>JABBOT010000010.1:16809863-17394510 GCA_016165875.1 Acanthopleura granulata
GACAATGAATTTAGATAAAGGTTTGTGTGTTAAATCTCTGCTGACATTTCTACGAACGACTCCGTGTCGTTGTTGTAGTGCCAAGTCCGGCACTAAAGGTAAACATGCGAAAAGCAAACGATTTAGCGATACAGTTAAGCTTCCAAAGACAGACTTCCCATTGTCCGTAAGAGGAAATGCCGCCAGTACACGAGAGGAGGAATTGCAAAAGGTAAAAAGTTCGAAATTAGGGAAAAATTCGATGTGAAAGGTTTGGTGTTAGTTGCACATGTAGTCAAGATTGTTTGCTAGAGTTATCTCCCTTTGAGTACCTTGCTCCACTGGCTTAAAACTGACTGCAACTGTCTGTCTCACCTTTTAATACTCACACAGGACATATATGTCTTTCAGTGCTACTGAGGTATTGCAAGAAAAATTAAATGGGTCATACATTAATGCCTCTTTCCCCAAATAAAATTCATAACAATGTGACAATTTGCAACAAGTAAAAGCAGTAATGCCCATTTCCTCCATCCAATACCCATCCCCACAATCCCAACATGACATACATACCCATTAAGTTAGCCACACCAGATGTACATAGTACCTTAAGAACAACTAGGTTCCTGGAACTTGGCATTTTATTAGCTCGGAATTGTAGCTGGTGCCAACAGCTCATGTTTAATTTAGAAGTTTTAGGTTCGCGTTGATACATGTATCTGTAGAGAATATTACAGGATGTTATACTTGCAGGATGAAGATTTCTTGGATGGGTTGGAGTATATTGGAGTGTTTGGAGTGTATCAGAATCTGCACACATGTACATGTGCATCTGGCTGTTAATTTCAAAAGCTGTCCTAACAATTTTACTCCAGAATTTTGTAAGAGAACAAAATTAAAAAAAGAAAAAAAAGAAAACAAAAACAAAAACCAAGGGACAGGATTGTTATAAACAAAAGAAATGATAGAATAAAACTTTGTCCTGCTCAGACTCAGAATGGAACTAAACAGATAAACAAACTAGTTCAAATGATAATGATTGCAGCCTGTGTATTTATGCCTCATTTTGTGTATGCAATTAAATCTGGTAGATAATAAGCACCAAATGGGTAAATGTGTAAGATATAAGCTTGTATTGAGCATACTGTGTATGTATAAACAAAAGATTTATTTTCTTTGAGTACATCTTCTTAAACATGTTAATTTTAAAAGGATACAGAATCAAAGCTGATTGGCACATAGTGGAAGTATGGTTGCTTGGCTTAAAAGCTTGAAAAAATCTGCCATACATACATAATTAGTTCTAATTAACCCGGACTTGCCAGTCTCTCACACAAGCCAATCAGAAACAATTCTGTATCCCTTCAAACATGTTAAAATAATAATTGAAGTATTCTCATTAAGGCGATATTCAGATAAATAAAATGTCTGCATACATGTAGATATTTTATGGTGCCACAGAAACAGCAAAAACTACAGAAACAGAAAAATTTAAAATCACTTCTCAACTTGTTTTGACATATAGCTATATATATATATATATACATATAAAAAACTTTCAGAAAAGATGCACCTTTTCATTACACTAGAAGCCCTGTATTATTGACCATAATAGCTTGATGTTGACTTTTCAGGTGTGTGGCTTTGACAGCCTTTACAGTTGGCAACAAGCGCAGAAGAGGAAGAGGACATTTGTTCTTCATGATGGACCTCCCTATGCCAATGGAAAACCTCATGTCGGACATGCCCTCAATAAGGTTAAATTGCAGTTTTAATCTGTTATTTATGACAAAGATGAAGAAAGGCCAACCTAGTACGTTTAGTAGAAGTTTGACAAAACTATATGGTACAGTTCGTAATATGGAGGGTATATTATAGATACATGGATAAAAAGTTCATTGAATGCGAATGTTAGTGAAACTTTCCTCAACACACTGTTTTCTGAAGGAATATAACTTTCTTTATTTTAACAAAGATTCTGAAGGACGTGACAAACCGATATAAAGTACTGCGAGGGTTTAAAGTGCATTATGTAGCAGGCTGGGACTGCCATGGACTACCTATAGAGCTGAAAGCTCTGACAGAAACAGATGATTTCCGGACCATGGACCCCTTGAAAACCAGAGTCAAAGGTAACATGTTGTCTTGGTGAAATCTGCAGTGTGGTACAGCTTATTGGTAAATAATGTTATAAAAGCTGAACCAGGCTACACACAACAATCCACTGACACCTCACACTTCCTAGCCAGCAAGAGGTCCCTGTAAATGTACATGCCAGAATTGTATGGCTAAAATGCTTTGTTAAAGATTCATAAGTACAGTGACATTGATTGTGTTATGTGAGACTCATCAGAGGTATGTGTTGTGACTCAATGACGCTGTATTTTTGCAAGGCTAAAATGACCATGTGAAGAAAACCTCACTTGCTGAATCTTCCAAGATGGCTCTTTTAGTGCAGTATATGTAACAGGGCATGAGCAATGAAGCCACAGGTTCAAACCCACACCCCTCCTTCCATTAGTTTAGCTCAACATCATCTGCAGATCTGCTTATCTCATCATTTCAAATATTTCCTCCACCCTCAAATCCTAAGTAATGATGGCTGGGGAAAAGTGCCTTGAATGCCATACCACACTGTACAGTGCAGTTCACAGAGGTACAGAGAGTTCTTTGTCAGGTATTTGTCAGTGCGATGTTGTTTACCATGGATTCCACAATTTTCTCCACCCATTGTCATGATTGCATTCATCTGATTAGTCCAAAAATCTGGGATATGTCTCCCTATTACCAATCAGATATATGTGTATACATGTATAGCTAATGAGTCTGCACAGTATATTGATTTAATTGTCTGATGAACTGCGGTTTATAACATTGTGGTTTTGAATAGGCACCAAAATATGTAGCTTGTCCGTAACAGTCGGCCCAAAATCTAACAAAGTTTCTGGAAGATGCTTAAATAAAATTGAAGTATCAAGATAAGTAGCAAATTTGCAGCTTGGGGAATACTCAGTGGGTGGCTGATGAGATGCCATGATTCCTATGGACTCCATAAACTTGGCTGCTATAGGTGAAATATTCTTAGGTGTGGCATAGAACACAAATGAAAGTAATTTATTTTATTGGTGTTTAAAGCCCTACTCAAGAATATCAAACGGAATTAATGAAAAATAATTGTTTTCTTTTGTAAACAGCGAGAGAGTTTGCTAAGGCAACTATAGCAGAGCAGAAGAAAGCATTTCGACGTTGGGGTGTGATGGCTGACTGGGATAACTGTTACCTGACATCAGACAATGATTACCAGGCGGACCAGCTCTCGGTGTTCTACCAGATGTATAAACAGGTACTAGCCTCTAGTGTTTAGTTCACAGATGCCTTTGGCTTGTTTCAGTCATAACCAAGGACTACATCAAATGTATATGATGTTGAACATGGACAAGGACAAATGAGAGTTTCTGGTCTCTTACTTCCCGCATCATGGCATGTACTCCATATCTGTCTTGCCTTGACATTGAGAAGACGTAAGTCTCCTTGATCTGCAAACTTCAGCTTTCCAGTTACATGTATACTCCCCATTTATTTGGAGTGCACTGATCATGGTCCATTTACTGGGTAGAAGGATTTGATATCTGTGTTTTGATGTATATGTTTTGTTTTTCGCCAGAATCTTGTTTATCGAGACCAAATGCCTGTATATTGGTCACCATCTGCCAGGTAATTTAATTTATTTATTTATTTCTTTGATCGGTGTTATGCCATACTCAAGAATATCTCACTTACATGACAGTGGCCAGGATTATGGTTGGAGGAAACTGGGCAGGCCCCGGGAGAAACTCATGACTATCCACAGGTTGCTGGCAAACCTTCCCATATACGACCAGAGAGGAAGCCAGCATGAGTTGGGCTTGAACTCACAGCGACTGCATTGATGAGAGGCTCTTGCCTCATTGCCTTGTATTAATGTGCCCCAAGTAATCCAAGCGTGTATGTGTAAACTTTCCAGCAATAGTAATTGTCAAGAATTGAATCTTCAGTGACTTCATTCAATCTGTGGAGGAGAGATTTTGTTGAAGTCAATTTTGAATAGTTAGTTCCCTTTCTTATTTGAAATTATCTGATGATTTAGAACATATTATGCCTTTGTTTTTGAGAAACACTACCTGTTTTCCACCAGCCCAAAATACCATTATCACGATATAACTGAAATATTCTTAAGGGTAGCTTGTAGTGATGAAATAAACCAATAAATATGTTGAGCAAACTTGTCATGAAGTATGGTACACCACATTCTAATGTGTTATAGTTCTTTCATGTATATCCCATCACTGTCACAGGAATGTTATTATCATAGACCATCATAACACCTGTAGTTACTGAACAGTAATGTTTTCAGAACTGCCCTGGCTGAATCAGAACTGGAGTATCAAACTGATCACATCAGCAGCTCTGTGTATGTCAGGTTCCCCTTAACACAGCAGCCTGCTGCACTTCGGGCTCTTACAGGTAAACTCAAATGTCTAATTGTTTCATTTTCACCTGAACATAAGTAACTGGCTAAGACCATGCAGGGTTTCAGGCTGACCTGGTCATTTCTGATCATTTCTCATGAAGTGATATCTGTCAATTATCAATTATCTGTCCACATCAGAATCCATGCTACAGTAAATACCCACAATATATAACCTTCATGTAATGTCAGCATCATACTGTCAGGTCATTGTCATTTCTGGATGTATTCCTATGCATTTCTCATGACTTGTTCATTTCAGGCTCTGATCATAATGTATACATAGTTATATGGACAACCACACCTTGGACGTTACCTGCCAACAAAGCTGTGTGTTATGGACCTGGGTTAAGGTAACTCCAGTAATAACTACACTTGTTTATGTGAATGGAATGTGATACAAAATTAGACTTAAAAGGTGTGTCACATCATTATTTTAATATTTTGTTACCTACTTTAATAGAGGTTATCAGTTTGTGTTAAAAGGTTAAATGATGAAGTCATATCTATATTTCTTGGAAATCATTCGTAAAAGTCTTCCTACCCTTGAGAGCTTTTGCTATTTTATATATTATATATAAAATGAATGCAAATATAAGATTGCTAAAAGATAGCAACCTCAAAGTGTAACTATTTAGGAACCTGGAACAAAGAACCCTCTCCACCATGTAACATTTTTTCATTTGGTTTTCATGATGATTTTTTATGCATCAGTCTGTCTGTGTTCATCAGGTATGCTGTCGTAAAAAGCGGCCAGGTGACGTATATATGTGGAGAAGAATTCCTGGAGGAGTTCAAACCTATGGCCGGACAAGACGTCAAGGTTCTTGGCACCATACAAGGTGAGCAGTTTAGCACACAACTTTTAGTACACGGGAATTCATGCCTTTTTAGAATAAATTCTTTATAATGAGAAGAAAAATAAATGACTAAATTCCGAGGAATGCTCTGGAGGCATCCTCTTTTTCATATCGATATCGATCTCATGCAGAGACTTTTGTTTACATGTGATAAAGCCTCGTACATTGATATCGTAGTTGTCAGTGAGCATATGGTCCTGGGTTTAGCCTGGTTTCCTCCCACCGTAATTCTGGTTATCATTAGATTCATGGAAATGTTGCTAGTTTGTGCAGGTTTTAATAACTCATCCGTGGGAAGGTCCGCCAGCAACCTGCGGATGGTTGTGGGTTTCCCCCGGGCTCTGCCCGGTTTCCTCCCACCATAATGCTGGCCACATTTGTGTAAGTGCAATATTCTTGAGTCCGGCGTAAAACACCAATCAAATAAATAAATCATCCATGTACATGTGCATAAAACAGGTTCAGACTTCGATGGCATCCGATATAAAATGCCCCTGTTACATGAAGACTGCCCTGCCTTACCTGCTGATCATGTGACTGCTGAGAAAGGAACAGGATTGGTTCACACGGCCCCTGCACATGGACATGATGATTTCAAAGTGGCCAAGAAGCATGGAATAGAATATGTAAGACCATGTGATCAGTCTGATGACATTTTTCAAACTTTGTCATTCTATGCCTTACATTACTGTTTGTCCTTACTGTTCAATTCATTTAGGAACACATACATTAAATAACATAGTTATTTTTTTTTTTTTAAGTTTGAGATTTAATTTAAGATTATGTTATAAAGCTGGGTGCTCTGTTCATATGACAAATACTAATATATTCAGAATCTGAATCCAGATTTGTACATGTCATAGAAAGTTATACAGATACAGATACTGTTAATGTGGGGAGGCTCACATTGAACATCCTGAACTAATAATTGTCCTGATCTGTTGTTATCAGGTGTGCATAGTGGATGATGATGGCTGTTACACCCAGGAAGCTGGACCCTCATTGGCTGGTTTCAATGTGCTGGATAACGCTGGGCCACAGGGTATTTGTTACACGTAAAACTCTCCATTCATACAAACCTGGGCTGTTAACAGTCAGGCTGTTAACAGTCAGGCTGTAATTAAGCCAGTGATGTTGGTTCAGTTTTCTGTTCCATAAAATCAGGTTGGATTATCTCGCACCACCCATAAAAGTGCTACTGATGATAGTGAAATAGTCCTGACCATTACAGTTACAAGACATATGTATAATGATATAGGATGTTAAAATACCCATCAGCTGACTAGAACAGTCTGGGGGGCCTCCGTGGCTCGGTTGGTTAGCGCGCTGGTGCAACGCAATGACCTCCCACCAATGTGTCCAGCTCATGCTGGCTTCCTCGCCGGCTGTAAGTGGAAAGGTCTGCCTACAACCTGCGGATGGCAGTGGGTTTCCCCCAGGCTCTGCCCGGTTTCCTCCCACCATAATGCCGGCCGCCGTCGTATCAGTGAAATATTCTTGAGTAGGGCGTAAAACACTGATCAAATAAATAAATAAATAAATACAACAGTCTGACAGTGTGATGTGTAAACCATATAAAACCCTGGTAGTCAGATGTGATGATGTACCCAATGGAGACCCTTAGGTCACTCTGATTGTTGACATTGTTGAGGTGGTAATCTCTTACATTCCTGTTTGTGGGCATTTATTTATTTATTTATTTGATTAGTGTGTTATGCCACACTCAAGAATATTTCACTAATATGACAGCAGCCAACATCTTGGTGGGAGAAAAGTGGGCAGAGCTGTGGGAAAACACACAACCATCAGCAGGTTGTTGATGGACTTTCCCACATAAAGGCCGGAGAGAAGCCAGCCTGAGTTGGACTTGAACTCACAGCGACCTCATTGGTGAGAACCACCTGGGTCAATACACCGTGCTGGTTCGCTAACCCCCTTGGTCATGGAGGCCCCCTGTGGACATTGTTCCATAAGGGTCTTAGAGTGTAATGAAAAAATGTAACGAAGAATATTGTGCCAAAAAAACCTGTATTAAAACTGTATTTTGTAAATGCTTTTGAAGTTTAACCAATTTTCTGATGTTGATTTGATGACAGTTTTGTCTGAGCTTGGACAGGATGTGCTGAGAGTGGAGGAATACACTCACAGCTACCCCTACGACTGGAGGACCAAGAAGCCTGTGATCATACGCACCAGTAAACAGTGGTTTGTCGACACACAGTCCCTGCAGCAGAGGGCACTGGTGAGTATCAGTACGTTACAATACAGAATTAGTACACAGTCCCTCCAGCAGAGGGCACTGGTGAGTCTCCTTACGTTGCTGCACTGAATCAGTTTACAGCAATTGTAACTTAAGGCACTTGTAAGCTAAAAGCCCCTCAAAAAGGAATTGGATTATGTCGTGTGTATAAGACTATCCTTTAATACAGAGCTCCCATGTTCCACTCGATCAGACCTGACACTGCATATTGAAGGTGGTCCATATTTCATATTTGCAAGCTCAAGCATATCCACTATATTGCCAGTCTGTGGATGTTTTTCATCCTGACCTAGTGGACCAATGCAGTGTTTGGGAATTGGTATGTTTCTACCAGCGCAAATTCCATCATCAGTTTAAAGTTTAGATGGAGTTTTTCGGGATAGTGGAGGTTTCAGCATTTGGAGTTCATAATATTTCTTATGTGGGTTGTCCTTGTCCATTCCTCATGTTTTCCCATGGAGGGGTATGTACATATTAGATTCCATTGCTTTCTTAAGATTGTGAATACTGCATATCCTCGCGGGTGGCAAGCTCTGACAAATCCAGTTCCACTTTGAGCCTCAATGCAAAATGAGAATCTGTCTTTCCTGCTTGCTGAGTAAAATCATGAGTCAAGAGAGTTATTATATCTACTTATCTTGTGTCCAGGAGTGCAGTATTTCATTATATGACCTAGGTTAATTGAAATGATGCAGAACTGTTACGTCATATGACTCCAGTATTATCTGCAATGGCATATGCACATTTTCCACTGATTCACACAGTTCTTCCGTATTACATGTGTAGGTAGTCTAGCTTGTTCTTGAGGGTGGTTTCTCGAGAATAATCCGTATATCATCTATACTTTCCCTCGTTGTAGTATGATTATGCATATTCCCGGTTTCTTGATATAGCTCATCCATGTTCTGTACATAGATAGTCTGTTAGACTCTCGAGAATGAGTGTTAGAGAATAATCTGGATAACTCCTTTGTCTTTAGTATTTATGATATGGCTAGTTATCCTGGTGTCAGGGTATCGAAGACACATAGTGAATGGTATAGTGAATGGTATATATTTATCTATTTTGAGCTGTGCTTGTGCAGTGGATTTGGATAAACAAGGCTATTGGGGATTGTTTACCCCATGTGGTGTTTTTCGTGAGATCATTTGTTAGAGGTTAGACAATTCTGGTATATGTAGGCAGATGTGTGGCTCTATCCAAATCCGCTTGGTGTCTCCAGCTGTGTAAGTAGATATTATGTCTTAGTCAATCTTTCCAAAGTATATGTCCAGGCACTCAACGGGTATACAGGGAATATAGTGTATTGCGTAACGCTTGCAATTTGCGAGCTGGATTTATATGGTAGGGTTGAATAAGCCTGCCTTTGAGGAGTTTGTACTCCTAACGGCGTTTTAGCCGTGAGTTCATTTTGTATAGGTCAGGTAGATATGGTCCGTTCGCAGATGTGAATACTTATACGACCCCAACGAAGTGAAAACCACACCTTCTCTCTACTTTCTAGTGAAAATACACAACCGCAAACCTAATGTACTAGTGCAAGATCCCTGCCTACCATCCAGTGTTTTCGAAAATTCTGTTACTTCAACTATTTTGTATTACCCATTGTTAAAACTCAGTCTACGTACATATTGGACACAAAAGAATGTGTAACAGAAATCAGAAAGCAAATCACTCTGAACACTGACGTCACATCCCTATACACCATACTACCTTTTGATGAGATACTGCGTTCCATGAAAATGGACTTGGAGACCCAGAGGAATATCAACTATGAAATGCCCAGACCTCCGAACGAACCACCGATAGATATTGCTAACCTTATCCTAACAAATAATGAATTCAAGTTCAACAGCAAATATTATCGCCACATGAATCAGATTCTGGAAAATTACCCATATTAAAACAAAACCATATTTCACACAAGATTCTGTGACGACAGATTTATACTATTTACTTGATGTCCCCCGAGAAATGAAAGAAATCTTCAGTTTGCCAACAATGCTGACAGTCTGCTGAAGTTAACACATGGAATATCGTGTACCAAACTGAGCTTCTTGGACACCTGCATTTTTAAAGGACCAAGATATTCGAAGAAAGGAGTGCTGGATATTAAAATTTGTACGAAAAAAAACAAGACATATCAGTACCTCCACTGAAAGTTGTGTCATCTGCCAAGTTCTTTGATATCATTTATCAAAAAACCTAAACCTGTTCAAAAACAAACTGGAACCCAGAGGATATAACAAAAAATAAATTAATAAATACACATGCAGTGTGAAATTTGGTCAACGCTCGACACTACTCAGCAGGCAGAAGCAAGAGATTATTAACACGCCTCCTCAAAGGCCTACTGGATTTGTTACTACATACCACCCACGAGCATATGCAGTACTTGATGTTTTAAGAAAATGCTGGAACATTATGAAAAGCAAACCTCACACAGGAAAACCCAGATTAATCTACCGATGAGGGAAAAAACCTGAAAGAAATACTACAAAATCATAATGTCTGAACACTCTCTGTCTCGGAAAAACGTTACGTGAAATATGCGCCGACCTCTGATGATAGAATTTGCGCCGGTAAAATCACACCAAAAAGGATTCCGAAACACTGCATTTAGGTCACTGTGAACAACAGCCATGTACTACAGTCCATTCATATGAGACTGAGCTTGGGAACTATATACTATACAACACCTGGATGCAATCTCAGGTCTGATTCGACGGGGACTTGGAGTTTTGTACAAAGGATAGTTTTACACTCATGTGACCATCTTCAGCAATTTCTATGTTTTCTGTTTGATATGAGGATTACACTGTCTATGCTATTTTGTGAACAGAGGTTATAACACCAAGTCTTAAATCATGACAGTGTTATTCCTTTACTCAGATGGTATGATTTGTGCATTACACATTTTCATTATTTGTGTAATACCAGTTTGTGAAGGATTAATATAATATTTGATTTTGTCCCCAGGAATGTCTGGAGAGTGTACAGATTCTCCCCAGGATGTCAGAACGTGGGATGTTAAGTCAGATAGCATCTCGCACCTACTGGTGTATCTCACGGCAACGAGCCTGGGGAGTGCCCATTCCTGTCTTCTACAACAACAACACAGATGATGTCATTATCAGTGAGTAAGTATTGCCAACGTTTGTGTGCTGTATCCTGGAAAGTACAAAGGAAAACTGGAACATACTGCCAATCTTTAGTTACAAAAACCACGAATATGTGTGCTTAGGCAGCGGTGGTCACTGTTTTCTACAAGGGAATACCATCATGACATTACCAAAACATTGTTCAAGGCCTTGGTTAATTTCAAAGCAGCGAAGTTAAGAAAAAGGTGTAGCTTTTTATATAACTTGACTAGACCAGAACAAAAAGCATAATCATATTGGACTTGGGTGTTCTATATAACAAAAGGAGGATATGAATCTGGGCTTCCTTAATCATCTTTGCTATGAGGTCAAGTCCAGTTCCAGAAGCACATGCCAGCAATCTGCAGATGGTGGTGGGGTTTTCCCCAGGTACTGACTCGTTTCCGCACACTATATTACTGGCCACCATAGTATAAGTCAAATAATCTTCAGTATGACGTAAAACATCAGTCAGATAAAATCAAATTCTTTAATAATCATCAATGCCATTTATTTCACAGCAAATTTTTGTGTCTAAAAATTTTTCTGTATTACTGTAATGTCATGCAGTGTCATTTTAATAGAAGCATTTTATTGAAAACATGTCACCAGTGTCCCCATTTAATATACCTCTTCTGGATATGTGTTCATGTCCTAGTTTACTAAACACTTTGTTGCCTAAGCTGATAACCCTGTATACATGTACATTGTACAATATATCTGTGTCAATGTTTAGATTTAAAAGGCTAATTGTAGCTGCAAGTTGTTCCACTTATCAAGTTATCTTGGTTGTTATAAATGGCTCACAAATTGAAAATAATTACCAAACAAATAAATGAATAATTAATAAATAGGTTGTTAGACCAGGTTACCCAAGAGTATAATATCTGAACTATTGTTAAAGGCTAGTGGTTTGCCCAGAGCACTCTGGCTTTCTCACCCATATATTTGACTCCCATTGAATGAGTGAAAAATTCTTTAGCATGGCCCTAAACAGCAACTGGACCTAACTGTTGTTTACCCTCAGCTCCTCCATGGCTCATGTTTGCTGTCTGGTGAAGAAGCAGGGGTCAGACTGCTGGTGGTCACTCCCCCATGATCAGCTGATACCCCCACATGTAGCTCAGCAGGTAAGTGTGACAACAGTAGAGATATGCTTACATATCCAGCATAATTGTTACTGCCCCTGAGCTCCTCCATGGCTCATGTGTGCTGTCTGGTGGAGAAGCAGGGGTCAGACTGCTGGTGGTCACTCCCCCATGATCAGCTGATGCCCCCACATGTAGCTGAGCAGGTAAGTGTGACAACAGTAGAGGTATGCTTACATATCCAGCATAATTGTTACTGCCCCTGAGCTCCTCCATGGCTCATGTGTGCTGTCTGGTGAAGAAGCAGGGGTCAGACTGCTGGTGGTCACCCCCCCATTGATCAGCTGATGCCCCCACATGTAGCTGAGCAGGTAAGTGTGACAACAGTAGAGGTATGCTTACATATCCAGCATAATTGTTACTGCCCCTGAGCTCCTCCATGGCTCATGTTTGCTGTCTGGTGGAGAAGCAGGGGTCAGACTGCTGGTGGTCACTCCCCCATGATCAGCTGATGCCCCCGCATGTAGCTCAGCAGGTAAGTGTGACAACAGTAGAGGTATGCTTACATATCCAGCATAATTGTTACTGCCCCTGAGCTCCTCCATGGCTCATGTGTGCTGTCTGGTGCAGAAGCAGGGGTCAGACTGCTGGTGGTCACTTCCCCCTGATCAGCTGATGCCCCCACACATTGTTCAGGAGGTCAGTGCAGAGATATCATAACATGTATGTCCAGCAGTTTTGTTCTGAACAATCAAAGCTGCACCCTGGCTCTGATATATCAAATGTGTTATCTGATACTAAACTTCTTTAATTTTAAAAGACATGTCATCCTCAAATAAACACGTACTAAATAACTATTTCTTTGACTTGAATATTAATAATAATATCAGTAAGGCATCCCCGGAAACCAGGAACTCTCTCCCTTGCTTAGCCACATAATGAGCACCTCCTGATATCGTTAAAGTTCAGCAGGTAATTGACAACTAAAGACATTATCGTTAGTTCTTATGCTAATGTGTCTTACATTGATAAGTGTCTCTCTCTATATCTATGTTTATAGTCAGGCCTGAGTTCTCCTTCAGACTGTGTCCGAGGTAAGGACATACTGGACATTTGGTTCGACAGTGGCGCATCCTGGTATTCTGTACTCAAAGGTAAAAAGAGTTTATAACCTTATTCTTCAGCGATAGTGAGAGATGTGATTTTTAATCTGTCTGTTCATCCATGTGTTTTTCTATCATGTTTGTGTTGTGTGCAGTAACCTTTCCAAGTATTGTGATATTTTCTGTAACTTTTGTGAGTAGGTTTATTTGGTGTAATTTTGGATCATTTTGAAAACCTACAAGATCCATGTGTAAGTTTTGCACATTATATAATAACCGGGAATGCAAATGCTGTGAATTTATTTGTCTTTTTACATCTTCGGTTACTAGTGTGGTAGTTTTTTACCAATGAAATTGAAATCCTGTAATGATTGAAATCCTGTAATATCCTTTATTGCATTGTTTTGATTGGCTGCAGATGTTGGTGGTGTGGCCGACCTCTATGTGGAGGGGATAGATCAGTTTGGGGGCTGGTTTCTCTCTTCCCTTCTCACCAGTGTGGCCTTGCAGGGAAAACCGCCATACAGGTAGCAAAGCTAATATCAAATCTATATCTTCACAATAATTGGAATTTTTGGGTTAAGTGCTCATTTTGCGGTTTCTGACAGAATGCATTTTAATTTTACTGTTGCTTTCTCCACTTGAATCCTGCTTTGAATGATTACATTCTGAGTTTTGCACTTGCTTATATTACAGTGAAACACTTACTTTGACACATTTTCATCTTTTGATCATGTCACTATTAAAATGTTTACACTTTATAGTTTGAACTAAGTATTTTGTAGAAATGTTAGTCATACAACAGAGCTCTCCTGTTCATAATCAACATTGTACACAGTTTTAGGCAGAATTTAATGTGATGAGGATTGAATCTGTGTGATGTTTCTGTTTTAAAGTCCAGGAATTTCGTGTAGTGTTACATACGATGCCAATGATGTTACAGGAGCTTGTTGGTTCATGGGTTTGCCTTGGATGAGCTGGGCAAGAAGATGTCTAAGTCGGCAGGAAATGTGGTGGACCCAAATATAGTCATCAATGGGGGAAAGGTAATGTGTCCTTTTCTTGATTACACGTGTGGTATTTAATCAGAGAAGTAAATCAGTGAAGTAAGTTGTCTGTGCAGGTAATGAATGGACAATTGATTTCCTTCATTTAACTTTAAAGATACGTTTACTATACACTCCTGTCAGAAACAATGTATTAATTCAAGAAATATATCAGTTTAGTTTTAAGCTAATGTTTAAACCATGTAGGTTTTGGAAAACCAAGTTATTTGCTTAATATATTTGAGAAGTATCCCTCTCATATGTCCCTCAGAACTTGAGTGAGTCTCCAGCATACGGGGCAGATGTCCTGAGATGGTGGGTGGCAGCCTCACACCTCCAACACAACATCGCCATCGGTCCAAACATCCTCTCACAGTTCTACGAGACTGTCTTCAAGGTAAGTCACACACCCTGGTTGGGTTTGACTTTACAATACACAGGCCAGTCTAATTATTCTCCATGAAGACCTGTAGCAGTTGATGATCAAAGTTGAGCAGTTAGGCTGAAGTTTCAATAATTTAAAGTTATTTATAAGGTACTGTAGAAGATGAAGCCGAAATGTTTTTGTCACAGATAATGGCCGTCTTCAAATTGAAATAATGTTGAATGTGGCTTATAATACCAAACATGAACTGCAAAAAAGCCTGAAAGTTTTCTACCCTAACACACGTTCACCCTCCTTAAAAGAATAGAAGGATCTGCAGTTGAATGCTGGGCTTTTATGTCCAGCACATGTACTTGTGAATGTGTAGTTGTTGGTTTCGTATCCTCCAACCTGAAACATTTTTTCCTCCATACATTGAACATGTATGGTTGACATTGTCTTTGATTAACGCTTAGGGATTAACATTAGTCTCATGAGGCTTGATGTTTCTCAGCCAGTTATGGTCTACATACACAAAACCACTTGGATAACAATATAATAATATTGTTCCTTTCAGATAAGGAAGAGTATGCGATTTCTGTTGGGTAACCTGACACATTTCAGCGTTGAGCACAACATGGTAGCTCTCTCTGAGATGTTACCTCAGGACAGGTATATGTTACACCTGCTCTACAACTTTCATCAACAGGTAAGCATTATGGCAGGGCTGTGTTTGAAATATTGTTCACCGGTGAATGCTCTGTTTTGCTTTGTGTCGTAAATAAAGTTTGACAGCTGTCTGATGTTGACTGCACTGTGTGAACACAGAAGTTATCTTTAAAAACTCTGTTGCGACAACTTTTAACATTTGATTCTTTTCTATTAAATAAATACAAACATGTCAGAGTACTCATTTATACTATTATAATAACTATGGTGGGTTTTTAGCAGCTCTTTCTGTCTTCTTGCGCACACAAACATTTTTAAAGTTGTACTGTTTTATGCTTCAGTGTGTGAGATACTATGATGACTTAAACTATGCAAAAGTGACGCAGACTGTGGAGAAGTTTGTCAACGCTCAGATATCTAACTTCTACTGCCACATCACCAAAGACAGGTGAGTATACACTGGTATAAAAATCAGCCAATCAGTGGGTAACCTTTCATAACTAAAGTAAGTTGGGCCAAAGCTGTGTAGAAGCCTACTGTTAATCCTGCCTTTGCAAGGGCGTGCAAACTGGTAACATTTTCTCATATGAGAGAGTAGTGGTCAGTCTGCCTTGGACCTAAATCACCATTGGGCAGGTAAAAGTACCCCGGAGTGACGTGATCAGTAATGTTTGTTTGTAATGTAATCATCATCGCATTCCGTAAACTGACCTTCATTAACCTGTATACTGAACATTGTAAACTGTATGATTGCTGGCACATGTAATGCACTCCAGATACACATCAAAACACAAAGATATGCAGACAACTTTATTTTTATGCATGTGTACAACTAAGGGGGCATGTTGGACTACAACATGAACGAAGCACGTTTTGAGCTGGGCCATCTTCGTTTCCTGGCGGAGTAAAAGCCTGTGATCTCTGCAAAACCTTTGCAGTAGTTTCTGATAATAAAAATACTTTTGAATCGGTAGCAGCAGAGGTAGGCCTTATAATGCATGTTTTGCCGAATGCAAGAGCATTTAAACCTCCGTACACAGAAGAGTTCCATAAATATAATAAGATCATTGTGACCATGCCTTTGACAGAACGTTTAACTTTGACAGAAATAGTGATGCAAACTGATGCAATCTCCATGTTAAAACATTTGGTTGGTAAATTGAACTTCCATATCCCAAGGTTTTATTGGTAGCCAGCATGCTTTTCTATCAGTATCTTGACAACAGTTTTTAAGAAAAGTGGCCAACATACGTGTAGTATCTTTAATGTAAAGTGGTGTACTGTACTGTGAGATGTCAGCTACAAAGAACGTACATGTACATTAATATTAATTTTTTGTTACCTGTAATTGGTTAAACCCGTGGCATTAACATTTTTGTTGTGAGTCTTTGTGTGTTGAGGGATAGCATGAACTTTTGTGCCCTTGCAGCCATATAAGATTGAAAGGCAAACTATCCAACTTATTTTACTCATCCGCATTACATTTTACTCATGCTTATTTTAAATGAATGAGTAAATACTCATCAGGCAAGAAAATTTTCTGGAGCCCTGTACATAGAAAATATTTCAGGGGAAACATCTCACTACCACATGGCTGCAGTATTGCCAAAATGTCATTAAGCCATAATCATTGTTTCATTCAGTGGTAAACTTCTGTGAAGTGTCCCTATTTACAGTACACTTGATCATTATATCCCAGTGTTATTTTGATGATGTTTGATTATTTACAGGTGTTACTGTGGGAGTATCAATGACACTTATCGTCACTCCAGCCTTACTGTCCAGTATTACATACTACATATAGTCTCCAGGGTGATAGCACCAATCTTACCTCACTTGTCAGAAGAACTCTTCCAGTATTTCCCAGGTCTCAACAAAAATTCTTCAGGTATTATTAGCAAAAGTGAGGTACTGTTAGCATACATCTTCATTCTTGCTGCAGGCAGGTTGATGTGGTTCGCATGTTTTGAATAATTTATAAATAACATGATGCATTCATCTGAAAGGCATATTGTAGAGGTAATGTTTGAATTATATCTAAACTTCATTTTGCATGTTTGCAAAATGTTGTGGATGGCTTTTTCTTCTTAACAGATCTCTAACATGTTTTGTCAGCAAATTTTAATTTTATGCAATGTAATCTTATAAAAAGGATGTGACTATGAGTTTGGTGTTAAAATTAGGTATTATTGCAGAGTAAACGCAGCCTTTTGTACATGTATGTTCTTTTAAGAAGAGGTTGATCCTTTTAGAGTTTTAAGCATTCAAAAATTTTCATATTTCACTTTCCTTAGTAGACACCCTATGTTACTGTATAAACACAAATTGGTTTGTCAGGTAAGAAACTGGTCAGTTCAGCGACAGAGGATGTGAGAAGTATATTCCGAGAGGACTGGTTTGAGCCTCACCCTGACTGGTCTGATCCCGAGCTACAGAGAGAGATAGAGGCTGTGCTGTCTGTGAAGGAGGCTGTCTACAGTGTCATGGGAACAGAGAGCACCACAGAGTTTGATGTCATTCTACACTCCACCGGAGCACTCTTGGACGTATTCAAGGTATGTCTGTTGTCTTCATTTTCTGATAACCTTCAGGAGGGCAATCAGGGAGTGGAACCTCACAAATTGTCAGAGTTCTGGTTTTTGTTTGGTAATGATTTTTTTTTTTTGGAATATTTATTTACTTATTTATTTGATTAGTTGTTAAGACACATTCAAGAACTTTTCATTTGTATATAGGCCATAAGATTTGTGGATCTTGCAAACTGGAGTGCCACGAGTTAACCTCTGACCATGTGCAGGTACCAGTACTTGGTAAACCTCTTGACACAATTTTATTTATTTATTTGACTGGGATTTTATGTCATACTCACTTATATTTCACTAATACAACAACAGTCAAGATTACGATGGAAAGAAACCGGGCAGAGCCCCCTGGAAAACCCACGACCATCTGCAGGTTGTTGGCAGACCTTCCCATGTAAGACTAGAGAGAAAGCTGGCATGACCTAGACTTGAACTGATAGTGACCGTGTTTAAGAGAGGCTCCTGGGTCATTTCGCTGTGCTAGTGCTCTAACCGAACTAACCTTGCTCATGGAGGCCTCTTTCTTAACTGATGGCCTTAGCCTAACTAACTTGTACTGGTTTAAATCCTGCGACTGCAGTAACAAGATCACATCACTGTGGAGGTGGTGAACCCATTTGAAAACAGTACTAGCAAAGCCAGAATGTTGTCCACTTTTCTAGAGAGAGTTTTGTAATTTATCAGTTGATAGACATTCATGAAATTCTTCTGTGTAGATTTGTTTTAAATGCTTTTTTTGGGCCTGGTTTTTTTTCTTTGCACGTACGGGTATTATTATATGCTGTGATTATTGTGACAGAGATTGCAGCCTGAGCAGACCTCCTCGACATCCCCACTGTGTGAACTGTTACAAACCTCTCAGACCTCGGTGATTGCCCAGGCCCCGGCTGCTGTCACTGATGACTACGAGCTGGTGGAGGGACACTGCCGATTAACAGGTCAGATAATAAATTAACAGTGGGCGGAATCCAGCTTTAAAGATTTATATAAAGTTTTAAGGTCAAAGAACTTTGAGAAGAAAGTGACTATGGTGTGAAACATCAATCAAGTAAAATAGATAAATAAGTTTGGTGAAATAGGTATTGAGACATCTCAAGGCATTCCAACACAAGCTAACAGTCACCAAATTTATTGGAAAATGATGTTTATATTGAAAGTGTGGGCAATAAGCTCTTACAGTTGTTTTTAAAAGCATCTTATACCTTGAGTGCGGCTCATGCTGGCTTCCTCTCCAGTCTTTATCCTGTAGGACCTTTGGCCTGCAACGTATGGATGGCTGTGGGTTTCCACCAGCCTCTGCCCGGTTTCCTCTCACCGCAATGCTTGCTGCTATTGTATAAGTAAAATATTCTTGAGTATGGCTTAATACACCAATGAAATAAATAAATTAATATACTTTAAGTGTTAGTTGTTGATCCATGGCCCTAACGTGTCTGGTTTTACTCTTCAAGTCCGTCATCACATGTAGTGAAACAAATAGGTTCAGTCTGCCTTGAAAGTGTAAAAATGAAATACCTTTACATGAAGACATCACTATATATTTGAACTGTCAAGTCCTGATAAAGTTTTCATCAATGACTTATGAATGTTGAATGCATGTATTTTTTCTTGGAGTCTCACATCAGGAAACAAGAGCTCGATAGAGGTTAATTCTACATATACATGTACAAACGTTATTCTTTATTCTTCCAGATAAGCCTATTCACTACACAGCCTTGGTATTTCCTGCAGAAATGGATATGTGTGAAAGATGTAGACGTTACACAGCCCCCCATAAAGAACAGTTGTGTAACCGATGTGTGCAAGTCATTGACAAAGCAGGGTTGTGACAAAGGAGAGAGACATGTAGATGTTACACAGCCCAGCACAAAGAACAGTTGTGTAACCGATGTGCCCACGTCATCAACAAAGCAGGGTTGTGATACAAGAAAGAAAGCTCTAGACAGGTGTGTGAATGATGGGCAAGAAATTGCCAAAAGTGCATCTAAATAACAAGAGTGTACAAGTCATCAAAAGCACGGTTGTGATACAGAGAGGTGCATTAATATTATACACACTCAATAGAGTATGTGTATTGTATATAAATGTCATACAGCACAGAAAGACATAGGCATTTACACGTATACAGCCTGTTAGATATGGAACAAACGTGTGACAAGTGTGAACACGTCATCAAAAGAGCAAGGTTGTAATACAGGTGAAAGAGGTGTAGACAGGAGTGTGAACGATGTGCAGAGTACAGCAGAGAGATGCATAAATGTTATACACCCCAGCGTAAGGAATAAGTGTGCGCCTGATGCATACTACTCAAAAAGTGCAGGATTTTGATACATCAGATAGGTGTTGTCATCATAAAGGCAGATTGTCATTAGAGGAGGATTGTTATAGGGAAAGCCATGAATTGTAAACATCATAGATACAGCCTGACATAAGGTCATCATCATCAGGAGGTGTAATTGTTGTACAGCCCAGTGTGACTGATGTGTATTAAGTCACCAGCAGTGCACAGTTGGAGGCGTA
Source organism: Acanthopleura granulata (assembly GCA_016165875.1). Classification (NCBI taxonomy): domain Eukaryota; kingdom Metazoa; phylum Mollusca; class Polyplacophora; order Chitonida; family Chitonidae; genus Acanthopleura; species Acanthopleura granulata. Next base: position 16,829,982 of record JABBOT010000010.1, read on the forward strand.
CATGGGTACACATTGCACAACCCGTGCGTGACTGATATGCACAAAACACAGGCCCACACTGTAATATTAGTACTTTATCACATACCTATGGTGGTTACTCACATGATACAGAGGTATCCTACATTTCTTCATGTTATCCTACTAAAACTATGCATGCACACAAATTGCAATCACATGACCTGGGTATACAGAAAGTTGGGTGGTTGTGTGTATGGGGTTGACACTGGTCTATCCAGGGGCAATGCATGGTTTCAGTCCATACGCCTCAGATACATGTGCACAGTTTCAAGCAGTTTGTGACAGTTCTGATAGGTATTTGTGGACTTTATGCCTTAATACTCATGTGGCCGAAAACTGATGTGAAATCCTACTGCTTGTTGAAGTAAATAGTTACAAGTCAATTACATTGATTTTACATTTTTATGTAATGCTTGTGTTGTACTTCAAAACTGCATGATGGCAGTTTTACTTTGCGAAGCATATTATACAACCATTTTCTTTTTATATAATTGATGTTTTGTTCCTGTGTATTTGTTTTCCAAATTGTTCATCGCTGATTTCTTGAAACTGAAAGAGGAACCTCGCTGACCGATTTGCCTGGAGTGAGACTGCTTCCATCTTGACCTCTGGCTTTTCACTAATAACATCAAGTATATGAAAGCCGATCTCACTGGTTCCACACTAGTACTGCGAAACAGATATAAGTATGAAAATATTGCATTTGGTTTGGATTCCAAGCAACACATGGATAGATCCTTGGCTAGACAGACATGTGTATCTATGATAATACTGGTCACCCCTCAGCATATAGGTACCATTCTGGAGGTATTCCTGGAAAAAGAACATGTGAGAAGAACAGACAAAAAGACTGACAAAACAGATCTGACACATGCATGTTCGAGGAAAGTTGGTTTTAATTTTGGACATGCCTTTGAACCTATGCAAACACAATATCACCTGTGTTGAAAACTGTACAAATAGGCCACATGTGTAATGGTAACGCGCATCAAGTTGTGGTAACATTTTGACATCAGTTTCTCTCGTAAAATGTGCACATGTACAATGAACATGTATATTTTCAAATGCAAAGGTTCTGACAAGTATTATTTTACATGGTGCAGAATCCGTACAGTGCCATCTGCTTTAAAAAGCTTAAAGATTGCTAAAGCAATAACAAAAAAGGTGTTACCTAAGAAGTGAATAGACTAATGCATACATAATGTAACTCAGATGGAAGCCTCACAAGGGGTAGCTTGAAAAACAGTGGCTAGATTCAATATATAACACAAAAAAAAGGTTTATTCCCTATCTTTCCAGAAGAGACATGAAATATGCAAGTACTTAACAATCATTCCACTGTATTTCACCTGGATTTAGCTTTTTCAGGTGACTTCCAAAAGATTCATCCACCTAATAGAGACGCTTAATATCTTTTCAGAAAAATTTTAGTGTTGGCATCAAATCATCATTTTAAGCCCTTCATGAAGTTGCATTTTTATAGACCCGACTCTGGGTGAATTCCTCAACTATGTTGCATGTGAACTCTGAAATAAGATAACTGTACCTGTAATCCCTGGAAGATGAAGACTTCACAAATGATCACATCAATATGTGCACCAGAATAATTTCCCAAACGAAAGTATTAAAATATTATGGTACTTGTCAAGGCAGTTGAATGTGAACACTTTTTTTTAAACAAGGCAAGTTTCCATGCATAGAAAACAGTGCGCAACACAACAAGAATAAGTCTGGAGTGTACTGAAGTTTAACAATTTTTTCACAAGGATTGCAAGGTAATCTTTCAAGTAACATCTATAAATAAAATTGGCAATTCTTAAATATGCAAAATATATATGTCTAATCTCTACTACCTGTACCAGGGGTCTTTGTGCAGTGCCAGGATTCAAAAGCCTCCCACTATTGCAGTGCTTCGAGTTCAAGTCCAGCTCATGCTGGCTTCCTCTACAGCCATACATGGGAAGATCTGCCAACAACCTGCAAATTGCTTCCTCCTACCATAAGGCTGGCCGCTGCGCATATGTGAAACATTCTTGAGTTTGGTGCCAAATACCAATCACACTAAATAAATAAATTCTACTTGAAATGAGTGATGTCCCTTGTGATGGTATATCACCACCTCACTTGTGACAAGGCACACCATCAGATCAGTTCAGAACCTGAGTCTGACGAGACAGTACATGTAGCTCTACTGGCTGGGACAAAATTATGTATGTTTAACGGACAATAAACAAAATTGAAAATCAATACTACGAAATAGGTGTCTTCATTCATCTGTACCAAGTTTTGCTGAAACTGGACAAAAACTGTATCAGTAACTTGTAGCATTTTGAAAGAAATGTTAACATATGCGAATGCTAATACATAACCTCTTCTGGTCTTTGACCAGTAGAGCTAAAAACTAAGTTTTTACATCACTATTTTTGTTGTTGTGGCATATTTACCATTTCAGCATATACACTTGTAAGACTTCAAAGATAACTGCACAGGCTTTCTCATCTGCTGATAGGTGGTGATGCAGATCACAAAGGGACATCACTCTACTGGAATTTGTGTATTACTACAGTAGTGCTGCCCACATAAGCCTTTCGATATACTGTGGGTAAGGAAGACGATTGGTCATCACAAATGAGCATACAAAAATGTTCAACTTTCTCTAATTCAGAAGACCATTAGTGAAAAAACTAGCACAAATCTGAAACAGTTATGACATCCTGGAAAAAAAGTCAGTTGTGTTGCCATTCAGATGAATGGCCCATATTACATGGTAGGAGATCAAACATTTGAACCAGAGGTCAGCCATAGACAGGTTAACTTAAAGAGCTGCTTGTTTCAACGAAAAACTCTGAAATCAATCAGTTATCTGAAATAAGTGGGTGCTTTTGTCTTAATTAAATATCACTTATCGCTACTCTACAAAAGACATTGATGAATATGATGTGCCTTTTCCTCAACAAAAAACATGTATAATTGTACATATTGATATCACAAGTTAAATGACAAAGAAACTAAGGTCAGGCAAACTTCTGTCTTAATAGACATTAATATCAGTTGATTGCGAGGCAAAAAAACTGTTCTGTCAGCATTTAGATTTGAACTTGAAAAGTACACATAAAATTTGTCATATTATCGTAACACACCACATTATGGCGGTCAACACCTTACATTTAACAGTTCTTAAAAGACATGCAATTATATCAGGGTGACATGAGAACTGTCAAGATTTTAGCATGTAAAAGTGAAAATCTCCTTGTCTTGTACAGAGTTTACTACATGTAATATACATGTAAAATTTACTAACACTTCAGGAAAGATGCTGAGATGGCAAGAGGAGATGTTTAGCATTACCAAATCTTATGTACATACACATAATTGTATAGCTAAAGAAACAATTTTCTGGACTTGTAATAATAGAAACATCACACACAACCATAAACAATTAACTGATACTATTAACATAAACGTTAAAATAATTAATTAAATGTACACCTGGCATATTTTGCTGACATGATAGGGCTATAAACATTTATACCAATGTAAGATTAGAAACAAGACTAGTCACTTAAGGGGAATCCAAATATGGACTTAAAAAATTGGATCCTATTGCAATATACCGGTAATGATCTGAACTTTGTCTACCCATCTGTAGGTAGACAATCTAGACAATGTCCATCAGTGGCGGTTAAGGCTCCATTTCATTTGTTATCAGACCAATTTATACAAGCAAAGTGAATCTCCTAATACCTGGTAAAAACATGCTTCATTTTACAAAGGCATATCCCTATTGAAATTGCCAATTCCCAAAAGTCTTTCTAGCTTAAGTCACAAAGTCATAATCCATTTTCATCCAGTTCATCAGAGTATACCTATAATTTTGTGATCAACACTACCATGTCTCTGAATGCAACACACACGTACGAACGACAGGATTTTCTCATCTCGCCACTCTGATATGTATCTAACTTCCACGTTAATAAAACTTATAGCTTTAAAAGCCAATAAGAATTAGATAGTATATAGTAACTAAGTATGTACAAACCAAAAGCTCTTCCTTATCAGAGTCCAAGGTGCAGTTTTGCCCCAACAACTGTAGGTGTGCCAGCTTCCCTAGGTGGCTCCTGATATTTACCTCAGTTTTACATCTAACTCGTACCCGTAGCTCCACGGGAAAATGTGTGTCAAACTGTCATTTTACACAAAACATCACAAGCTAACAAAACCAAAATCATGTTGTCATGTACTTGTGCTCACCTCTTAAAACCCTGAGTGACAAGATGTTATCACGGTATGAATCTATTTGTCTTGGCATACATTTTGGGGGCTAGATATGTTATCTCCCAAACAAAGCTAAGTTAATCATCTCTGTTCCGTGTTGGAGATGTACGTGTAGCTGACACATCACCATTCTCTTTGTTCACTCACTTCTCAGCTCCCACAAGATTGCAGTTTGTCCCCCTTGTTCACCACAAGACCTGACCAATGATACATGCCTCTTCACCACTCCACACTACAGGTGAGCATCGGGATTACAGGAGCGACTGTACCAGCTCGACCAATGAGACGGCCAGGTTGTACTCGGAGTATCCCTCAGGCAGCTGGTTGACGACATGACCCATGAGGACCGCCGTGTCATGGAGAGGGACATTGGGGCACCGCAGCTCTACGCCCTCCTGTAAACAGCCACAAGTCAGTTACACAGAGAGTACGTGTACACCCAGGTTATACGGGGTATGAATGCTCAACAAAAGCCATCCTTAAAAAACTGTTTGTCCCCGCAACCTGACCCTTTGAGAAAAAATAGGGTCAGTCAGTTGTGAATTCTTCATTTTTATTCTGGCTCTTGAAAAAGACAGAGATTCAGTCATCAAGAGGATCAACTAAGCCAGATACATGTAGCTGTTTATAGTGGTCAATCAGTGTGCATAAGCAGAGGTCATGAGCACATTATAAGTTATGTGACGATCTTCCCTGGATTTATGGATAGATATTTGGCTGAGATCAATAATATTTTCCTGAGGCGAAACCGATGAAAAAAATAAACAGTCAAAGCCAAATATCTACTCATCAACATGAACAACATGGAAAACTATGGACGCTTTCCACGCCTGGTCATCTACATGTATCTGTCATCACAGGGTTATCTCCCTCGTTAAAACTCGTTAAAAATCTTTACCGTCCATGTCGGTAAGGTCCGTGTGCCTTCCAACGTTGGCGCAAGGTTGTAAAGGGTCTTGTTTACAAATAATACTTACATTCATTGACTACATCGTCCTCTTAATAAATGTCAGAGTTGTCAAGATGGTTTAACGCCATGATGTTACCATCCACAGACTTACTGTCAACTGTCATCACAGTCGCAGAACAGCTGATTTATGTCAAAGTCAAGGTCAGGGTGAGCAGCAGTCAAATGAAAGGCGATGATAGCAGACTGCTATGGATGTGATTTTTGGTGATTTCATTTTAGAAAGAGAACTTGTCGATACGAAATACAATGTACATGGATGGTACAGTAGGAGAAATTAATGAAGCTAATCATGTCTGCCGACATCTCTGTCTGGGCAGGGGAGCTTTCAGATGGTGATTTAACTGAGTACGACCCAACCGTTCAAAGGATGAAGATTTACACAGCATTCCATCCTGTTTTCGGACCTCCAGGCAAGATAAACTGTGTTCTTGGTCTTCACCTTATCTTTCTGAAGGAAACTGGAAAATCTTCTGAAGACACCTATCAGTACGGTAGGACTGAACTGTTTACCGTAACATGCTTAGTTGATTCCTTTGCATTTTCCGGAAAAGCAGTTACTATTTTTGCTGGAGCCCTTCTGCAGAGCTACCTCCCTTTTTGTTTACATTTTGTATTAGCGCGTTTTGTCTTGACTCCGGGGATATAATCGTGCATGAGGCCTTAACTCAGAGGGTACATGGACACAGATAAAATCATTTATACCTATGCTTCAACATTACAGACCACAGCGTCAGTTCAGAATTCATCTCAGTTCAGTGAAATTTGTTCACGGGTATTTTGCATACATGTAACTTTTCAACTTGAAACTGTTCTTGATTACATGTGAAGTCTCGAATATCACAAAGACGCACATAAAATATACAGAATTGGCTGATGTTTGTGAGTATCAACTGTTACCATGCCATGTGGGTATGTTTGTATCCTATCGAAGACATTTGGGTCATGCACACTTGAAACAGCTACCTAGCTTAATTACTATTATAACATGTTCTTTCCTTTCTTATGGGTGAAGTAAACCTCAACCTTCACCACTGTTAAATGAAAATATAATTAATAATATCAACACACTAACAAATACCTTCATTAGAACATCCATGATCACTACTGACAGGTTGTCAGAATGCAAAGCAAATACCGAATGATATTCAAAGTTTTGGTACACACAGGTGTCTGTATAAACTGGTTCTGCTTTACATTTCACACTGGTATATCAAGTGTTCAGTAGATTTTGTAAAACAAATAGGCCTTAACCCCCTTATAAAATTGAAGTCAAAATTGTTTGAAAATAAAAAGTTTTTGAGAACACATTCCAAAGGCGGGAGGAGGCAGCACAAACTTGGCCGTGACTCACCATGCTCCTAAGCCAGGTGGAGACTGTAGGGGAGAGGCTAGCCACCTTCTCCAGTCCTCCTGGGGGGTCACAGGTGTAGATGTAATGAGCCACTCGCTGTCCTGCCACCAGCAGTAACTGTGACCCCATCAGCTCATGGTCATTCACTGTTGATAATACCTTCAGAAAGAAAGAAGATATCATAAATGTAGACCTACTCTTGACAACATCTTTTTAAAATGAGGGGGGGGAGTAAATTCAGAAATTCACAATGAAGCATATCAATATATTGTATGAGAACAATTAAGTTCCATTATTCACTGTGTAGTTGGTCAAAACCTGATTCCCCAGAAGTCAAAAACATCTCTTAATTTTCAATAAATATATATGAAATCAAGTGAAATTAAAATCCCATTTGCATGTTTTTGTCAGATCAATAAAATGTTCAGAAAACAAATCAGACTCCCCTGCAAAACATGAACATGAAAAAGTTGGTTTTAAAAAGTGCAAAAAAAAGAGAACTTGAACTCAACATGTTGCTTTAACATCATTATACATAGTGCTCAACAAACTTATGCACCAACAGTGTAACAAGTTGGTTACAAATGCAATTTGTGAGACCCTACCTCTTCAGCCATCTTGTCCTTGCCCTCAGAGTACAGCTCACAGACCAGATGTTGTTTGAAGTAATCAATGTCCAGGCCAAAGTCCTTGGCCAGCTCTAACACCAGAGATGACCATTTAGTGTCCAGTGTGTCAATGTCTCTCACGGACTGGGTCAACACACGACTAAGGAACTGAATAGTGGAAGAAATTTATTTATTTGACTGTTGTTTAACACAATACTCAGGATTTGTTCAAGTATGTGTTGCCTTTAGTTTTATGGGTCGAGGAAACCAGAATGCTTTGGGGTGAACCAACCAAGGAAAATGAGGAAACCAGAATGCTTTAGGGTGAACCAACCAAGGAAAATGAGGAAACCGGAATGCTTTGGGGTGAACGAACCAAGGAAAATGAGGAAACCAGAATGCTTTAGGGTGAACCAACAAAGGAAAATGAGGAAACCAGAATGCTTTAGGGTGAACCAACAAAGGAAAATGAGGAAACCAGAATGCTTTAGGGTGAACCAACCAAGGAAAACGAGGAAACCAGAATGCTTTGGGGTGAACCAACCAAGGAAAAGAAGCAACACAATGTAATATTAATGTAATTAGCTCTGGCTCATTGCCACTTGCATGTATCTATTTTATTTCTTTATTTCTTTATTTATTTATTAGATTGATGTTTTACAAATATTTCTCTTATAGAACAGCTGCCAGCATTATGGTGTGAGCAAAACATGCAACAGTGGACAACAGTCCACTGAAAACCCAGGTTGCTGGCGAACTTTCCCACATACAAACGGAGTGGACTATATTCTCTGCTACTTACACCTTCCTGCAGCATGTCAGACAAGTACAGTCTTACTGAAGCACATCGGTGTTGATACTCTAGACCTTTGACTCTATATTAGGAGGAAGTTTATCACCTTGATTATAATGTATGATTTATTCTGTGATAGACTATTATTATAAGACTTCTGGACATTTTGGACTCACCTGTCGTCTGGCCAGTGATAACGAAGAGTCGACATTTTGGTTGGGCAAGAGAGGGTGGGCATGCAAATCATTGAAGAATGCATTCTTTCCCTAATGAAACAAAACAAGGAAAAACAATTTTCAATTCATTAACAATGACTAATGATACATTCACATGTCATACAAAATTTTATCCATAAATTGACACCCACTGTGTCAATGAGGAATCTGTATAGATAACAAACCTCTGTTATCATGAAGAGAAAAAACATCATTGCACCTTTTGCATATCCCCAAGATACCACCCAAGGCATCATCCAGTAATTGGTATCATGAAGTCTACTTGGTAGCCCTTAACTAAGTGTGCTTCCTACCTTCACAACACAAACTGCCATGATAGTTAAGGACTTACTCATCAAGACTTACTCATGAAAGCAGGACCAGGTTTAAAGGTATCTACCACAAATTTCCTGACACAAATGACTCACCTTCGAGTCAAAGAGCGACAGCACCTTGACAGACTTGATGTTGAAGTGGAGTACGAAGTACATCAGTAGGGATAGATGGTAGTGGTGTCGCACCAGGCCATAGTTTGTGGCCCGCTGCTCCACTGAGAGTTCCACTAATGAGGCAGGACCATGTACCTGTTGCCAAAGAGGCTCAATGTTGAAAACAGGTACCACGTTGGCATCACAGTTAGCCTGCAAAGAGGAGACAACCACAGTGTGGAATTCACTGATAACTTTACACATACTGCATATGCCCTAAACAATCGTCCTACAAAGTGCATTTTTCGAGGCAAATAATTCATTCATAACCATAAAATCTTACTCCAGGTGCTGTATCATTTTCCAGGCAGATATCACACTTCTCTGAAAATAAATCTCTAAAGACCTCTAGCTACTCTCAGAATTTGCCACTATGAAATAAAGCTTGTTGAGAACAAAAGTAAATATCAGGTACAAACTTACATCTTGTAATATTTCAAGGAAATCACAGGTAAGTCTGAGGAAATCCACCATCAGAGTATCACTGATTCCAACCTCCTAGTAAAGAGACAAGAGGTACAAAGTGTACATTACATGTAATGTCGTGATACCACAAGTTACAACCAAGAAGTATAATTCAAATCGCAGACATAAGAAAAGGTGAATTATACATCAATCTTGCACATAAAGAGTATATTTAAGTTAGCTACCTTGTACATGATGTATATGAAACAGAGTATACAGACAGTATGAATTTCATGATCAGTAACAAACACTTTTATTCCATGTAGGTTAAACAGAATACATATAAGTGAATTGTAGTCAAAGCTGAAATGTTAATTACCTTTCTGCAGAGACGTTCTTTTGGGGGTTTCCCAACCTGAAGAAAATATCAAATAATTAGTCTAGCAGTACGGAGAAAATCTTAAAATTGTATTTCAAGGTCTGACTTGCTTCCAGCTCATTATTTATCAAATTTGCTATAATAAGCAGGTGGTAAAAATACTGCACAGCAGAACCAGCCAACTGGAGCTGTTTTTTGAACATGATTAACAGTTTTATACCTGAAATAATCCCCAACACTGTTTTATTTCTCAATGTGCTAACCTTTTCCATGAGATATGCTGCCGCCATCATCCTCTTTGCAATAAACATGTGCCAGAACATACTGCAGACACCTGCAAAAACACAACCACAAACCACACATTAACTGAACGGAGAAACAACCATACACTTATCCAGCATTTAATTATTCCAATATAATGATACTTTGCACTTTTTCTCTTTGTGGCTATGAATGTCTGCTGTCTCATTGTTAAACTTTTAGTCTCTAGTATCTGTATTCGTTTGAAAACAGCATATGTACTGGGGTGACAGGTAGGCGGTCAATACATCTACAGACACTCACCTTGTCTCAACACTGCATTCTGAACAAGTTTCATAAAGTGCAAAGAGTTCTCCAAGCACATCATTGACTGCAAATGAAGGACAAATGAATGTTAGGTGTATGCATTATATGAAAACATTCTAACAGTAAATCTTGCCCTTTACCTTTTTTTTCTAGTAACACTGACAGTAACACTGTTGCGCTGCATGGAGGTCACAGATTCTTATAAGCTGTAATTGAAGGTATGCCCTCTAATGATGGACAAGGATAAAGTATCTGTACGAAATGATGAATCACTCACCTCTGGATCTCTATTCCATTGAGCAGCATACTCCCATGCACAGTTAGCCATGAGTACATCATTCTCCAGGCTGTATGGGAAGTGAGCTTGTAACTCCTTAAACTGTGACCTCAGTCTGTCTGGCACACCAGAGTTCTCTCCCTTCTCTACCTCTTCTGTCTCCATGGCACTCTCCTCCTCAGGGATTTTATGAGGACTGTTGAACACGTGTGAGGAAAGGCCAGTGTGGCAGATGTACCTGGCCACAACCTCAGGCACATAGCCTGGGGGAAGAATAAGTATGAAGAGTAATAAATACATTCTTATTGTAACTGCTTAGCTCAGTACATTCAACAATCTGATAAAATGAAGCTTAGTTTGAATTTTTGAAGTCAGCATATAAGGGAATGCCTCAGTTTTAGAGGACTTACTTATTTGCCAGTAAGTTATTACACATTCAGGACTACTGCTCTTATGAAATGGCTATCAGGGTTAAGCATTCATATGATTTACTTGAGTGTTTGACTGACCTTTTCCCCCTTCCAGGAACTTGGCCACTGAAACACCTAACCCGTTCATCCCTGCCTCAGAATGGGCTGGTCCTATGCTGTCTGAGTTTGGGGTGATTTTCAGAATGGTGCTTATGGCCAGCACATCCTCCAGCTGTTTAATGAGGTTGGTCCATTGTTCTATGTCTACCGTAATGGATTCCCAGTCAGAAGTGTCCATGTTCTCCTCTGAGGGTGTGCTGGCAGTATCTGCATCAGGATCCTTCAAAAGCAACCCAGCATTTCAATAGGACAAGACACATTCAAAGCCAAACAAATCATTATTATGGCTTCACACAGGTTAACCTGCAGGACACCTCTTGAAATCGCTTGGATTATTTTTATTATTATTATTTTTATTATTTAATTTTGTAACCCTGCAACAGCCTAAACCCTTTGACAGATTGACTTTACAAATTTTATAGTGAAATTTGTCAATACTTGAACTTGTGCCATCAGGTATTTTGGTTTTTCTAGGTTACATGGTTTGGCGGCCATATTGTATTTTAAAGGAAAACATTTAAACATCTTCTTCTCAAGAACCAGCGAATGGATAATTCTAAAATTTTAACACACAGGTAGACCATTCCTGGCTACAATAAGTTTGAAAAAATCATTAACTTCCGAAAAAACTTGTGGAAGTTCATCATTGGTTGAAATTATGACGTCACAATTACTTTCAAAATTTCAATTTTTTTTAAAAAGTATTCTGATGTACTTTGGGACGAGAATTCCGAATCTGCTTTTGTTTATTGTCTATCTGTGTAACTTTATGAGTTATGGGCAAAAAAAATTTTTTTAGTTACATAATTTAAATGGCCTGTAACTCAAAAACTACGAGAGCCAGAAATCTGCAATTTGTATCAAATTGTAGATTAAAGTGTGCGCTTTCGGTAATGTTTGATTACATTTGAGCTAACAGTTTGCTCGCTAGAAATGTTTAAATGACACCACCCTATTTCACAGATAGAAATGTCAGCCTGTGCATTTAAGGCAGAGTGTGGATGTAACTGTATTACTATTTACACGGATCCTCTCTTTTCCTGCATTGAATACTTATGTGAAGCATTTGCAAATGTTTTGCTCAGTAACGTTTGTCACTTTGAGCTAAAACCAAGTCCATCGCTTTGATAGATCAGATGTTCACTTTGCATTCATACATGTGTTGCAGGTATCTTGCGACATAGGTCAGCCACCTATTACTCCAACCAAGAAATGAACAACTCGCCCTCCTCTCCAGAGCTTTTACCGAACAGTTTTAAATGCTTGCACGTTAGCCAGCCCTGTTTGCAATGCATCACGGGTAATTCTCAACAATTTCAACGGCATTCCCCGTCACCACCGGGGTATTACCATTATAACATAAGTCCCATGCCACAGCGCAACGCCAGCAAAATTTGTATTCACACATGTACCTCGAGCCATTACAAGCCTAATAAATGCAACTCTTATTAGTCCAAATTCAACCCTTCAAGAAATGTCGCCATTTCCAGTTTCTTTTCAGGTCTAGATCTAATATACCCGTACGGAAGAGACAGAATTTAGGGTGCCGCGCACGAGAAGTAACTACCAAACCATGGTCTTGGACTGGTGAACCGCTTTAAAGAAAACAACACATAACACTGCTTACTCCCTGTAGCTATTTAGACCAAAATTTAATATCTTCACGTCGTAACAAGTTGAAATGTACATACTTAGCCAGGTACTCTGATAGCCAAGGCCTAACACGGGCCAGACATCACGCTGGCGTTCAGTAATAAACCAATTATACATGATACCTGCTAGTGTAGGGTTCAAATCCAGTTGATTCCCTATCGTTTTTGTCACGCTTTGTCTCACTCGGTGGCTTTTTTTTTTCTGTTTTGGAAATTACCTTCTGGCACGGTTTGTGCGCGCAGAGAGAGCAGGACCGAGCCCGAGAGTCGCTTTCTCTGACAGCTATATCTATTAGGGTTCCACACAGGCTGTCTGTATGCGGTTTGATATAGCTCTGCTGTATGCTATTTCATAGTGTACAATGATAACTATGACAACAATCGACGTGAACCCCGGTCAAGTTCAGCATATTCTATTTAATAACCTGAAATGTCACCTAAAATGCTTTAATAAGCTCTTTCAATAAGATGTACATGTAATACACATAAATGAACTTATGTGTAACACAATGTTAATCAAATCTACCTATAATTTCATGGGTCACCAACCTGCTGTACTACCTGTAGTACACAAGGGCAATCAGTTGCCTAAAAATCACATGAGGTTAAACATGTTTTATTGTATTTCACATACAATTTCATGTTATTCTTAATGTAATATTTATTTATTTATTTTAATTTGTGTTTTATATCGTACTCAAGAATATTTCACAACCCACAACCATTCACATGTTCCTGGCGGACCTTCCCACGTATGTCCGGAGAGGAAGCCAGCATGAGCTGGGCTTGAACTCTTTACGTAATATGGTATGGTCATTAGTCAGAGAAACAATTCCTTGGAATTACAGGAAATTTACTGAAATGAAAGATCATGCAGGGCACTAACCTTAGCTTTGGTCTGGTTCCGTAACAACTCTAAAGAAACGCTTCTGCCAACGACAGCCAGAAGAATGGCAGCAGAGGCTCTTTCTGATTGGCTACACGAGTCTCTGAGCTTCTGCCACCAGGGGGATACTGTACCATGATCCACAATCACTTCTGATGTTTCTACAAATAGACATCACCAAGAAAGTTGAACAATACTACTAATATATTTATGAGTCTTCTCCAGTTGGAATAACAGGGAAAATGATTCATTTTGGTAATTATTTTGATTACACGTACAGCAGTACATGTATGTAAGTCATCGGTAACATACTGATGCAGTCATCTGAAAATAAATCACTTGTGAAATTTCATCCATCTGATAGGTAATCTGTTAAATCAGGTAACAAAATGACTCATCCCTTTTGAAAATGGTTTTGATACTTGGAGTAGTTGTACTTAGTGAGAGTGACAGCCATCACCTCAGTGCCAGTAACAGGTCACTATTACCGAATTATCCATCAAAAGTAACAGACTTAATCAGACGAGGCTGGAGTTCAACTGACAAGGTAACAGTAACCCTGCCACTGCCAGTAATTTGTCACCTGTAACTGAAGACTTTGTCACAGGCAGATGCTGTGACCAGGCTTTATTGCTTAAAGTCATAATGGCTGACGGCGGATAGCAATATGTCATCTGTAATCAACTCACCTGTCATACAGGTAATAGCTTTGATCAGGTAATACAGTGGCTCTACTGACTCAGGGTTTCTGTCTTCTTCTGACAACCAGTAATATGTTAAGAGGTCCTGTTAAAAAAAAATAACATAGAAGACACATTAGCCCTGAAAAGCACAATATAAACCGTTCTTCCACAGTCATTTCCATTAGGCTCTTCAAAAGTAATGAAGAAATACAGTAACAACATCCTAATTTTATCAGGTTACAGTACATATGTGTTGACGCAGTCATGTCTTTGGATTTTTATGACTAACATATACACCTGCATAAGCCAAGTGGGGTATGCTGGTAATGACAAGTAGATTACTAGTTACCATAAGTTGGTCAGGTGCCAGGCCAGAGCTCTGTAGGACAACACTAAGGTCTGCTGGTAAGACTTGTCTGTCTAGGCAGGCCCCAAACACTAAGCGACCTGTCAAACAAAACATTTTCCATGTGTTCTATGATATTTCCACTACAGACTTATATGAGGCCACTATCCTGGTTAAAATCTATCCAGTCAGATATCTTGGGTGGTGATAACAATGGCAGTTAAGCTTGTATATTACAGACTGGTATGGAACATGCTTGGTTTACTAGAGACTCAACAACAGATACAAATGGTACATTAAACAAATTTACTCAACAATACATGGAAAAAATATGCACTATAAAGAACTGAGACATCTGCAATAAGTTTTCAGTGGAACAAAACTTTCTCACATGGTCTAGAATGTAGCTATCAATATGTACCTAAAACAAACAATGTTTTTATTTATTTATTTATTTATTTCCACGGTGTTTTACAATGTACTCTTGGCCAGGGAGGTGCCAACTGAGCTTTTAGGAAAATAGTGGCGTATCTTACCCAGGGATATTTTCCGCTCTTCGCTCATGTGTTTGCCCAGGGTCATCATTCCGTGCTTGCCAGCGTATAACTCTCGGGAGTGATGGTCCAGGTGAAAACAGTGCAGGTAAGGCACCACCCCCAGCCAGGTGTTCAGGTCAAAGGTCACGTGACCACCTGCGCTCTCCTGGACACAGTTATGGAACTGTTCCACCTGAGACAACAGGTGTTCAATCTCTGACTGACTGACTGACAGCAGCGACGTCAGGTGCTGAAAATATTGGGCATTCAAATGTAAAAATGTAATTTATGTATATGTACCCACATGTGTCTATCCCAAGGAGTGCTGAATTGACATGTTATCAAGATATTTCTCTTCTTGCAATATGTTTAAGCAGCCTATTTTTAATAGTTGTTTAACAAGGAAACACAAGATAATATGCATGTATGACATCCAAATTACAACTGATAGATTTATTTATTGGATTGTCCTTCAACACTTGACCCAGGCTGTAAAGATGTGCCCAAATTGTCTGACACATTTCCCAAGCACTCTGACCCATAGATGTTTTAATGACCCCTGTGACCCCAGATGACCTCTCACCTCAGACAAATTCTCTGATTGCCATGCCTCTTGTGTACTAAGATTCTTAAGGGAGATGTAAGTCTGTAACAGAGTCTCCTGTCCCTGGCAAAACTGCAGCAAATGACGCCCTTCCACATCCATATCAGCTTCAGCTAAAATGTGTACACACAGAAAACAAGCAACATTAAACACCATCAGGAAGATGGCTTTACTACATAATGCTTGTCTGTGGGAATTAACACTTTAGCTATTAAAATTGAAGTATAAAAAAATCTGCTACATTCTTTTTCCATTTTTTCTGAAATCTTATTGTCACAAAGTTGCGAAACTGCAAGTTACCCTTAATATACTTAAGTGTAAAGTAGTAAAAAAAACTTCCTTGTGAAAAAATACCTACAGTAAATGACCTAAAATTTCACCCCAAAATGTGCACTTCCGGAGACACATAAATATCTTAAAATATTTCTTTTTCAGCTGAAACTTACATTTTTCCATTAGCATATAACCCTGCATTCCAAACAAACCTCTTATCAACTTGCTACAATCAACAGAACTCTAAGAATCCAGAAAATTGAACAACTTTGTCATGAATGCAATTTTAGGTCATTTAGGGTGCACAGGTAATAACGCAGGCAACTTACTGTGTTCATGGAATCTCTGAGTGACGGCCTTGACCAGTCTGAGCATGACAGAAGGACTCAGATACCGTGTGTTCAGAACCTTCTCCAGGGCCTGAAACACATCAGCCAAAGAGGATCATCAAACCATTCAGATATTAGTCAAAGTCTGACAGCTGATCACAAATGTATACTGGATATGCACAGAGTACATGCTGTATAGGTATGTGTTTTAACAGACCTAGTCCCTATAAACCGGGTTTTAACCTGTAAATCTTCAACCTTTTCAATCACTGAAACACCTTTTCAGTGGAATTTATGCACACAATGATTATGAAAATGATGCTAAATATGATTTGTTTGTGCAATTCAAGATGTGCATATTATTTCTCTACACCCGATAGCCCTGTCAGAATGTTTTAAAATATTAGTTACAGAGGTGGTTGAAGAGACTGGAGAATTAGGGTATGTCAACCGTAACTGTCTTCATGACATATGCTGTAGAGATACGCTGTCATGTTAGTTATGCTTGACGCGCCAATACACCCTCTTCGTAAGACAGAGGTTTGTAACTTACCTGTCTCACAATATTCGCCACTCTCATGTCCAAGAGAATCTCACTCACTTCTTTTTCAAGCCCATCTGCAATGAATTTAAAGCACAACTATAACACTCTGTACATGAAACACATATATACTAAAGAAATTACTAAAACCAAAAAAATTGACTTTTGCTTGTAAACCACAGTGGTTATGTTTCATAACTAACTAAGATAATTCCACACCATAAGGTACCATGTCTGCTCACAATCTCGAGACTTTCAAATTCACACAGTGATATCTTTACATAAAACAGAGGCAATGCCTCACTATGAAAACTAGATAACTTTACCTGAGTTTTGGGTGTTCTCTTTTAACAATGTCTTCAGCTTCTTCAGCAGATGAAGGTCTCTGGCTCGTTTGCTGTTCTTGTCACTGTGTCCAACAATGAGAAAGAAAAAATCCATGTCGCTTAAAATACTTATCCATATCCGTGCCATCTGGGTCACAGGCTACGGTGGTTTGCCTTAGCATCTGTTTCCACCAGCAATAAATGTGACAACCATTGGTTCTCCTCCAGCAATAAATGTGACCACAAGTTACTTTCCTCCCGCAATAAATGTGACTACCATTGGCTTTCCATAACAATAAATATGACCACCATCATATAAGCAGATCGGGTACTATGACTTAAAATTATTTATTCATTTGATTGATTGGTGTTTTATGCCATACTTGAGAATTATTCCATGATTTAAAAGTAGCAACAAGTAAAAATATAAAATATTTAATTTATTTATTTGATTGGTGTTTTATGCCGTACTCAGGAACATTTCACTTATACGACAGAGGCCAGCATTATGGTGGGAGGAAATTGGGCAGATCCTGGTGGAAACCCACGACCATCTGCAGGTTGCTGGCGGACCTTCCCTCTTACGGCTGGAGGGGAAGCCAGCATGAGCTGGGCTTGAACTCACAGTGAACGCACTTGTGGGAGGCTTGTGGATAATTGTGCTGCGCCAGCACATTATTCGACTGAACCACGGAGGCACCCAATATATAAAATACCTATATATGCTAATAAAATACTTGTTACCATTGTGACCTTTTTTTCTTGTTTTAGTCCTGCAGTTTATAAATAATCCACGTAAATTTCTGGGTAGGGGGAAAGGGAATCCAAATTCTCATCTTGAGCTTACCTTAGTGCCAGATGGAATGGCACTTCTAGAGTCTTCACTGTTCCCTTCGGGTCAATGAGCGCGATTTGGAAGGCTTTGTTCTTGACAGACTTGATGGTGACATTGTTAAGTCCCATCATCCCGTATCCAGGGGATACAAGCCGCGCCCACTTGCTTACATTGAAGGCAGCTACCCTCGGACCATTCACTGCAGTCCACACCTGAAAGAAAAATACATTCGTTTCACCATTTCTCGCCTTTTTCACTGTGATTAGCATTTCCACACAAGATTACAGACCTCTTGAGTACTTTGATATTATTGACTTTGTATTTGAATGAGCTCATGTTACAGTAATTACATTTGACATAATAATTTGTTTTCCGATAAGTAAAGTTCATTATTAGAGGTAATAAGAAATTCATTATTTCTTTCTAACAACCCTCAAAGTAGTATCTACCCTAAAACAACCTAAAATTTCATCCATTATTAAAATTCTCATTTTTTCTGATTCTGACCTTTCTGGTGATTTTAGACAGGCATTTTGAGGTTTGTTTGGTACTTAGAATGTTTTCCTACTGGAAAAATGTAAGTGAAAAATGTACTTCTGGGACAAAATTTTAGGTCATTTAGGGCAAGTGTGCCACCTGGAAGAACACAGGTATAGTACTGTGTAGGGGGAAAACCATGTTAACCAGACATATCTGTTCTCTGTAAGACATTGACACAGAGTAACAAAGTGCACCACACGAAAGACTACTGGTACAAGAGTGCGTTGGAGATAACCACAGCGAGTGCTCACCTCTAATATGCCTCTTCTAGGAGCATAGATGACAAGGAACTGTGCTGTTCTCACACTTTCCGCATATTTGTACACGTTATCATCCTTCACCTGGATCCAGCCTAGTTGAGCATCACGATAGCCTGTAACATACAGTCAGGACAGTTGTATAGGTGACTTACAACTGAATGACATACACAGTTATACAGCTAACTTATAACACAACGGCATACACAGTTATCCAAGTAACTTGTACCATAATGACATACACAGTCATACAGGTAACTTACAACACAATGACATACACAATTATACAGGTAACTTATAACACAATGACATACACAGTCATACAGGTAACTTACAACACAATGACATACACGATTATACAGGTAACTTATAACACAATGACATACACAGTTATAGAGGTAACTTACAACACAATGACAAACACAGTTAGCAGCAGGGAGGGAGAATGCAGAAACTATTGGGAGCCCGCCCCCCCCCCATGACCTGACAAGCCCCCCAGCCCCTGGTCTGGCTAATTTTTGCTGCACATCAAGCCACATGGTGTCTGCATACATAAACTTTTGCCAGTTATGTATGTAGATACACATGTGTTTGCGTACATAAACGTTTGCCACTTCTGACACCCATTCACATTCATAATTATGTAGGCCTACCGACCCTATGTTTGAGACCGAAGAGAAACATAACACAGCTCGCAAGACAGTTCACCGCAAGATCAAGACTTACCACAACAGCTTCGGGCAGGCCAGCTTGAGCTCGGACTTCGTGAAGATGTGCTTCGCCCAGATGTGGGAGCGGCTCAAGGCGGCTGGCTGCCAGTTCGACCACGCTTACCGTAAGCTGACAAACTGTGCACTCCTCCGACGCCACCCCACTCGGCTGCCCTACTTCCACGAAATAAATAGCTCGCGTGGGAGTTACTTGACATACGTAGCTGGTGAGACCACTTGACAAAACAGTTAAATTACAGTGGGCTATACATATCCTGTATTGCATAACAGCTTTTTGAGGCAGCACAGCTAACTAAATTTAGCACCGTTATCCCTGTGCAATACATGCCAGCGAGCGGGACAGGTACTGTTAGACGTGACAAGTTTTGTGTGGCGTGACAAGATTTCTGAGGCGCGGCAAAGCACACAAAATTCAAACCCTACAGGGCTCCCTCACCGCAGTTCTACAGGGTTTGAATTTTGTTCACTTCCATGAATCAGCCTTCTTAGTCTAGGCCTGGGTTACCAGACTCAGTTAGGCCATTTATTTTATCCCCGAGTCTGGTGATTTCATCTGTCTGGTCTTGTATGGCGTTGTAAAGTTTGTACATAATATATGTAGCTAAACCCCACTTGATCCCAATTGCACAGTGAGTATATTGGATAAGGGCGATGGAAACATCTTATAGCCGATTTGTGAGTAATACTACAAGTAAATCGAACTTCGGTATCCTACCTCTCTGTCGAAAAGTTGAATTGGTGGATAGTTTTTTCATGAAAGCTGCACAAGCCTCGTCCCGCCCTGCTGCACTAGCTCGTCCTTCATTTTCTTATCTAATGAAATCAAGTTATGTGTCGTACTGACTCGAATCTGTTGCTTCATTTCTCGATATTTTTCGACTTCACCGAGTATTAACCGAAACTCGGCTTACCCATCCCACTCAGAAGGCCGCAGGCTAAGGCCGCGCCTTCCATGCTTATAGCTATAGGTGTCACAATTATCATGGACAACACTTCCTCCCCTGCAATGCCCTCACCCATACTTGCCGTGAGTAGTATTTTTATGATGATAGTTACACTTTTACTGACATGCTCTTTCAGCCACCCGAGCTTCAAGCCAGGAAGGATGTCGAATGGCTTGTCTGGATTATGACCCAATATAATATCCAGAACGAGTATGGTACCCGGGGGAACCTCGCCAAAGGGAAATGGTGTGTTGACATCGAGGTAAGATGTATCTGGGCCTCCTCCAATCATATGGCCCCCTTCCGGCAGTATCCTCACATGAATTTCACTTCCCATGGCTGTGTACGAGAGATAAGCCATACCAGCATTAAAAACCCTTCGAACAACACGACCCCTTGATGTGTGCACCAGGACTGTGGTCACAGCCATATCAATGTCCCATTTGGGATCATCTGATTTAATGATAGAACCAGGGTGAGTTTTTGGAGCACATTCGGGGCTTTGATATCCAATACTGTACGACCGCATGCTCCGGCACCGCAAAATCAGCTGCGACAGGAGCGACACCCTTTGGAACATCAACCTCAACCTGCAGTATGAAAGGCATCTCATCTCAGGCATCTGTTCGAGGACCCAGTCGCGGGACAGCGGCACACCGAGGCTTTCTACAACTCCCAGTGGAGGCTGCATGACTACCTTAGAGCCCTTTGCTCAGTGTTTCCTGGCGAGCCAACCCTATACATCACTGACGACTGCTCGGCTTCAAAGGCACTGACCAGAAGCTCTCTGAGCTAGCCTTCTCCGGCCAGCATGCGCAGCAAAGCGTCTGGGTCATCACCCAGATATAAAACTCTGTCCTACAGGATCTACACAAGAACACCCGCTGGGTTGCCCTGTTCCACTGCAAAGATTGGGACTCGTTTGTAGAATGCCGCCAAGAAAATGATGTGATCTCAACAAGAGAAGAACGCGCAGCGGTCTGTAGGTTGCAGATACAAAACTGTTAACACGGCTAATCAGATGTTAAGCACTGATAATCAATTTTCTATTAAACTTTGAACAATAGGATACTATACTACCATGGATTGCGATGAAATTATCGACGAGCTCCTAGATGAAATGAACGAGACCCCAGAGCCCGACAGAGGGGATGCCAGTCCCTCATCCCATGGGCGGGGAACACAGCCCGATGGAAAGGGCGCTAGTTCCTCATCTCAAACAGAAGACACGGAGCATGTCTGCAAAAACGAGAGAGGATAGCTGTGCTTGCAGGTGGTGGACGAGGTAGACAGTACCTGGGAAAAGGCTTTACTCCCAAGAAAATAGATGGCATGGATGACGATGCAATTGAAGGATTCTACAACCGTTAGGAGATGCAGCTTGGTGTGGCTGTTACTAAGACTATTGGTCAAACCGCGCTATCCTTGTACTCGGGGTTGGTGGGATTGTTCCTACCAAAATCTGCCAAAACTAATTGACAACCTGGAATCTGATCTATTTGTTGAACACTCGCTTATCAGTACCCACATGTGAGCAGTACCACAGGTTCGCCATGTACTTAGCTCCACTTACAACAGCTTTGGACTACCATGAAGCATCTTTGATTTGGATATGCATGCCCGAGAACAGAAGATGCCAATGATGCCAGGTAGTCCAACAGTAGCACCGGAGATGGAGACTCCACCAAATGAGACGCCTTCAGCTAAAGAGCGTCAAAGAACCCCAATGAGATGTCTTCGGCTGAGCATTGCGAAAACAACCCTAAAAACATAGCCGCAGGGCGAGCGGGGGCTGCGGCCAGAAAAGCCAAACAGAAAAAAATTGTTGACTGAACTTGATTCGACTCAAATCATCGGTCAAACAGAGAGAGGCTGATAACGAAGGGAAAGACCAAAAAGAAATTCAAAACGCACCTACTCCACCTAACATCGAAATGCAAACCAACTGGACTCTTTATACTGCCTGGGCTCTTGGAGTGACAGGAGTTATTTGGTGGCAGAGGGCCATGAGTCACCAAAGGCCCTTGCAACAACACCTCAAGAGCCGCTGCCAAATGTTGTTAAGCAATTAGATACATACCGAGACCCTTTCCATAAGGAGTGAGCAACAAACATGAGTACCCCTGAAGGAAAGATGCTTGTCAATATGATTTATCACAGTGCTGTTGTCTTTCCACTGGCTATGATCGTCTAGGCAAAATGGTCATTGGAGGTGAGATGCCAAAACTTTCAACCCCCGGGATGCCGGCCTGCTTATTGCCGAAGTCGGTTTAGCTATGGCCATGAAAGACGTGCTTATTAAACAAGGAATTATTCCAGCAGATATTATGAAGTAATGGCCCGATCGCCATGATGGTTGGGGGCACCCTCGCAAATGCACTTGCCTTCTCACGCAGGAACATCCTCTTCTCAGCCCTTCCAAGCTCGAAAGTCAATGGGAAGCGCAAATGCCGCGATAAAGCTATAGAACAGCTCCAGGTGGCGCAGGCGGCGTGGTCTCAAAAAAGGACAAAGCGTCTGGATTGAATGAATGATGAATTTCGTCAACAGGGGCACGCAGAGTGCACATTTCGCGATGTTATGCCGCCGTGCGGCAGAACATTCACGTCATGAGGAAAACTCTTAGCCCCACAGAGCCTATACACCGTCGGACGGCCAAAAAGAATGCGAGATCGCCTTCATCCTCCTCGGGATGGGTGTAACTGGGCTGCTCGCCTATAAACTTGTCCAGTAATCGGAAAAGACTGTGCTGGACTCTAGTAAGAGTTCCTCGCCGCAATGGCAGGCACCACATGAGTAGTGAGGCTCGCGTTATTTTTCCATACCATTAGTATATATCGCTTGGATACTGCGTGATGATGGGTTTGCCCAGAGAGCTCAAAGGGCGGTACTAGAGGTTGACTACTATGTCTGCGTCGGCGAGATCCCTGGTCATATGGCCCATGTGCTGACTCGTAGCCGCAATGCGTTTCGCATCAGCACTTGGGCCCCTTTTCAATCACTTCGGAGACAGGGCCGGGCAGCTGCCTGAGCATGTGGCTTCCGCCTGTTGGAGACTGATTAGGCATCTGGAGTACCTTGTTTATGGTGCCTACTACCATGGCCGACCAGTTGTCTATTCATCTATCAAAGATATACAATAGCCCCAAGGGCTACTGGAGAGGCATCGCTGCCATCAAGAAACTAGCTTCTGCTGCGAAAGTCTCTGAAGGAAAACCTCGCGACTGGTTGAAAAAACAGGCCGTCTGGCAGATTCTCCTACCATCCCCATGGCATATTCCATGGACAAAATTTGATGTTGCTGAACTGAATGAGGTCCATCAAGCTGACCTGCTCTTTCTACCCTTTGACACTGTCAAAACCAAGGTGGGCAAGCCGCACCTACAAGTATGCCCTTACTGTGGTCGATGTCGCCAGCCGATTCAAAGCAGCTGAGCCTTTGGGCACAGAGGTGGCTGATGCTCTGGGCTCTGTCTATAATCAGGGTCCTCTGAGGTGGCCTAAACTGCCGCAGGTCGACCCTTGGCGTGAGTTCATGGGTGCAGTGAACCAGCTTCTGGGAAAACAAAGTATGACCGCCAGGCGCGGCCGAGGCAGACCTTGGCCGAGCGACTATTCCTGCAACAATACTCCCAAGAGATGCGTTTGCCTTCTGGACACTCTTCTGAGTGGATGAAGTGGTTACCCGCAGTCATGGCAGCTTTGAACGGAGAAGTTAACTGATTCAGCGGAAAGAAGCTTTCTGAGGCTATCAAGGAAAAAACGATGACACAAAAACCCTCCTCCACTGTTCCAGGCTGTCCTGTTGGAGCAAAAGCTCCCTTCTGGGGTTGGTGTTCCCTATCTGTACCAGCCCGGAAAGCTTGAGGGCAGTCGCTGTCTGTTTACATAAATAATTGACAGAATTTTGTGTACACAAACGGGTGTCTGTCTACATAAATAATTTGCAAAAGTCTATGTACACGGGCACCATATGGCTTGATGTGCAGCAGAAATTAAGCCAGACCAGGGGCTGGGGGGCTCGTCGGGTTGTGGGGGGGGGCTCCCAATAATTTCTGCATTCGCCCTGCTCAGTTATACAGGTAACTTACACCACATACAGGATGAAAGATGGGATGGGATGGGGTGAAGGTATGTGCCATGAGGCTCTAAGATTGATTCTCTCCAACCCTGTGTCACAACTGTAACTTACAACACTCACACCCACGGACAGGTGTCAATGTTACAGTGATACAGGTACTAGTGATAAGATGGAGGTATGTGCAATGATGCTTTACATTTACCTAGATTTTTCTAAACAACAGCAAAGCCAAATCAGAGACTGGCAAGTTACTGTGAAGCTATATAACATGTGGGTTTTTTTTTTCACACTGTAGTTGGTGAGATTATAGAAAACATTCCTTAGCAAAATACTGAAAAGCTCAGTACTGTGATAAATATTTCTTGAAGACAAGGCCAAAACATGTTATAGCATCATAGATTAACTGATATGAACATACTGTATGAGTAATATGTGAGAACATTCCTCAGGCAGTTGCCTCACTGATAACTTCTTGAGAAATCCCTTAAACACCAAACATATAAGTAAATAAATATATTTTCCTGGACATACCTTTCCACATTCTAACAGCTGTTCCACTCTCTACATCGATGAGGAACACTCGTCCAAAACTGTCTGTTGTGGCGGCATAGTTACAGCTTGGGGATAACACGATGCTCTCCCCTTGACGGCGCTTGTCTGGCAAACCAAACCTGAGAGAAAGAAAGTAAAGTAACTGGGAATGCTGAGGATATAAATCTAAGTACTTTTTACAAAAAACAGTCAATCTAAAACTTAAAAGTTCTTCTTTTTTCCTCCACTGTAAGAGTTTTACTCACCTTATGATTTGTTTTCAAGGTAGATAATATTGTACTAGAAAAATATTCAGTACCAGTAAGGATATTTCATGAATTTTATTTCACTTTAAAGATGTATTTTTATGCATACAGAATTCCAGGGCAAACACAAGTACCTGAATTCTGAATTCTGCAAGTCAATAAGCTAAAAGACTCACCTGAGTGGTAATGGTGCAGCTGGCTCTACCTTGGGTTTCCTTTTGTCTTTATGTTCAACTTTAGGCTTTCCAGCAAACCCCAACCAGCCACTGAGGCACAGAACCAAATATTGAAAACAAAAGAGTAAGGAAAATCAGCTGCTAGCAATTTTATGCATCAATCACAAACTGAAAAACTGCTGTTTTTTTTTTAGCTCAAAAATATGAAGCTCCTTGCACGTCTTGGAAAAATAGTCATGAAGAGGCAGTGGCCACCTTGATACACTGTAATCATGAACCTGGCAATACTGCACAGTGCTTTCTGGAAGTTCTACTTAGTACTGGGCAGTCATCAGCCATGCCATGCCATGCATTACATTGTGGCGGGTTTAATTTTCAGTGAGAGCCTGGTGAAATTTTTGCTGTGCACATACATTTTGTTACAAGTGAAAATTCACTACAAAAGTACTTGTTGAGGAATAGTAAAACCTGGATTCATTTAAAAATTAGAATTCAGCATCAAAACTAACTAATGTTTCTCATGCAAAAGAAAATGTGTAGTTGTGACTGACCTGGCAGCTGACATGAAGGCTGTTCTCAGTTTGTTAGCCACAGCATAAGCCACTTCAGACAACAATGGTTGGCTGCTTCCCTGGAAAAACATGAGATAAATATACAATACAGGTGACTTTGTACTTGCGGCCATGTTGGATCTGTTAACAAAACTGTTTTGAGGTTTCTCCTGCACTATGCCTATCATATGTGCACTAGGACAGGAAATTCTTTAGTTAGAAATCAAGCATGGCTGCTAATGCAAGAGACCTGTACCTTTAACCTTCTTATGTTCCTCTGCAATACAAACACTGTACATTCTTTTTTAAATTACAATCCAGGAGTTCCACTGATAATGGTCAATGGACTGCAATGCTTTCAGCTATCGCAGAAATTGTTTTCAACAGACTGCCCTGTTATTGTATATGATTGTTGGTGTTATTATTGTGCAACCATAACTTGTTAGATATTTTTAAAGTAATTTTTTTTTCAACTGTCCAATGTTAATCATTCACTTTGTTTCCAAAACGTCAAATGGTCAAGTGGTCAACTGGTCTCTATCATTCATATTTAAACAAATGTACATGTAATAGCTTTTGTGACACTGCTGATTAATCACATGAATGAACCAAGGTCACTTTGACATCACAAAGTTCCAAAATCAGAGAAAAACAAAACTGAATACAGATCATTATAAATAGTTCAGGGTAGACAAATCATAATAATTTAGCTTTGAAACGTCAGATAGACTCTAAAGGAAACAGTGTATGCAAGTGTCTGTAGTACAGCAATCTAAACACTGCGTGTAATACCTCAACTGCATAGAAGAAGCCCACATAAGGGCCTATTCCTGCCGTGACATAGAGAGCTGCAGCCGGAGGGGTAGGTTTGATGGTGGCTTTGAACCCGCCGAGGATTGATGCTGTCTTCATCTGGTCAAATGGGTTTGGGGTTGTCACACCTGAGGGCATTAGTCAGCAATCAAAACATGTCTCAACAGGTCATGTATTTTGATAGATTTAGAGGACGTTAATGAAATCGGTTCATGGAAATAAACTACGTGTAGTATCAATTTAGTTATAAAATACATGTACACATTCATTTCCACTTCTAAAAGGAAATATACTTAAACTCTCTCATGAATTCAAAAACATATAACTTCTACAAAGCATTTGTGTCTAAAATCTAACAGAGTGGCAATTCATGATAACTATTCCCAAATTTCTTAGTGCCCTCATACTTCTTTGCTATGTTGTCTTTTATGATTACCCTAAATGACCTAAAACTTCTCTCAAAATTTCATTTTTTCAGCCAAATTAGTGTCATAAAATATTATTTTTGGTATGTGTTATCTCCCTTAGTCCATTCTCCCGATAATATTCAACTGGAAAAATATTATTCAGGTCACAGAGAGACTTGCCTACTTCCAGATTCTCCAAGATCAAGCTCTGCCCTAAATACAGACCATTCCCTCAAAATTTGTGGGGGTGCTAGGGCTCTGTACATTTTACGTGTAGGTAATTCTGGTGCTTTACTCAGCATACTATGTTTTTGCATTTTGATATTTTTCTTCATTAGACAGATAAAAACATAACTGTGGTTCCACAAAAGACACATCATATAGGAGATAAAAACTAAGCTGCAATGCAGTATTCTTTTACAATTGCAGCTGCACCCTGAGAATCGAAGAATAATTACTAAAGGGTAAAAATAGTTCTTTCCATGAATGTTGTGCCATTTGAACAAATAGAGTAGTCTCCCCTACTCTTCAGACTTTCAAAATGGCTTGTAACTATGTGAGAGTCAATGTCTAGCACGCTAGCCAGCTTAGTGGTGACTCTCAGTTGAGAATGGAAAAATACAAGTTTCATTTCTGAAAGTAAAATTTAGTGACATTTATTTGTCTAACATACTTTTCGAGCAAACTTTTACAATAGCATGTTGAAAGCGTGACTTACCACAGCTCACTTGATCAAAAATCCCCTCCTGGTCCTGAAGGCCCCACTTCTTGTAAGCCAATGGGGGAGGCTGCAGGGATGACTCTCCACCACTGGCTGCAGCTGCAAACAGTTCAACACAAGCTACTGGGTTCAAGTTATCCACTTCATTTCAGTGGAAATTCTTACAGGAGAGGTTACAAATACCAAAGACTTTCTACGAATCTCTTCAGGTTATTAACTTGGGGTGGTGATTTATAAATTTTCAACTGTACCTCCTAGTGCGCAATTCTAAGCCAAGCTTATTGTGAAGAGTAAATGTCAGATTATGTAAAAAAAAAAAAAAAAGAAAAAAGCAAAAAACTCATGGCCTATGCCAAATGACCGATAATTGCAGCCAATGTAAATAGTCAGGTAGAAAGCAATTGCCAGTCAAAATACTGTATCAGCCAGTTAGAAAACACGACTGCCATCTTGCCTATAAAGTTAGCCTGTCAAGTTACTGTTGTGTCGATGTGTTTTCAGTTCCTCCTAATAGTAAAACTCTTACCTCTGGCTACCTGATTCCTGCAGGCTCGTAGAGACTGGACAAAGCTGAAACCATCAATGGTTACCAGTGCCTTCTTATACAGGATGATCAGCTCCTCATGCTGCAAAACACAGCAACACACTTCAGCATGGGTTCATTAAGTATGGAGTTAAGGCATTTCTTCATTTAAATAACATCTACTTGCAATTACTGGTATAGAAGCAGGTACCCACAAATTAGCCCTGACCTTACAGTACTGGCACATAAAGAGATGCCCTCAGTTCAACCATAACCAGGCAATGCCTCTATACATATATATGAAGAGATCCAC
This sequence comes from Acanthopleura granulata, assembly GCA_016165875.1. Classification (NCBI taxonomy): domain Eukaryota; kingdom Metazoa; phylum Mollusca; class Polyplacophora; order Chitonida; family Chitonidae; genus Acanthopleura; species Acanthopleura granulata. Next base: position 16,858,723 of record JABBOT010000010.1, read on the forward strand.
CATGCTTAGGTACATGTACACCTACCTGTTCAACAATACCCTGATAACACCTATCCTCATCTTCATGACTATGTTCACACCAAACCAGTCAGACTAATATCTTACCTGTTCAGCCATACACAGGTAACACCGATATGCATGTTCATGACCAGGAAACACCAATATGCATGTTTATGAACTAGTGAATACAAAGAGTAAAATCTTAGCTGTTCAGTCATACTTAGATATGAGTATATGAACATTCATGGACAGATGAACATCGTCAGATTTTACCTGTTCAGCCATACTCAGATAACACAGATATACATGTTCCTGAACAGGTGAACACAGAGTGATTTCTTACCTGTTCAGCCATGCCCAGGTAACGAGAAGCTTCATATGTTCTGCATTTCAGCTTTATCACAGGTTCTTCATGAAGTAATTGTGACATCAATAATGTGCCATTCTATAAATAAAAAAAAAAGGAAACCATTGAATAAAACAACAGCATGTCCCCTGTAACAGAATCGTAGTTAGGAGTGACCCAGGGCTTCAGGTTTCACGTCACTGTTTTATTAACACTTACTGAAACAGGGAGAGAGGATTATAGAAAGAGAGGAGTTAGATAGTCAGTTTAACATATGCACTGTTTAATCTGGAATTTTAGCAACTGATTACAAGAGGAACTACATATCTGCAATATCTTGCCAAGTACGGTGGAACAATATGTAAAACTTAGATGACCTACCTCTGTATAGAAACGGATATATCCTGTAGAGAATCCCACCAGTATACATGTCCAGTCAGGCCCTCCCTGTGTGCTCCTGTGATGGGAGGTAATAACAATTTCTGTTACTTAGAGATGTATGTTACACATACATTATGTTTGATGACTGTAAAGTGTAATTTTACAGATAACTCCTAATTTACAAACATTGCTACATACATGTCTTATGCTCAGATAAACCCACCTTTTCTGAGAAGCCAAGGGCACACACATCACAGCTGTTATCTGCTCCCTGTTTAAATGTAATCCACACATCATTAGATACATTCCATTTATAAAGGGAATTAAATGTACAGACTGCTCAACTCTGTAACTTAAGAATTCAATCCATTCTGTTTATGAAAGGCACACTTCAAGGTGACTTGTAGATACCGCTACATTCCCTTGGTAGCCAAACCTGTATTTTACACATTTAGCACATTTTTATCAGTTCAAATAAGGTTATGCCTTCAAAATATGCTTACTTTACACCGTGTCACCATAGCCAGTTCTATCAGCACAATACTTACTTACTTTCAGTAATATGCAACACACTAATATCTGAAACTTGGAAAGTTTATGCACGGTTTAAGTCATATTGCCCATCAATTACCTGCCCACTTTTTCAATATCTACAAGTTCCATTACGAAACACAATCCGTGTATGTTCATGTATGTACAAACCTCAGTATACTTCAAATAACATTGCAGTACAGACGTGAAACAGCCGCTGAATAAAAAGTATATTGCAATTAAATGGTGACTAATAACGCCATTAGCAGGCAAAAAACTCACCCTTCTTCCTGTCGTAAACTTCCTTGCCACAAGGGACAATACTTAGTTTGAATTTCTCCTTTCTCCGTAGGATCCCATTTTTCTGAAACAGTTAAGATATTTGTTATTTATATAGGAGCATTATTAATTACATGTAGAAGATTAATTTACAAAATTATGGTTTTTCTGACATTAGGCATTAGGCAGGCCTGGCCATTGAAAAAACAGAAAGAAAAAGAAAATACACATTACATACCATCAATTGCACCTGACAACCTGTAGAAAATTGTAACCCCTCATACTGAGCACCGAGTTTCTTGGTTCCCCTCCCAAGACGCTTCACCACGCCACAAACCAGCAGCTTCACTTCACAAAGTGATAACAACTTTGGAAATGAACCTTGCTCTATATAGTGTGGATATGAAGGACTTCTCATTGAGCATATTTATTATTGTATTCAGAAAGCAAAGCAGCTCACGTACGTGTTAGAAAAACAATACGGTCCTGATTAGCAATGGCCACAAGGTCATTGGTAGGTGACAGGGAGAAGATGGTTTCCTGAAACCAGGTTTGTCTGAGATCTACTGTGACATCATTCTCGGCAGTTTCTTCATCCTCCACTTTCCAACCCCAATCTGCTGTGCCCCAGTCATCTAAAACACAAACACAAATGAATAAGCCAGATAGCTGTTTCAACTGCGCACGACCGAAATTCTTTCGCTGGTGGATAAACAATCCCTCATGGTTATGTTAAAAGTATTGCAACCGTAGGCAGTCACGCTCTATTCAGGTCCGCATTATGGTGGGAGGAAACCGAGCAGAGCCTGGGCAAAACCCATGACCATCTGCAGGCTGCTGGCAGGCCTTCCCACGTACGGCCAGAGAGGAAGTCAGCATGAACTGGACTTGAACTCACTGCAACCGCATTAGTGGGAGGCTTCGGATCATTGCACTGCGATAGTGCGCTTACCGAGTGAGTCCCCCGAAAAAATTAGAACTGAGCCCTACACTGGACTGTCACCAAAGTTTTTAATATTAAAAGACTGAAATGAATGGCCATGTGATTTTGTTTGTCTACCATATGATGCGTTCTGTTCATGCACAATAGTGCTCAACTCGAAAACTGCTACATGGTTTATTAAGCTATGAACTGAAGACACCCTTTCACATTTCAACCACTAACTGCAACAATTGATTCTTTTGACGGAACAGTTTCCTGGCACTTTGATGTTGCATCTCACATTAATCTGTAACAGACCTAGGTGCCCATGCTGACAGAACTGTACCTTAACACCAAGTACTACTATTAGTATATGCTGCACACAAAATACAACAGTAATTTGACATTTGCAACTACTATGTGTATGTGAGATTCTTATTAATTCCTATCAAATATCTCTGTCAACTCTATTATCAAAAGGATGCACTACTACCAAAACAGATAGTTGTGCATTCGTCCATACCTTCAGATTTTTACATAAAACTGACGATGGCTGCGATGAAAGTTGTATTGATTATTGTGCAGTATACCTTCTGTGGTTGGTTCTGGAGTTGGATCTTTCAGTTCTGGAAATAAAAACCGTTTCACTGCAACCAGATCATGAAAATGGGACAATGCAGTAAGTTGACACGACATCTCAGCGACTCGAAGAATGCGTTGGCCTTTCAGGTTTCTGTTTAACAAACCACTTCGAACCACTATTAACTAATATTTTCCTTCACGTCCCAAACGAAACAGATACATATGTCCATCATTTGTCACACGTAGACTGACGGCCGACAGGTGGCGCTCTCCTGTTAGGATAGGCGCGAGTTTCGACTTATGCATCTCTGAGAAGCGTGGATTCAGCAAAATCAACTCAAATTGGGGATATTGTATTCTTAGAGGTATTAACATTCGCGTATTTTATAGTTGTTAATTTTATCAATTCAGTTTTGGTCTGAAAAGGCTCCTGTTTTACAGTAATTAAGTTTCTTTCTGAAGAAGAATTGTGTTCTCGATTGGTCGCGCGTCAACAGCACTTGCCATGTAGGGCCAAGTCTGTAGTGAAAATGGATTCAAAACCGCACACTGGCTCAACCATTAGAAAATATCGGCATGTTGAAAGGTGCTGATGTTATATGATTTTATGACGGACAAAGCATTCTATAAGATAATTGCTCGTTGTTTTTAAGGCACTATATGGTGAAGTTTGTGAACCTGTACAATGGATGCTCCCTGGAGTTGGCAGATGAGCGGGAAAATATGGTAACGTGATGGATGAGTTGGATATTCACCCTAGAATTTTAACAGCTGTGAAAAGAGGTTAGATTTTGACTACTTGATTGTTGTACATGCGTAATTTGATCTCATTTTATTTTAGTCTGGTAAAGCAGGTTTAATGATGTAGTGTTTTATAAATTAATGTATAAATTTGGAAATTTTGGTACAAAATGAGATAAGAGTAGAAGTGCATGGTCAGGAAAAAGTGGTTGCCTTGATCATGCAAGATGTCTGTAAGACTGCAGGCTCAATTTTCTGTATCTACGTTATGAAACATTACCGTGTAAGTACCAGTATGTAAGTAGCGATAATAATCCAATCAATTCGTGTATTGGAATGACTGGACTGTAATGATTGGAATGATCAGTTGCATGTAAATTACCAAACTGTTATACATTTAGAAAGTGGCGGATCTGTAGCACTGACTTGTATGTCTTAAATTTGTTTCAGCCCACTTAATTAAGCTGGAGGACATCTTAATTTTCTCAGGGCTAGAATTGGAAAGACGCACCAAGCTAAGCTCCAGTGATGTGTCAATCCTGAAAAGAGCTGTTGCTGAACTGATCCCCAAGCCACCTTTAGTCACAGGTTAGTGTCCTGTTCTTACGTGTGATAGAACCAAGCCCTCAAAGCTCCACCCATTACCCCACCCTTCCTACAGACAGAACAGAAATGGGCCATGGTGGAAATGGATTTGCTCTACTCTTACATATTTTCTGGTCATTTGACTGTTTCTCATATTTTTTAATTCTAAAAAAGTTGTGTAAATGGGTTTAAGGTAAAATGTTCTTCTTTCACCCACTGTTGCTGATTTTGGTAGCCCCTCTTAAGTCACATATTGTATTAAGTCTCGTGTCTGTTCTGTTTTGTTACAGCGTTAGCTCTTCATTTGAACTCCGTTCCAGACAATCTTAAAAGACAAAAGCTGACAACAGGATGTCAAGTTTTGGACAAGTTCCTATCAGGTCAGTTGATCATTTTATTAGAATCCCGTGCATTTCATCTTATAGGTAGGATAGACACTCTCTATGAGAAGCTGCATACTAACTAGTCCGAGATTACTCAGACGTTGGAATTTGCATTAGAAATGACGTGATCGTTCAATTTCCACTTCTGGGACCTGACCTATACTCTGCTGTGTGGCGATACGGTCTGACTTAGGTCCAAGACACATGCCTATCATAAGCATGAGAGTGTAATAAAACTACCCTCTGGAAACCTTGGTGACTACATACCATTTTATTTAGCCTGTCTAATTTGTTCTGGTCTCTCTTGCCCACCTTAGACAGCTTTGCGGCAGTTATCAATTGAGGATACCAGTCTTAAGCTATAAGTTTACCTTAGATGGGCTAAATAACATGTTGTGTAGTCATATATGTTTCCAGTGAGGAATTTTATAACAATTTAGACCCATGTAAGTCTTGTTTCATGGGTGTAGAGGGCCGATCCAGAAATCAGACTGCATTGCCGCTCAGAAGAGTAGGACACGTCTCAGAGGGGGAAATTGAGCGACAGCGTCATTTCAAGTGCAAATTCCAACATCTGAGCAACCAAGGCTACATACTGGCTTCGTCCTGGATAACTTTGTAATACATAATGTTGCAGACTGAAATGAAATGTGTGGAACCTTTCTTATATAGTTTTGTAGTGTTTGACTTATAGAAATTTTTTTCTTGTCCAGGTGGGATAATGAGTTGTGGCATCACAGAGATAACTGGCATCAGTGCTAGTGGTAAAACACAGCTTTGCCTTCAGCTAGGGCTCACTGTACAACTTCCTTTTGACCGAGGTGGACTCAAGGGAGGTAATCCATTGTCTTGGATTATTCATTGATTTTTTTGGTGCACTATTCGCAAACAACGTAATATGAGGACAAAGAGCCAAAAAGGAGGCTTGTTGCAAATTATTAAGGGAGTGGGTATCTTTTTGTGTGAAAAGCAACTTTTTGAATTTAGTTTTTAGGCGAATTTAAAATGACTTTGTAGTGTGAAACGTTCATAATCCTTAATAATACATTTAAATGGTACAAAAACTTTGCCATTTTTGTTCAGCAGGTTTGGTGTCTTTCTGTGTTCATTAGAATTCTAAGTAATTTATGTCATATTATCTGTATTTTTATGTGTAGAATTCTTCAGGCTTCCATGCAGTGATGTGTTGAGCGATCTTGAGTCTCAAGTTGTCTTTCTCACATCCACAGGTGCTGTGTACATTTGCACAGAGGATGCTTTTCCAAACAAGAGACTGTATCAAATGATGCAGCATTTTAAGAAACGAACATCAACCTTCATGAACCACACAGCACAGCTCAGTGATTCTATTTTTATACAGCATGTAGCAGATTTGGTATGGCAAATCCTTATTTGATTAGATGTTACCAGTTTACTCCTTTTAATACCAATCATTAGTGTTTTCTTTTGGAACCAAATCATTTTCATTGTTCTGAAACGGCGATAATTAACAATTCAAATGGAAAGAAATTCTTCTTGAATTTTTAGATGTGTCCAAATTTATAATGTACAGAGTGATCTGGGTTTATGGACACAGTGATGAACCTGTCACATTTTTTGACAAGAGTCAGGTCAGCTTCTATCTACAGACAGTTGCATTGTATTGTTGAAGCAGTGAAAATGAACAGATTCTTGTGGCAGTGATAAGATGTCAGCTCAGTAGTATATAAAATGTATAATATTGCAAACTGTTTTAATATACCCTACAGATAACTTATTGCGCTGATGTGCAGTTTCTCACCTGAAGGGGAAATGCAGTATTGCTAGAATTGGAAGGAGACTTCATTGAAGTTTGCATCAGTTGTACCATGGTAAATGACTTGTAACTATTAATATTAATTCTACGCCTAGAGATTTGAATCAAAAGTATTGATATTTTCCTGCAGGATAGTCTTCATCATTGTATCAATAGAAAGCTGCCTTTGCTGCTGTCCAGAGGAGTGGTCAAACTTGTCATCATTGACTCTGTGGCTGCTGTCTTCAGGTGTGAATTTGAGCCAGGCCAGATGGTTCATCGTGCCAAGTCTATTGGATCTCTGGGATCCTGTCTCCATAAACTAAGCGCTAAGTTTAACATACCTGTGGTTTGTGTGAATCAGGTGAGCAAAATGTTAACAGTATATTCTTTTTGTTAGGTCTTAACATTGCTGGTTATAAAATTTTGTTAGAAATAATCAGAAAGTTAGAAACTGTATTTGCAGAAGCAAGAGTTAATGATGTAGATCTTGATCATTAGTAAATACAGTGCATGCAAAAAGTTGTGCCACTAAGTAAAAATAAAGGTTCAAATCTTCATCAAGTACAACTTTGAAAACATAAATCAGACAATAGGGTAAAACCTGCTTGTTACATATTTTAATGTGAATTCTTGTGGTGTGTAAATGCTGGATCCTGCCTAACATTTAATTTTGCTCTTTGTGACTTTTCCCCGAAAGGTGTCAGACTCGTTCAGTGAAGGTGCCTTGGGTAAGGTGGTGCCAGCCTTGGGCCTCGCTTGGTCTAACTATGTGACAACCAGGCTCATGTTGTCCAGGCATACAGGTGTTCTCTCTGTGAATGGTCCAAACACAGGGGAGCCAACATCAGCTGTCCAAAGGAACATTGAGATTCTTTTCTCCCCTTACCTGCCCAATTTATCGTGTGACTTCATTATTGACGAGGAGGGAGTTAAGGGGATAGGGTAGAAAAGAAAAAGAAGTCTCTCACCATTGTATCATTATTATTTGTACATAGAGTCTCGTACCTGTTTTAAGCAACAGCCAAAAAGTGTTTTTAATGAAGTTCTCATCTCAACATGGGAACTTACCCAGATATATTGTGAATGAAATACAAGGTATTGCAGAAATGAGATACTTAAGAAAAGCCAAGATATATATCTGTATCATAGCCACTGATTTTATTTTGCAACAATATTTGCGTGTCCATTTTAAATATATTTTAAATTTTTCTTACCTAGATATGATTTTAAAGATGGTTTTGTACAGAAGTTGGGGAAAAGTTTTGAATTCATTTTACTGGACAGCTTCAGAGTAGCTTTGATCAGGAGACTGGTGTGACTGTACATCAAATATTAGATAAGCACTTTCTGAGTTGATCTTTTTTTCATTTTGGAATAAATACTGAATTTTATAACCATAAAATGATACATGAACGCAATAACGAACGATTTGTGAGGCCTGTACTTCAGAAAAAAAAGTAATTGTGTTTTGGACTAGTTTATTGATGCTGGTGTACATTTTGTAATATATCATATGTCCGGTAAAAGTTTGTGGACGTCTGTCTTTCTCATATATAATTATGTTGAGCAAGATTTTCAACAATATTTCAGCAGTATATATGACTCAAGCAAGCCAAAAGAAGCACAATCTGTATGTGTCTAACAGCAAATGTGCTGTTAAACATCTCTGGTCTTTTTGGCCTAGTGGGTAGTGTAGTAGCGCAGCACAAAGGCCCTGAAGCCTTTGACAAATGTTGTTGCAGTGATTTCAAGCATGGCTCAGACTGGCTTCCCTTCTATCATACCTGGGAATGTCTGCCATTAACCTCTGGATGGTTGTGGGTTTCCCCCAGGCTCTACTCGGTTTCCTCCAACCAGAATTCTCACAGTCGTCATATAAATGAAATATTCTTGACTACAACGTAAAGCACCAATTAATTAATGAATAATCCTCTAGTTTGCCCCAAACGTTGATTCTTCAAACAACTTCTGAAACTGGAGAAAATAAAGTGGAACTTAATTTTTTGGATTTAGTGGGTATGTGCCAATATTTATTTATTTGATTGGTGTTTTACACCGTACTCACTTACATTTCACTTATACGATGGCGGCCCGCATTATGGTGGGAGGAAACCGGGCAGAGCCTGGGGAAACCCACAACCATCCGCAGGTTGCTGGCAGACCTTCCCACGTACAGCCGGAGAGAAAGCCAGCATGAGCTGGTTTTGAACTCACAGTGACCGCATTGGTGGGAGGCTTCGGGTCATTGTGCTGCGAGTCAATATTTGAAGTAGGTGGAATTAAACTTTGACAGGTTGTGTTATAACCATGGATTGAAAAACACGGATATAATTATTCCGAAAAGAGAAGAAAGTTGGTTCAATTCTTAACTCTGTGAAAAGTTTTTTCCCCTATATAGCTGTGACCTAAGAAATATATTATATATATGGAAAGAGAGTTGATTGCTTGTTTGTCCAAAATGGTGATATATCAGTAAAATAGAGCTCATTGCTCGACATCTGTGATTTATGAGCCCTTTTGATAATGTTGCTTGCCAATGGTGTGACACGGTTGTTTATTTTCGCCTCTGGCTGAAGTACCAGTAATGGTAGTTATGGATAGTGGCCTTCCTCCAGACACGAACTTCATTTTGTTGTATTCTTTCACTTCAGATTTTTATGTATTTGGCTATAGTTTGACTTCTTATTCAGTAAAATTTTATTCATATGATGGCAGTCATGCAGCATTATGGTTGGAGGAAACCATACGGAGCCCAGGGGAAACTCACGCCTATCCACAGGTTGGTGGCAGAGTTTCCCACGTACGACTGGCGAGGCTTTGGATTTTGCAGAGCAGTGTTGCAATGTCTATGCCATTTTGCTTTACAGTGAAGCTTGATTGCAGTGTTAAGATATAGATTGACTGATAAATCTGGTGCACAAGTACACTTGTACCTAGGATTATTTCTTTTTGGTGACTTAGACAATGCAAACATGTTACTTCGTAGCTGTGGTCTATTGAATGTCTTAAAAGGTTTGCCCAAAGTAAAAATATTATGCAACATTAGAAGTTGCCAGCTGTCGCTTGTCTTTCAATCACAAGAACAAGGTGCTGTTAAAGACCGGCCTTGGATGGTAGAATGTTATGCCTACATATAGGCTACATATGTACAAGAGTTTTGGCTGTGTATTACAAAATCAATAAACAGGTAAGATTGCCGTTTTGGCATTGCACTGGATTTAAATTACGAACCTTGTTTTTCTGGTGTATTCCAGACAAGAAATTCATGGTTAAGACTGCCAGTTTGGTATTGCATATATGGCATTTAAATTTACGAACAGCATGCCATCCCATCAGTTCCATGCATGCAGTCTTTCTGGGGCTCGCTCAGCATACTTAGCAATTTAATTTGTGATCCTATATAATGTTCCAGTCTTGTTAGGGTACGCTCCAAAAAAAAGCAATAATTAATCAAGATTGTTAACATGGCAATGTTTTGCATTTAAATTTTCAAACTGAAGGTTGTCTAGTAGGCCTAGTGTTTCCGGTGTATGTTGCCAACAAATATACATGCTACAAACATCATTTCCTGTGTTGTATGAAAATTTATGAACTTTGTGTGATGATCCAGACTTCGTGGCCTATTCCAAACGAACGGCAAAAATTAACATTGACAGTTGAGCATGTCTTGCATGAAAATTTATGACCATGTTTTTGTGTTATGTCTTATGCAATTTTGGGGGAGCATTCCTTGTAACAGTTATTTGGCAATGCATTGCATTTAAATTTATAACCATTACATCGTGTGCCATAGTGTTTCAGCACATTCCAAAAAGTATATCATTTCATTTAAATTTATTAACATGATTGAAAACCGGGGCCCATTTTAGCTAGCAAAACTTCATACAGTGATATCCGATACATAGCTTTACCCTTATAAATGATGCTGCCTAACGCAGCTATATTTAAAATCTATTACAAGTAACATTTTCCCAGAAATGGGAGCAATTGGTAAAAAGCTGTATACCCATTGTGATATGTATTTTCGTGATGCCATATGTTTGTTTCTTTATTTATTTCTTTGGTGTTTTACTCCATTCTCAAGAATATTTCACTTATGCGACAGTGGCTAGCATTATGGTGGGAGGAAGTGGAGCAGAGCCTGAGGGCAACCCACGACCATCCGTGGGATGCCATGTATACTCAGCTTCCATTGATATGTACCTGATTAATAGTAACAAGTCTTCACTGTATGGAATTACATAATCTGCAAGTCTTCATTATACATTGTCATGCAGCTATTTGAACATGTGAAGTGTGTAAAGATTTTGTACACGGATTCCGTACCGTTTTGTTTGCATTCTAAAAACCAGAGATGCACTTCATGTCATCAAAACATGGTTTCAGTGTCACTTTTGTGTATTTTCGGACTTTTATATGATGTCATCCACAAAGCTATCTGATGTCAGATGAGGGGTCATGGTCAATTACAGGCCTGTATGCCCTCTCTCCTGCTCCCCTTCTCACACTCCATACAGATTTTATTTATTATCATTTGTTTCACCAGCGGAATACAATAAGTATAAAAATAAAACAAAAAAACCTTATAAATAGCTACAACACATATCCATAAACATGTAAATATATACACGAAGGCGTTAAACAAATAGGTGGGATTAAAGCTACAGATGGCTTGTTCTATCCTTATGACAGCCTTATGCATTCTGTACTATTTCTGGACAGTAAGATAAATTGTAACGAGGCATACGGCATACAGGTATCAAATGTCATGGGCACATACACAGGTCAAGCTATACAGCAAAATCAAAATTATTTGTTACATGTGAGATTTTTTAAAATTCCTTAATTCAACTGGCCAACATATTTTTTATTAATAATGTTTATATGTCAAGCATTTTATGCGACTCCTCCCCCCGACTAGGCTGTGTTTTAATCAACTTGTGACACAGGTGTATACCTGTGTTACCTTATTTTATCGGTCTACAAAGCAGGAATACATGTGGGTTTTGTATATATACATGTGAAATTTTGTTTTTGCATACTGGATAGCCTAAGTTGTATGCCTGGACAGTGGAACGCGTTGTAGCTGTGCCAATACTTCAGCAGACCCCACCATCCACCTGCACATACTGCACGTGCATACATATACCATTATCCACACATTGTCTGGGTTGGCAATTCCCTTTGTTTTAACTGCAGGTGATCAAGCATGAAAACTGTAATCCACGAGGGTATTATGAAAGGGCCACAATTAGCGACAAATTAACTTAAACTAGATGACTTGTTTCGGGTGGCATTCGCTCCGACCCGTCCGGGGCACTCCGGCAGGTGGGTGGTTGGGGGAAACCGGTTAACAGACATAGTTTCAATACATGTATGCACACGAGGGTGACTGGTATCCGGCAACTGTAGATGTTTACGGGTACTTGTTCCACAGGCTCACATAAAGTATTATAATCCCATTCATCTGCATGGCTGTGATTCAATTTTGTGCTTAACCGATGAAAGTTTGACTAGAATTTCCAAGTTGTGGATAAAGATGCAAAAGCTCAACCAGCTGTTAGGCCCGCAGTGATGATGTCATTCTGCGTCGGCGCACCAATCAAACCTTACCTTGCGGAACCCGTCTGCGCACGGCCCGCTATTTGGCGTGGACAGTGAAAAGTCGGCCATCTTGGCAATGAGAGACTGAAAATTCGGAAAACGAATTGCCTGTGCACGGCTTGAATCGTTTGATTGTTATATTTCTGTTGAAATTTTAGGATGCTCGTGATCATGGATTATGCAGGAGAGCCGGTCTAAATGTGGAACTTAAACTTTTTCACTTGTTTTGGCAAGTGAATAGGTTGAAAGCCAGTTAGCGCCGACACAACACTGGACATTTGCTGACCTATTTCCCAGGAAAATAGCCGTCAGATTTCTCCTTTCGGGTTGCTAGCCGGTCGAACGAATGCGTCTTCAGCGAGGTCATTCTATCAACCATCGGGCATCATATTTTTTGACCGGCTTACACCATCAATCCAAGGCTAGTTTTGGCTAGATCGACCTACACCGGCAAGTAAAATTAGAAATTCAACATGTCTGACAGCAGAACGAGAACACTGCAGACAGTGCACGAATGCGTCTCTGCCGACTACCCAGATGATTCGCCACTGTTTTCCAAAAGACGTGTGACAAATGAGCCACATATTGGCAAATATCGTCTGGTGAAAACCATCGGGAAGGGAAATTTTGCTAAAGTAAAGTTAGCAAAGCACGTGCCCACAGGGAGAGAGGTGCGTATATAACTCAGATGACTGTCAGTTGCAAGCGACTGAAATGACAGTCAGCCATGTCAGAAATGTAATAATATTGTGATTGATTAGTTAAGTTTTTCCCTTTTTAGAGTAATGTTTGTTAGCAGCATTTAACCTTGCTTTGGCGATCATGATTGATTTCTGTGTAATGGCAAATGACCACATCCGTGATGGATCTAATTAGTGTCAGATGCAGCAATCATTACTGCTGCCAGATTCAGCTGGTGTTTCTCTCTACACAATCATATCTTGTGGTATAAGTACGCTAGAATAATTGAATCTGTGAAGTTCATATGATAAACAAAATTCAGGAAATCTAGTCCTATATTGTACGACAGTGTTATTTCATGTGATTTTGACGTAACACAGTCATACATGTATCTCCCAGCGTGCAGTTCAATGAAAACTATCTACTCTCAATAAAAACCGCATACACCCAGGATATTGCTCAAATGTAACAAATTTTGTGCTGGAGTGAAGCCAGTTAGTTATGGCATCAGTCAGTCAAATCTCTCACTTGTTCTAGGTTGCACACTGCTCTTGTCACCCACAACATGGCAGGGTGCATCAGTTTGCAGTTAGGTTTATGTACTATTTCATTATCTCTTTAATATCTGAAAAGTGTTCCATTTACCTTTCGGCTGCAGATGTATTTATTAGTTTGAGAAGGAAAAATGAATGCTGACATTCTTGAAAATCTCCCAGAAAATGCTCATGCCTCAGAGTAGTTGTAACCTGCTGCAAGTTGGAGATTTAGCTGTTTCCAATATTTTACTTAAGCACCAGTCATACACTTCTCGCCACTGTTATCCAGAATGAAGGTGTTCTCACAGTCATTTCTTAACCCAGTCACCCAGGCCCTTATAGCTTGCTAGCCATGAAGATTCATATGTGGGGAAAGTTTTCCAAGAAAATAATGAGTGGTATAGCTCAAAATACAACAGAATGAAAAAATTTTCAACATACTTTTTTGTGGCCACACAGCTCTATTCATATCCTCATTTCCAACAGTAGTAAGAATGTACTTGATATATTCCACAAAACTTCCTGTATGCAGTGCTGTTAATATTTACACTTAGCTACAGATCTAACCTCTCAAAGTGACAAAAAGATTAAAACTTACTCTTGCTGGCAGCCATATCATTCAGCGGAGTCATCAAAACAACAACAACATGGCGAAAAGTAGCCCATTTTCAATTTGCGTGGCTGTTTCCAAAATGGCTTGTTTACAAACTAGTATAAGCCAAAATGGCCTTGGAGCCGTCGCACGAGATTAATTCTTATTAGGTGAGACATAAATGGGTACTGTTGCAAACTAATGCTAAAAGGACGTGATTTCCTGTAGTCGCTATACCTTTGAATGTTAATGTGTCGTTGTTGGGATCGACGGCAAAAATCCGATGCTGGGCATTTTGGTTTAACCTCGGACCAAAGAGCAATCGCTCTCGGCCTACAGTGGAAACACCATTCACTTATGTGTTGTGTGAACAAAATACAGCAAAATAACAAGGAAAACTGACTGAAAAGGGGCCACAGAATTGTGTCTGTTAGATGTGTATTCTGTGGCGACTACCAGAAATCACAACTTTTTAGCGTTATTTTGAGTTAGTTTGTGAGAGCACCTACTCATATCTCACCGGAGCAGTGTTAATCTCGCGAGACAGCTCCAGTGCTGATTTGGCTTATTTCTTAATATTATGCCCTAAAACATTGGTTTACAAGCTAACCAGTGGTCATTAGCACAAGTTAGACTTTGATACAGATTGTAAACATAGTGCACCATGTGACCAAAATGGCATGTGTATGGAATGGCATTTAGTGCAGCTGGTTGGATTTTTATTTTTTCACGGAGTTAGAGATAGTGCTGTATGAATATGTTGGTAGCACTGTATAAACAGTGTTCCGAGGAATGTTTGTAGTACATTTATATTGTTGCTGGAGCTAAGGCCTCTGAAAGAACTGTGTAGCACCAAAAACATCTGATAAGTATGTTTGTGTACTGCCAATACTTTTGATTAATACTGCAAAATATTCTCCAAAGTCTGTTGCATATGTACCCCAAATCACTTTGACCCAAAGGGGTAAAATGCTGATCTAGACTGATCCATGAGGTATAAGCGGTGCCTGCATTGAGGGAGTCTGAAAGAGTTCACACAGGTGGAGACGAGAGAAGAGGGGATGCTCTCTCAAACTAAAGTGCTTAAGGTTGTGATTGTACGGTAATAGATAAGGCCGACGTGCTCAGAGTTTGAGGCCGAGGATGTTTCAAGGGAAGGCTGATTATGAGAGTGCCATAGAAACTGGTCTTCAGCCATGTTAGTTTGTGAGAGTGCCCACCTTGTCTCTCCATAATCTGCATGAACTTGTGACATTCATGATATGCTGAATCTGCTTTTTCAACTTCATTTTACTGCCAAATTTATGCAGATTTTCACCCAGCTACTTAAATTGAACCAGCATGAAAGCCATATTCGAATCGCCCATTTATTCATTTCTTGCGGCACACACCACAGACCATTGTCTTTCTCCCAGGTAGACACAATACATTTTAATCAGCGCGAATGTTAAGTTGAGTTTGCTGTCATATCGTTTTGTGACATGAGACTTATCCTAAACTCTGCAACCAACATAGGCAGAAACCTGATATTTACAACAACCTAAACACTTTTTGACAGATAAGGAGCTTGGTGGTAAAATAGTCTTATTTTTGGTAGAATCTCTCGTTTGTTCTGTATTGTGTCCAGTTTCACAGAAAAATTTCTGTACTAGACCCATAGTCTTTCTTGTCATTCAGTACGATTTGCAACCTTACAGTCTTCTTGGCGGTTAGCACGCCAGTGAGGCGAAATGACCCAGATGCCGCCCATCAATGTGATCAGTGTGAGTTCAAGTCCATCTCATGCTGGCTTCTTATCTGGGCGTAAGTGGGAAGGTCTGCCAGCCAACCTTTTGATGGTCATGGGTTTTCCCTGGGATCTGCTTGGTTTCCTCCCACCATAATGCTGGCTGCCATCGTATAAGTGAAATATTCTTGAGCACGACGTAAAAGACCAGTCAAATTTATGAATAATTAAAATAAAGTCATGTATGCCCTAACCTACAAGTACGCAGCACATTACATAAACAGCGTTCGGCACTTCACGTTATCTATGAAAAGTTTGTATGGCTGCCCCAAATTTTTTTACCGCATCCTGCTCTTTGTGGCTATTCTTTTCAGTCACGACAATCAAGAACTCAGAAACTGATTGGTTCAGTTTACATGCATCCATTATCGCAGTCATTATGCCACAGAGATGTCTGAAACCATCCTTATTACATTTTTTGAGACATTGTCAAAGTGCATTTCTTCACAAATAATAGAGTAGGATATATGACATGTAATGTAATACTCCTGGATTAGAGCATCAGTAACTGCCCAGAAAGCGTATTGCACACCTAACACAGTTGTCATCGCATCCCACATCACTTTCAAGTACGATGTAAGACAGCAATCAAATAAATAAATCACATCACCTTCCCAATGTCGCCCACATACTTTATGGGTCCTTAGTGTGTTTTGAAATTTAGAAGATGAATAATTAATGCTAGATTAGCTTAACAAGGAAATGGGAAATCTAGTGAAACAGCTTACACACCTGGTGGGTAAACCAGCATCGCAAGTTCATACACCTAAGGGGAGGTAACCCTGTGAAATCCTTGTGAGCTGAATGGTGCATGGTATATGTACATGTGTATCAAGCTGTGTTCAGCTTGTGATAATGATGTCAATAGAAAAGAGCACCAGCATTGTCATATTCTGTGGGAATCTAGTTTTCTGCTGCAAATGATTTCATGTGCATGGATTAGTGAGAGTATGTCCTTTTATCTTTCACCTCTAGCCAAGAATCAGTTGAGGAAAGTCTTTCTTTTTTTCACACCTTGAAAATGGTAATTTGCCTTGTTTACACTATGTAGGAGACATGGGCTCTGAAACACGCAGGGGTATAAATTAGTGAAATTAGGTTCCTGTTCATTAGTAAGCCATATTTGAAACCATCTTCACAGTGTTAGGTCATGCACTGCATGTGAGCATGTGCCTATGTTATCTCAGCTATATTTACATTTATACAGGTAAGGGTTTCCACATTCAGCAAATAAAAGCATCCTTGCATGCAAATGTAAAGTTGAGTCAAGTTAATCTGTATTGAGTTAAGGGTGAAGAGCACCGTTAAATGGAGTTAACATGCTGTGGTGTGTTGTATCCACTTGCATCCACTTACCACATGAAAGCATAATAAGCTCTTTGTCACAAGCCAGGTTGACACAGTGGAATTGGTCAAATTCTACAAATCGTATGAAAAAATATGCTTTTTCTTTTTCAACAAACTGATACAACAAATAACAGTTTAAGGGTAGTTCTCTAGATCCTAATGTTTTGGGTTTGTATTGCATGCTGCTACAGGAAAGGTTTGTTTCTCACTGTCACAGTAATGCCATTATGCGAAGAATTTGGAACGAAAGTTGAAAAACAATACAGAGGAAGTTCATAGGAGTGGAATAAGAGGCCTGCCTCATGATAAACAGCTGACATTTTTTGCAGCCTTTTGTTGTACTTTAAGGTGATCTGCCCAGTAATTGACACCCCTCTCTCCCTGTAAACACAGCAAATTTAAAGTGTGTTGAATATGCTCTAGTCTTTCTTTTTATTATTAAACAGAATTATGAATTCAAAGTACATGTAGTGATAATTTGGTGCACTTTACTGAAATTGGGAATTCACCAGTCTCTTGAACAAAATATTCTAAGGGAAATAGTCAGGACAGCCTGATTTCCTGATGTGTACATCCTGTGTATATTTTTGCTTCCTGTATTTATAAATTTTACACGCATGCAAAGCACCCCATGCTGTAAGAACCCATTTAGTTTTTGGCCTGTGGAAATTCACCCCATCGAATTAAGGCAATTTGAGCTCACCTTGACTTTTATATGGCATACTGATGGACTATGGTTTGCAAATTGAGCCAAACTGATAATGGAGGGTGTGCCCAGATTACATTGTGGTACTCTTTAAATACCCTGTCAGCTTTATTCTGAAGATAAACCAAGACACATTGACTTTACAGACCTCTGCAAAGCAGTCAAAAATTCATGAACCTTTATTGTTTTCCAGTGCTGGAACTTAACACTTAGCTGGTTCCAACAAGTTTGGTTTGGTAAAGAAACATTGTAATCCAGTCACCTATTTGTCAGTATACACAAGATAAAATGTCATTTCATCGATTAATATTTTAATTGAAAGCTGTTTTCAAGATAAAATAAATCAAACAAAACTATACTACTTTTAAATGAAATATGATCATATCTGATTCTTTAAAATGACAAAAATCATATACTTTGTAACATGGATATACATGTAGGTAGGACAGTAAATGACAATCAGATAAGGTCACTTTTCTGAAATTTATTGTGGGTTTGAGTTCCCATACTATTTTCTAGATGATGATATCCTCCAGATTACTGAGAAATCCTAGCAAAGGATGTTCAAGATGCTTAGCCCGAAATTAGGAACCTGAAGGAACAAGCAAGTGAAAAAAGCTATATACACTCCTGCAGTGTATTTCTGCCTTCCCACCTACTATTGGGAGGAAATTACTGGAAGTGATCTGTTTAGTCCAACAATCATGATGGATTGATATGTTACATGATATTTCAATAAAGTAGTATATGTTTTGAGTGATGTTGGCAGTAAAAGAATGTTTAGAAATCTTCCACTGCACAACATAATTCTACTCAGTATGTGACCACCCTACACATTTGTATTGTGAGCTAAGTAGCAGTACTGATAAGAATTCCCATTACATCATCATTGTCACAATTCGAAGCTACTCTTTATCAATACACCATTACTCCTTGGAAGTATTCAAGACCGGATATAATTGATTACAGTGTTAGAAACTCAAGACTTGAATTCTCCAAGAGGTTGTTCCCCACAACGTATCTGCAATATTGCTGAAATTGGTTAAGCAGAATCATACATTCAGTGCAGGCCTCGACATAAAGAGGCGATTGGCCGGTTCATTAGCCTATCTCCTAAATGTAAATTCAAGGGATCGAATTTTCGATCACCATGCAAACTCCAGGGGAACGATAATTTCATGCGTTAGCAACTACATTGTGCTTTCAGTAGGTCGCAAATAGCTAAATTTACTTTACTTACAGGAAAATCTGCACAAACTTTATGCCGGCTTAAATAGAAAAAGAACTGATCACCTATGTCGGCTGCTTGTGTCGGTGAGCATAGACTGCTTATATTTAATGTGACCTATGATTGGCTCAGTGAAAATTGCGTGACCAATGAAATGTTTCGTCTCATGATTCCAAATAAATGTTCACACCTCTGAGGAGTTTGTGGACCCACATGGTTTGAAAAAAAGACGAAAAAGAGAGAGACCATTCATCAAAAAACCTTTAACAAATGGCCATTCAAGGAGGAGTTTACTATCCTGGACACTGATAGTGACAGTTATATAACTAAACTGCAACCAGCATCATAGTAGGGGGAAACTCGGCAGAGAAGCAGTCATTGTAGTCCAGTCACCTACAGTTATGTGAGTGACGTAATACATGAATACACAGAAAATCGACTGTAATATTTTAATTAACACTATTACCATGTTAAAATCAATCAAAGAATATTTTTAACATATATATATGTTTAACATATATATTTATCAATACATATATATTACAATTCTCTGTATGAGTTTTCTTTCAAACGATCAAACCTGATTCTTAAAATGAAGAAAACATATAGCTTGTACATTGGGGCCCATTATCTTTACATGGTAATGTGGATATATGTACCATGAAATACAAAGGTTAACATATGACCTTTCTGTAGTCAGAGTGTGAAGCCAGTTTCTGAGCTCGGGGTTGTTATACACCTGTCTGAAGGGTGTTGAACCTCGGAACACAGAAAAGTAGTTAAAGAGAATGCACATTACAAGATTAGACAAACTATGTAAGATTAAGGTGATCAGTTGTGCGGACCGATTGATCCTGTTGACCTCTGTAGGGGTGATTGGAATTTTGATCTCCTGGTTGAAAATCCAGGAGAACGATTTTCCGATCCCCTCGTTCATCCTTATGTCGAGGCCTGCTGTGTGTTGACCACAGTAGGGGGTGTGAATTATTTGGTGGATTTTTACAATTCCGCAGCGAAAGTTTTATGCTCTGATGCCTCTTATACAGAGTTTCTGAAATAGTAGTTAAGATGAGCACCTTGCCTTGTAAGTGGCAGTTTGTGGTTGAGATTAGCGCATTGTATTCTAGATGACATTATGTGGTTGAAAGGGACACATTGTGTTTCAGATGACATTGTGGTTAAGCATGCTGGCTTCCTCTCCCATACATGGGAAGGTCAGCTAGCAGTCTGTAGATGGTTGTGGGTTTCCCAGGGCTTTGTGGTTAAGATGAGCTCATTGCTTTCTAGATTAATGTGTGTAGTTAAGATGAACATACTGCTTTCTAGATGAATGTGCTTAGTTAAAATGAGCTCATTGGTTTCCAGATGATTGTCTGTGGTCAAGATGAATCCATTGCTTTCTAGATGAATGTGCTTAGTTAAAATGAGTCCATTGCAATTTTAGAGGAATGTGTGTGGTTAAGATGATTCCATTGCTCTTTAGAGGAATGTGTGTGGTTAAGATGAATCCATTGCTTTCTAGATTAATGTGCTTGGTTACGATGAACCTATTGCTTTCTAGACAAATATGTGTGGTCAAGATGAGCTCATTGCCTTCTAGATGAATTTGTGTGGTCAAGATGAACCCATTGCTTTCTAGATTCATATGCTTGGTTAAGATGAACCTATTGCTTTCTAGATCAGTGTTCTTGGTTAGGATGAGCCTTTGCTTTCTAGATGAATGTGTGTGGTTGGGATGAATCCATTGCTTTCTAGATGAATGTGTGTGGTTAGGATGAATCCATTGCTTTCTAGATTAATGTACTTGGTTAAAATGAACCTATTGCTTTCTAGATGAATGTGCTTGGTTATGATGAGCCATTGGTTTCTAGATGAATTTTGTAGTTGAGGTGAATATGTGTGGTCAAGATGAGCTCATTGCTTTCTTGATGAATGTGTGTAGTTAAGATGAACCCCTTGCTTTCTAAATGAATGTGTGTGGTTAAAATAAATTCATTGCTTTCTAGATAAATGTGTGTGATCAAGATGAATCCGTTGCTTTCTAGATGAATGTATGTGGTCAAGATGAGGCTCATTCCTTTCTAGATGAATGTGTATGGTTAAGATGAGCCGATTGCTTTCTAGATGAATGTGTGGTTAAGATGTGTGGCTAAATCCATTGCTTTCTAGATGAATGTGTGTGGTTAAGTTGAATCCATTGATTTTTAGATTAATGTGGTTGGTTAAGATGAGCGCATTGCACTCTTGAGAAGAGTGCTGTTTTCAGTGCTGTCATTAATGTGATCACACTGCTTTCAAGGTGGTAATGGGTGATTGAGAGAAAAGTGCTTTCAAGATAACATGGTATGAAGATGTGCAGATTGCTTTCAAGATGGCTGTTGTTTATTGTTGTTTCTCATTGACTCTAGTAAACAAGGCATTTATCATTCCTTATGGAATTAGGAGACTTATAACAAGGTGATTATGTATTTGTTTGGCCAATGTCTTCCGGGAATGTTGTTCTACTTTTATGTAGTTTCATAGATGTTTAGGGTATAACACGTTGAATGTTGTGCCCAAAAATGTGTTGTGGCTTGTTTACAAGAGTGATTATGTGATTAGCAGAAATTTAGTATGTTCACCAGTTTGTATCACAAGTCACAAACACTACATGGTGGCTGACTGGCTTTAGGACTCCACATTCCTCATGTTAGGATGTCCCACTGCTCAGGTATGCCCTGAAGTACATGTTTTATTGATATGAAAACCAGGGGAGGTATCCAGTCTACAAGCCTATCGCTATGACCACTTGATATATGGACTGGAGTCTGTGGAGAACTTAATGGAATATCAAGGTTTGTTTTACATCAGCAGTGTTCTTAGTGTTATCCAGGCTGATCCTGCTGCCAGGGATCAGAAATGAACTTGTCTGGGTGTTATCAGAGGCCCCCATCCACCCAGTCTGGAGATGGCCTCCCCTACACAAGGCTATGTAACTTCTGGTTAGGTTCTCTTGTGTACGGATCTCACCTGTGGTAGGAGAGAATTAAAGCCAGGAGACAGACACTACAGATTTACGTTTAGTCTGTCAAGGTTGACTTGTGTTTTGGGCGATTGATGGTAAAGATAGTAGTGATAAATTTGGGATGTTCTTCTGATGCAGCTTCACTTTTACTGACTGTTGTGTGGTTGTTACCTTATGTGACACAGCCTCTTCAGTATTAACTGCCAGACACTCCTTTGTGTGCGAAGTATGGTCTCCTCTATTCTTACAATCATAGGCCACGCACTGTGGTCTCCTGGCTGAGGCCTTGGGGAATAACTCCCCAGATATATTCCACTACCAATTTCTTGTTGTAAATGTCTTTAAAGTATAGCTCGAAATCACAACGACAACAGCAGATTTAACATTACTTCTATATGGCAAAGTGGTGAACGTCACAGTGGAAACAGATGTCTTCAGGTGGTAGAAATATCTGGCCCTTGATAGGTTAAAACTGAGAGCATGGCAGCCTGTTTGATTTTCCCCACATCGGCGTTTTTCTTTATTTTAAACTGCGATATCTCAGTTATCATACTTCACAAAAATGAAAAGTGATATTTTTTTGATCTGTGAATAGTATTCTTTATCGATATATACATTTGGTCTATTGTTTGTTGGTTTTTTTAATAAATTAAGTTTTGTTACATTAGTCAGGAAAAGATATAGTTTTTGATTTGTTCAAATCGAGTTTCTAAAAACAAACTGGCTAGAAAACCCCCTGATCACTGTGTGCAGTTAACAAGTGCCTTGGCATGTCATTAAATTTTTGTTTACATCTTCACCATATACATAGTGTTACAGCTTTGCATGTAGTGTTCAAAATAATTTTGTTTTTTTCTTTAGCAAAAGATAGCTTTTGCACAGCTGAAAATAGACCACCAGTATTTCATGTTAGCTACATTCATGCACAGTTTGTATCATTCAGTCTCTTATGACAAAGACAGTTCCCTCTTGTCTCTTTGGGAATTTGGATTATGGGATTTAACATACACACAAGAACAGTATTTTCATATATACATGTGCAGTATATACATTTTTACGAATAGGTTGTCTAACAACTGTGGTCTACACATATTTAAGTGAAATATCAAGTAAATATGAATAAGATATCTGATATGTGATTATATCTTTATTAAAGTGTAATACTATATGCTCATGTATATACTTATTTCCATGGGATTATTTTACGTGCTAGGCTATTGAATTTGTACCAATGAAGCCTGTTTTTTTTAGCAGCTCTACTGTGTACACAGTTCATAGGCTGTGAACGCAGTGGATAGGATATTATGAACGGAGGATTTCAGGTTAGTTTATACATGCAGGCAGGGTACATGTATCATAGCTCAGGATTTCTGTATAGGAGAGTTTGATTTTATCAGCTCATCCTCTATTCTACTCTGAAAGCTGCGTTTACCCATTTGTTATCAGTCTGTGGTTCACTACAGGGCCCAAAGACTGACTGCATGCACATGTCTAAATCCTACGTGGTAAAAGTTACTCACATACCTTTTGCATGGTTGATGTACATGGCTGTTCGGTTTCATTTATAGAGACACAAAAAAACTTGTCGTGTATTGCTGCACTGATCTGAAGTATGTATATACCTGATCCTGTATCTGTGACAACATTTTTGTTATGTAAGCTTCTTTGTAGCCAACTGTTTGACCTAATATCTGTGATGTAACCTGTACAGGTGTATTTTATCACCTTTGTATAGACCTAACCCAAGTCTATAAGCCTCTTTGGTCTCTGTGATGGTTGTGGGTTTCCCCTGAGCCTCGTCTGGTTTCCTCCCCCCATAATACATTAGTGACGG
This sequence comes from Acanthopleura granulata, assembly GCA_016165875.1. Classification (NCBI taxonomy): domain Eukaryota; kingdom Metazoa; phylum Mollusca; class Polyplacophora; order Chitonida; family Chitonidae; genus Acanthopleura; species Acanthopleura granulata. The sequence goes on from JABBOT010000010.1 coordinate 16,882,568, forward strand.
CTGTGTCATAAGTGAAATATTCTTGAGTGCAACGTGAAACACCAGTGAAGTAAAGGAATAAATATATTGGCCATATTGTGATGGTAGAGTAACACTGCTTATCATAGTATAGCCTGTAGATGTATTGCTCATTGTGCTGGTCATTGTGGCTGAAAGCTTTTGTTGTTGTGGCTGGGGCATTCTGTGTAGTATGAATGATGTTCATCATGATCCATAGCTCAGATGTGTCAAGATCCCCAGACATACCACTGATCAGTACTGCATGTAACATTGATTGTTGTATGCATATGTCTGCTGATCACCTTGTAATATACACAACTTTGGCACATATTTATGAAATGGTGTTAATGCCCCAGTGATCCACTGCCTGGTTGTCTTTTGAACTTATGGTGGTCTTTTTCTGACCTCCATATATTTTTACCCCTCCATTAACCTGAAGGATATTGTTGCAGTCTTATTTTAATTTGTTGAGATTTTAGTGAAGAAGTCTGTTGGTTAGAGGACATGTGTCCATGTGTTATATGACAGAGAATTAAGCTTCCAGTGTATCAGAATTTCATGTACATTCTTGATCATTTCCATTTTAAGCATTAGTATATTCCCTACTTCATAAGATTTATGAAACTATTACACCAACTTAACAGTAGTAGCCATGTTCATTTGTGTAGGTAAAGGGTGTGCACAGACACATACATATGTGCCATTTCGACTGGAAAGGATTGCTGTACCTGTGACTGCTAGGTCTTGTGTCAAGACTCTTGATGGTAGAAGGACTGGTTGAGAGGTTGACAGTAGAGGTGTTTTACCTGTCTGACACTCCACATGGTAGCCCACTGTCGAATACTCCTGTCTAGGTAGTCTAGCAAGACTCTGATAAGCTACTTATGACCTATATGTTCTGTGTAGCGGATGCTGTGGTCTAATTTTAACCTGGCTTGTGGGGGAATAAATTAGACAACTGTTGCTAGATTTCAAGGAGTTTTTTTCTTTTAAAACATGCCAGTGGTATTCCAACACCAGGATTCAGGAAAATTCCTTCATTAAGGCATTCATAAGTTAGCTATTAAGGGTTGTACATGTGTGTGAACTTGTACACAGGCTATACATTGGCCAGGTCCAGGAACCTCTCACATCCCCCATGATGTGGAGGGAGGCTAGCTGGTTGCAGGCGAACTGGTATATCTGCTTTGAGCACTCATTAAATCAGCCCACCCTTCAAGGTCATGTCATAGGTCAACTTCTGAGAAGGCCTTTACCTATGCATTGGCATTTCAGTAGCAGAGATATCCAATATGGGAGAGTGTCAGTTAAACGTGCAGTGACATATTGAATGTTCAGGTACATGTAACATGAAGACAAACACAGCATGGACTTGGGAATTTTATTATATTCATTCTTTGATGGAAAAGAAAACGGGTAATGAGGCATATGTGATATTAATAAAGCTATTTGATCTGTAAATGCTGGTACAGCAATGTAGACAAATAGTGATTAATTAGCAACTATGAAACATAAGTTTCCATTATGCCCAGGGGATCAGGCCATGGTCCAGTAGTCACAGAGCTTGCTTTTCAATCACTTGGCCAGAAGAGAGCCAGAATCAATATCACATATGTTCAGTATTTGTATATATATACTTCATCATAATGTTATTCTCAGGTGGACATACTGTAAACATGTTGAACAATTTTAGATGTTTTCCTTTGTCCAGAGGGTTCAATTTTGTACCTAACATTTAGAGGTGTCTTTGTATCTTCTCCATACGTTTGTGATTCTAATCATCTCATGCAATTGCTTAATTTGGTAGTCCTCAAGTTCTGTGCATAACTTGTATGGCACAGTCTTCCCACATTCGCAAGGGGCAGTTTGGCCTTTGCAATGGCAATGGATTTGTAATCTGGTTGCAGTGGTCTTTATTAAAATGGGACAAGGGAAATGGGGTTGTTGATGATGGCAGACCTATGAGCACACATGTGCACCATATGTGATTTCTTGTTTTCTTCAGCCAGAACTGTGTGCTAGTAAGAGGATGAGAGTAACCATGCATGTTACTTGACATGCATGTGCAGTTGTTCTTATAGATTCAGTAGTGTGCCAAGTTTATTTGATTAATTTCTGCTCAACTTCTCATAGAGCAGTGCTTACTGCATTGATTCAAAAAGTAAAAATAAGTGATCTAGATGACTTGTGAATATTAATAAATAGTTTCCGTAATGACAGATAGCAAAGAAAAAATAAAAACATGTACAGGTTGGCATTCAAGGTCGATGGCAGGTAAAATCAGGTAACACAAGCACTTTTCACTTCCTTCATCCATAGGGACAAAACGGCAGAAACCGCTAGCTCCTGATTTAAGTGCTGTGAATGCCTTAACTGTACAGTGCATTTAATTGGCATGTTTGAAATTTTCCATTTGCAAGAATTCTGTGCCAATAGATCCATAGAGTGTGTGATTGGTTAACTTCCAGTACTGACTTTTGAAATAAGCCTTTGAAAAATTTTATGGCTTCATGATGTCCTGGAATAACATTTAAAGAGAGATTAACACTATGGTTGAAACTCAAGAGTGAGGGCATATATGCCTACACACACACACAGGCCTTTGCTGACTTGAAGTATGATGGTGGTGATGTGCAGTGAGTCAGTAGCTCCCCAGTTCACATCACCTGTTCTAGGCTGACCTTCCCAGGTAGAGCAGTACTGTGGACTCCGCCTGCTGCAGGTATACACTTCAGCAGGGCACACGGACAAGTACATGGGGTATGTAGGTCATGCCAATGCTCTCTGTCTCACAACGAAATCTCCCTGCATCTACACACACATGAAAACAAATACTTGATTAAATTGATGCGCGACATGATAAGTTATGCAAGTTTGATTTTCAGTCTGGCGCCCTAACAGGTAGGCGGCACAGAACAATGCAGCTGAGTGTTATGTGATGGGCTGAAGTCTTCAGGTTGCTGACTCTCCGCATGTATTAAAAGTTCAGAAGGAAGGAAGCTGATACATACATGTACATGGGGCGGGCGCCGTGGATGTAATGCTGGCATTTCTTCCATACTGTTACTATTTATACTAGACTGCACCTGTGGGCTTGTTTAGATTGCCCCTCTTAAGTCTGTACAGTCAGCCTGTGGAAGAAATACAGGTTGACTATACAAGGGGGGAATGTATTTAATGTTTATAGAACCAGATTGATCTTGTATAATGCTGTTTCATGTACACTGATCATCATCTATTCAAACCCATCTGTACGGGCTTTTTGTGTCCCAGTTGACTGAGGAGAATTTCAGTCAGGTGTGCTGAAGTGTAATACGTTACTTTTTCTCTAGCCTTTGTTAGCACTCCACCTGTGCCAGGAATTACCTTTTTTTTGTACAATCCTAGAAAAAGATATATAACTATTTTAGTCATTCAATAATAGCTTCATCACCTTGAAGGCTGGTCGAGCTATACATGTATGTAAATGAAACCAAAGGCACACCAAGGTGCCATGTAGTCAGTATGTGTAGTAATGCTGTAAAGCAAGCTATTTTTAATTTCATGTTACTCACATGTTTGTTTTGAGGATAGGTAAATCGTGGGTAGAAAGCATGAAATAAAGAAATAAACATAAGGTGTGTGTATGATGCTCAGCAACCATGAGTCTGGTATTGGCCTTGTACTGCATGACACGGCACAGCAGGAGTTGAGGGCTGATTAATATGAGCTGTGGCACAAGCCTGACAGCCATATAACCTGGGTGTAGGGAGGGAGGGCAAAACTTAGCTGTCCTGAATGCTTAGGTACTCTTCACAGACTGCTGTGTACAGGTTTGTCCTATTAGCAATAGTCATGCCAGTGGTTGTGGCTTAGAAGATCTGCAAGTGCATGTACACAACATGCAAAAGAAAGTAGTACGTGGTAAAGAGAACTGTGGGTGGATACTTAAATTATGACAGTTTGAAGCAGTTGTATGAAACTGACCTTTGCATAGTATGTATGCAGATTTCATTTTTGTGGAAAATGATTTAGTTTTCTTGGAAAAGCATACATGTTGGGTTACTTCATTATTGTGCACATTATTCACACTGACACAAGTTAATACACTTATATTATATAATTTATAATAACTTCTTATGTATGGTGATTAACAACAGTTAACACTTCACTTAGAAATGATGACCAAGCTGTTGGGGTGGACAGGTTAATAAACCTCACTGAACTCCTTGATCTCATTACATAGCCATCCCATAAAATCTGTAAACATGTGCTGGAAGATCTGCCTGTGCCTGAGGTTATTATTATACTGCCTGCTACATGTTATATAACTTCATGGCTGATCTTTGCACCTAGTCCACATACATGTGATCCAGTTTCAGTGCTTGTTGCATTTATATGCATCTTCTGTGGAGGCAAATATTACACTGTGGTGGAAAAAAAAACAACAAAAAAACATGCAGGGCCCACGGGTAGTTTTAAATAAAGGAGTTGACAAAAGCTGAGCCTGGTTGTACATGTTTGTGTAACAGTGGTATTCAGTTACGGTGAGAGTTGTAACTTACTAAAAACAGGTGCTGGAGACACCTGACCAGCAGTCTGGTGTTCTGTAAGGCCAGCTTATACATGTCATAATGGCCAGGTTGTAAAACAGATTTAGGGCAAGCACATCAGTTAAATGTGTATGGTTATGCACATGTACAGTATACGCATTTTCTATGTAGCACGTACACATATCCAGTCTCATTATTCTGTAAAGTCAATAACCGGAGACTGTTGCCTACCCTTTTCCTGGTTATGCAATGTTGTGCTATACATTGGACTAGAAGCCTGACCGCACTGGTTTCCTGTCAGAGTGGCCCGTAGTGACTTACTGTGGAAGGCCCCAAGGCAAATTGTGCTCTTTAATCTTGCATCGATGGATAGGAGCTGTGTGTAGCTTCTGCATATCTGTATGGATTCATGTAGCTCTATGCCGATAATGGTCAAGTGATTTGTGTACATGTGCAGCTACGTACATGTTTGGTCTTCCGTACTTATATGTAATAAACGTGATTAATTATATCTGGCTATGGGTTTACAGGTACATGTGTAAAGTTTTATGTGTGTTTCATTTGAGTTGACCTTTGAGCAGAGCATTAATATGCTTTATGCATGGAGAAGTTAATATCATATACATGTGTATTCACTTATGAATGCATGAAGCTGAACGCTTGACAATATAAAAATCATTTTTTCAAATTGGACAGGTTAGCAACAGGATAAAACGCATATGCAGATTTTAATCTACCTCTCTATGCACATGCATATGAATATGCACCTACAGTATACACATGCAGTGCATATTATGTACATATATGGAACGGCAGCCATATGAAGCTATATTTAGTTTAAAAGCACCCCATCACTAGTAATGTTCCTTGTGGGCATCCAGCTCTCACTGAATTTAGTAGTTCGCCTGTAATGAGTACAGGCATAGCTTACATCGTACCCTGTATGTCGGCGTCATCATTGGCGTCACTCAATAACAAGGAAAGTGTTAAACAAATTGTCAGGGGTGGCATCTTAAAAAAGTACTGCATGCACTGAACTCAGGGTTTGCACATAAGTAGAGCACAATAACACGAGGGGGATATTCCATCGTTGATTCTGTGTGTGCATATTAAATACTGTAAATTATCGAATTGCTGACTTAGTGTGCTCTCTATTATATTCTGTGTTAAACAAAATGTTGATGATGGTATCTTGAAAAGTACAGCATGTATTGAACTCGGGTTTGCACACATGTAGAGCACAATAACCGTAACCGTAAATAACTGAATTTCTCACTTAGAGTACTGTGTATTACAATCTATCCCCTACAGGCGACCTCTTTGGTAGCCTTACTACCACATCTGAGTTTCTGCAGCAGTAAAATCAGATAGTGTTCATACATGGCCAATTGAAATGTATATGGGTACATTTTACATCACCCATTAAGAAACAGTGTAAATAAAACACTGCTAAAATATGTTTCATGGACGTACTTGCAGTTGATATATCATTATGCGATAAAACTAACTGACTGTTTTTTTTTTTGTTAACAGGTTGCCATCAAGATCATAGACAAAACACAGTTGAACCCATCAAGTTTGCAGAAGGTAAGATCTCTTTGCACAGCAGCACAAAGCATGAAATGTTGTCAGTTTATGCTGTTTCATTGTACATTTACATTTGGTTTTTGGGTAAGTAAATGCCTGGATTTTAAACATGGGGAAGTGAGACATTCATGTAGGCCTAGCTTGCTGCACCACTTCTAACCACAAAAGACAGAGAGGTGAGGGTTCAAACCGGGCCTTATCTCTCGTCTTTCGTCTTTGGCCTTGATAATGTGTAAATAGAAAATCGAAAAGATCATTTATGACAAGTCTCTGGCTTATTCCACCTCTAAAATTGACTGCCATGATATAAATGCAAAATTCTGGTGTAAATGTTTGGTGTTAAACAACAATTGATAAATAAGCAGGCCTCAGGTGCTGTGATTGGCCTGCAGCGGATGAAGATGGATTTATTGGTGGACAGGTTATCTATGTTATTAATTTCTACTGTCTGATGTTCGCCTGTCAAGTTGACTCAATTTTTTATGTGTGTAACACCTTATCTTTTTGTGGGTTAGTGGAGATGTAGGTGTCAAGGCTCACAAAGGTTCCCTTCACATCACGCCCCTGATAAAACAGCCCCAAAACAGTACATATGTGATAGGCAAAACAGACAAAACAGAACATACAAATATGTGATAGATACTTTTTTTTCATTGAGTAGTAAAGTAGAGCTCCCATCTGTTTTTCTGTCATCTTAAACCTTTATTGAACTTTTTTTAATTTAGTTTATATTTGTCCACGCATCAGGTACACACAAATGAGCCCACATGACATGTATATATGTGTCTGATTCTGATCAGAGATAGCACAAAACCTTTGTATGGTGGATCTTCCATTCATATATTGAAACAACAAATGTTATTGCATTTTTGGCATAATTCATCTGAAGTTGCCATGCAGTAGGTGCTTCAGTACTGCAACATCAGAGTATATCCACAAAAAGGAAAGAAGGGAAATACAAACATTTATTGTTAAATAAACATATCACAGATATTATCTACTGCTTCGCTTTGTTTAACTTTGGTTGATTTTTTAGTTCAGGTTATTTGTTTTAACTACAAATACAATAGTTGTAGGTAAACTTCTTTGGTCTGTTTGAATGTTACTCTCTTTTCGTGGGAATATTGCTGGAAAAAAAAGGAACTATGTAATCTATTCTAGTCCATAGGGCTAGCAATTAGTGCCACTTATGAAACATTTTGAGAAGAACAAAGAGAAATAATTTTGTCCTATATGAGCAGTAATGTGCATAAAGCACCGACTTGTGCATGGTACAGAAATTTCACATTAATATTAGCCTGTGAACAGATGGACTCAGATTTTATATGAGTATCAAGTGATGAGTTAGTATGGGACAAAGGTATTGAGGGGTGTCAGCACGTCATTGTGAAGTGTGGTTAGTGACATCCCCACTTGGGCCCCTCCCTCGCCTGCTCCAGGTTGTTGGAATATCTGTGTCTTCCACTCAAGGCCTTATCACCTTTACTGACCCACTCACCAATCTATTTGGAGGCCATCCCCCCAAATGTGCCAATAGTCACAAGTAATCAGTGATACTGTTCCTGACTGGGTGTTGAGTTACACAAGTCAGAGGTTAGAAAGGGTCACAGGCAGTGTGGGTTTCACTGTACCCCCAATAGCCACAACATTAGACATTTATGTATGATAATTTATCATTCAGCGACAGACGTGGATATATTTAAACCTGTTACCTTTGTACAGATTTGCCTTTATACCTTGACAGACTCTGAGCCATGGCTATGCCTATCCATACGTTCATGTATACATATAGTGTACATGAAGGTACAGATCTGGCTGTCTTATAACCAGTGAGTGTGTACACAGGTGCTCATTGGAGCATAGCTAACTGTCCTGTTGGGATATCACCACTACCTATAGCCTGCAGACTGATCGCATGGTCTCTCTGTGTGACCTGCTAGGGCTTTAACCTAAATGTACAATTGTGAACCCTGAAAGCTGTGAAAATAATGGCTGCATGGTTAGGTTACATGTATGGCTGCTTTGATCCATCTGCATGTGTGCCCTCAATAGCAGCTTGTTGTAGAGGTGACGTTTGCGTGTGGAAACCAAGCTCTTACACCCGTACTTTTGTAGCATTAAGCGTGCAGTTCTGATGATTACAGATACACATTTGGGACTCTCGATCTTGTTCATCTTACTGAGATCTGTTCAGGTCATGAAAACAAGCAAACACTTTGACATTTGGGTACAAACCTGTTTCTCTCCCTAATAGTGTCAACTAAAAGATATCTGTGAAGTTCACTCCTATGAATCTCGTCAACAAATCAACTTTAAATGTAGGCACATCAACACTAATTTGTGAAAAGGAATCATTTTTTGATTCCAGTAAACGTTGTTCCCCTTTCCTGACATCATCAGAATATGGTGGTGCACGTGTGTCAACATATTATGTATACAGTAGAAAGACTGAAAATGATTTGGATAAATTTACCTGCCCACTAACTTAAAGAAAAAAAAGTCATGTGCTGTTATTGTATCCCCACAAGGAAAAATGTACAGAACAACAATGTCCCTAATTTGTGTGCCTTAAACATATTTTTGAATTATAAATGTCAACATTTTTATTGCATCCTTCAAGGAAGAGATAGGTCATGGTTGTGAAACGGAGCCAGTCATCGACACACCCATGTACATCTAGTTATGAATGGCGTTGCTTATTTCTTTAATTTACATGAACATAGCAGAAAACTTTGATTTTAAGACTGTTTTATCCTCCATAAAAAGCAATCTTCGATTTTGTGTTTTCAGTTATTTAGAGAAGTCAGAATTATGAAACTTCTAGACCATCCAAATATAGGTAAGTTTGTTATTCATCTTTTTGTAAACTTTTATAGCGTTATGCTTTGTTTTATTTTTTTTATACACCTAGCCCATGTGACTTCACGGCAAGATGCAGTTTAAGTGCTTGTTCCTGTGGAGGAATCTGAGGACATGCATGTGTTTTGATGAAATTAGATCGGGATTAGGTTGCATGGTAAAAATATTTAAGAGCTAGAACAACACATAAATTTCTTAAAGGTTAACATCCATGGTTTGAAGAACTGCAAGTGTATTCAAGTTAAACTTAATATAGATAAGCATTGTTTCTCTGCATTAGAAATAGTGGTCTTCATGAAGTGGTGCATGTGCCTGTAAAGAAGACACAAGTGAAGTGATAAGTGTTAGATTTGCCTAGGGGTTTGTAATGTGTCTATCATGCTTCTGTCCATTGTCAAGTTTTTAATGAATGATTCAGCCTTTTGTACTAATTTGAGTATTCTAAGCATATTATTTAAAACTGTGAACTTTTGATGTTGACAAGAGGTCAGCTCCTTGTCTGTTTAGTTGAAATAGCCTTATCACTCAGACGAGGGTGTGGTGTCTAGAAGCATCTCTTTCTGATGTCATGATGAACTAACTTGAACTGTAGTGTAAACATGTAAACTACACGTAACATTTTTGTTGGGTTACTTAGTTACTTAATTATTTTCGTGAAATAAAAGAAAAACGAATTAAAATTAACACTCATGCACTGAGGAGATGGTTTTCTACTTGTACAGAAATACTGTTCAGGTCATGGCCACCAGTAGCTTGAGTGAGCAGCTGTTTGTGTTGTTCATGTGCAGTGAATGCCCCTCTGGGCCTGGTTGTACACTGTACCAGCATGTCTGCAAGACAAAGTCTATCTGTGCATTACATCTGCCCTGGTTACAGAATGCTGGTAGACCAAAGCCTATCATTTAGCCAAAATGCATACCATGCAGAAGTGCATTTCATGCTTTAATGAATGTGACCGCAGGGAACAAGAATACAAATAAATCACAAAGCGAGTCCAAGAAAACTTATGAGTAAAAAATAGAGTGCGGCTTGCTATTAAATGTATGATGGTTAAGATTATACGTAGTTAGTGATAGGCTCTTCTTTGCTACTTTGCTTGCTAATGTAAGAAGAACCTGTCATGTAAGGTGCCTAAGTTACATATACTTGTATATCTTAGGTACATTGTATTGAAACACATAAAGGGTCCCCTTTTTGTCCTAGACTGCAGCACATGAATAGAAATTGAGTGACTTCCAGAATTAAAGCAGAATTGTTTTTCTGAAAGAGCTACTTTGGTGTCAAAACATCTGTGTCTTAAAGGCAAGGTGAATTAATAAAAACGGGGATAGTCTGAATTGCCTTCCTAAATTGTGAAAACATTGCAACGAATTAAAACCGATATTGTACGTTTCTTCAGAGTATACGGAAACAAAATATTTCTGTCACTTCTGCTTTGCCTGGTGTGACATCACCCACGAACGCATGATGTCATCAATCGCTGACGTGTAACCACGAATGACATTGCACTTTCAAATGCTCTTGATTTCATCATAGCGTAAATGCCTTACTCAACATCACATCTGCCTGATTCAACATCATACAGGGAATATTATCATGTCACATCAGGAAAATTTTACAGACACAGCCAAAGATTTTTGTTTTTCAAGGAATCTTTAGTTATTTAGGTTAAATAATGTTATTCATCAAAATCCTTCAGAAATATGATGTTAGGCTTACTCTGTAGGATTTCTTTCGTATCATTGTAATATTTCTATGCAATTTGTATTCTGACCAGATTGGCACTTTAAGTAAGGTTTTTGAAAAAGATTAAAGTTTGACTCATTGTTTTATGATATTGTACGTTATGTTCAAGGCTCATAAGGATAGGTGTACATTACTCCTGATAATGATAACATTAATTAGCTGTGCAAATACTGAGGAAGAAAATTTGCCTGTACTATCTGCCTGCGTTTCTGCAAGTATTAACCTCATTCTGTTCGTCTGAAAATGGCGTTCAGTGGGTTTCCAGGGCTACAAAGGCCCATCAGCTCTGCTGGCGACTTCCTTGACTGCATCTACAACTGCAGCTGCAGGACTTTGTCTACTGTCCTCACTACTGGCGACATGAAAACAGTCACCAAGAAAAAACAACCAGTTATGTCTTGGCTTAGTGACGTGCATGCGTTCATGATTTGGATCACGTCGACAGGAGGAGGGTATTATAGATTAAAGAACATTCTATTTTGTCAACGTTTTAGTTTTGATTGTAGTTGTGGTTGTTGTCTGCATTAGGGATTGGCCTTAAGGTTATCATTAAAATTCTGCTAAATTTTGAGGTAAATAGCTTAGTAGCTTAGAACAAGAATTTTTCGTTATAGCTTTATTCTGTACCATAAGAATGGCATTTCTCTGTTAATAAAATAATCTGTGTGCATACATGTCCATGTGTAGAACAGGTGTCGGGAGAGATATGTTTTTCTGATATGAAGTGTTATGAGATGAAATGACTCATGCTCTGGCTTTGTTCTCTCTGTCAAGTGATAAATAAGTACCCTAGTTCTTCTAATTTTTGGGACGCCTGGTCTGCTCTGTTAGCTACGCACATGAAATTGTAACAGGATACAAAGTTTCTGTTTTCTCCCATGGTTAGACCATCTAATGACCAACATATTCATATCTTTACTTTTTCAATAAACTGCAAGAGAAATGTAATATTTTGCCTTCAGTAGAACTAATATCTGTCCCAATAATTAGAAGAATTAGGATGGTATCATGCAGGTCAGGCCTTGGTCAAAACTCAATTTCCATGTATAATCAGTGACATTTTAACATTTTCTGATGATTCACCACCTTTTTTGTTTTTCCAGTAAAATTATTTGAAGTAGTAGAAACAGAGAAGACGTTATATCTGGTGATGGAATACGCAAGTGGCGGTAAGTTTATTAGCTAATTACTCGCCGTGATTACGAACGCATCTGGAGCAAGTTGATTGCTGCATATTTGCATCCTGTAATACGTGTACACCTGTGATGCTTTGCAAAGTCTGTGGATGATCATAAGGCCACCTTCATGAAGTATAAAGCATCTTCAGGTGTACCTGCCTTGATCCAAAGGTCATCAGCTGGCAGTTACTTGCATAAGAAAAACATTAAGTATAAACAATGTTGTTGTTGCAGAAAACTTAAATGAAATGTTTAATTGTGCATCAATGGAAAAAATGCAAAAAGCTTATGATATCAAAGAGTTGTATACTTAAATTCACAGATTTTGGGAGACTGGTTTTATTTTTGATGATATGTTGCCTTTGCTGAAACAGTGGTACCTTGTGAACATTTTCTCTCCATTTCTCATGGTCTTTTCTGAAGATAATTACTTGAGAAAAAATTTATGTTCTTTCCAGTAAGTACACTGTTCCTCTAATTCAAATGCTGGAGACAAAATCTCTGAACTGAATCTTCTCAAATTTTCATTCTCAGGTGAAGTATTTGATTACCTGGTGGCACACGGCAGGATGAAAGAAAAAGAAGCTCGTGCCAAATTCAGACAAGTAAGTAGTGATGTTTGAAATGTATGTCTTGTGGGCTCATCCAGTGGGTTATGACCTTCGAAGATAAATCTTTGAATCCAGCTGTGGCTTTATATTGGGTAATTTGTCAGGTGCCTGGGAAGAGGCTGTGTGGGTTTGTCAAGGCTATGTCCCATTTCATTCACCCATAAACATAACCGCAAACAAGTGATTTAGGCATGTAAACCATAGTCCTGTGATATCTCAACATGTCATTAAAATAAAGCATAGGGTTCATATCCCTGATTTGAAACTGTTTCCTGATGAGCCTTTTCATTATGTAATGACTACTTAAATAACTTTGAGCATATTTTATGTGTACTGCTTTCAGAACTGTTAGAGAGTTTGTATTGGTTGTATGCTTTGCACTTGTTCTACAAAGCACTAGCAAACTGCGCCGGGTGAAACTTCTGTGTAGTGAAGACCTAAGTTACCATGGTAAATGCACTTTATGCAGTGTCAAGACAGCTTTATTAAAAAGTCCATGGATGCTCAGGTGCAATCATGTCAAACTTGGCACTGTTTTGGCCTGTTCGAGTGATACAGAGCATTAAAATTGTTGTCTTTGTTGATTACAGATTGTTTCTGCTGTTCAGTACTGTCATCAAAAGCACATAGTTCACAGAGACTTAAAGGTAAGTTATTTAGCTGTTAGGCATTTACTAGCTTGTTCTTGGTAAGAAGAGCAATAACATCAATCATACAGCTCTCAAAGGCTTACATACACAGCATAATGTCGGCTCCATAGTTTTGGTCAAGTTATACCTTTGTACAGTGTACATATATCAGGAAGAATACAAGGTTTTTTGTTACTTCTTTTATTGGCAGGTTACAAGTGAAAAGGTGAATGTAGTGTTGGTATATTTTGTCCTTCCTATATGTCTAATGCTTGATCCTCTTATCTTTTTCAGGCTGAAAACCTTTTGCTAGATGGAGATATGAATATCAAAATAGCAGATTTTGGTTTCAGCAATGAGTTTGTTCCTGGGAGTAAGCTTGATACATTTTGTGGTAGTCCACCTTACGCAGCTCCTGAACTTTTTCAAGGTCAGTATTTGTCTCTTGTTTAGTTCACAAGGTTAAATAATAGTCTGAAGTGGCATTATGTGTGATACATACTGTAAATCTTCAACCTTTTCAACCACTAAAGCGTTTTTTCAGTGGAATTTATGTATACAGTAATTATGAAAATTACGATAAAAATGGGTTTTTGTGTGGTTAAAAATGCAGTCTTCATGAAACTCTGCAAATTGTTTTTCTACAGCCCATAGTTTTGCCAGAATATTGGTTGCAGAGGTGGATGAAAAGGTTGAAGAATTAGGATATGTGAAATATTGGCTTTGTCTCTCATAGATCCTCTTTTCCCATCCTTCAGAGATCACCTTAAACACTGGGTTCCTCTGTGGCAAATACTCCAGCTACCATTTCTCCTCAAAGTGTACCACATGTATTTTGTGACACAATTTTTTTTATTCTTGTGTTTATTTTTATAGAAAAAAAAGAAAGCTTATTGAGCTGTTATATGGAGTTCTTTACCAAAGTGTTTTCATTTCTCTTTGTCCTTTGTTTTGAAAGTATTAAAATGTTGAGTTCCAACTAATTAACCAATTAATGTACTTCCCACTGAAAACGGTACTTGGATAAGTTGTATACTCTGTAAAGAGAATTTGCTTGAGGGAAATATGCTTGTTAGAAATTCACTAATTATGTTTTTATTTGGTGTGATAAAAAAAACAAAACACTAAAACACCCTGTATGGTATAAGATGCGCTAATGTCTTGAGTTGTCATTTTTATAGGGAAGAAATATGATGGCCCTGAAGTAGATGTGTGGAGTTTAGGAGTTATATTATATACACTAGTCAGTGGGTCTCTACCCTTTGATGGTCAGAATTTAAAGGTAAGTTAGCACTTAAACACTAGTCTACTATGCTGATGCTTCTAAGATCTCAAATTTTGAAGTTATGTGTAAAAAATAGTAAAAGATTTGTTTCACTTCTATGCTATCTGTTGTTTGTTTACAAGAAAGAAAAATGTCAAAACTGTTGAGTAGAAAAGTTATTAATTTCAGCTGAACCCTGAAGTGAGCAGAATGTATTTCGATAAATCTTTGACCATGTGAGTGATAAACTTTCATTTGTCTTCACAACAGGAACTTCGAGAAAGGGTTTTACGTGGTAAATACAGAATACCTTTCTACATGTCCACAGACTGTGAAAATTTGTTAAAAAAATTTTTAGTTTTGAACCCAACAAAAAGAGCCAGTTTAGAGGTAAGTATAGCTACCATAGCTAATGTTGTGTTCTTCATGTCTTTCTAATTTTTTTTTTATTTTTGTCATATATATCTGATAGTGTGATATTAAATGCTGTAATGTAAATATTTTATTGGTAATGTTCTGTTTGTATTATTTCTATATTGTTGCTTAATAATTTGGTGACATAATATCTAAATTTTGCAACTTACCATCCACTGTTCTTGCTTTATCTTCCTGTTCAAATCAAAAAGGAAAGGAAACAGTATTGTGTGTGCTACTTTCCGACACTAGATATGCTCTGTTTAAAACTTTGCAGGAAATATGAAATCAGTTAGTGAAATTTAAACAGTGTATTATGGCTGTATTTCACTTAAGGTTTGGCCTGTCAAAATGCACTTTCAGAAGCACATAACGACCTTAAAATAAGGTTTACTGATTAGAAATTGAACATATTTAGGTGGAGGAATCCATCAGAATGTAAAAAATGCTTTATTTGAAAAAAGCTAAACTAAAAGTGAAATACAGTAGATAAGAATATTACAACTTTTCCTTTGTTGATCTTAAACTGTCAAAATTGTGATATTTCACCCTGCGGAGTGATCTGATCTCTGATATTTTAAAGGCTTCATGATTATATTATCTTGCTTTTAAAGAGAAAACATAATGTTATGAGAATCAAAACAACATTGGCCGTTGATCCTCATGTTTTCCAGTAGTATTGGACTGGCGTTTGTTATTCAGAAGATCAGATTACAATTCAAAGTGAAAATGAAAATACTTGTTAATTCTGTATTGTTATTGAAAAGGATTTTGCATATTGTTAGCTAATCATGTGTTCACTAACCTCACCTTGATTGCCAATGTAACAGGGATGAACAGTCTGTTTGCTCCACTTAAAGTAACTTTTTTCCTATGAGTTCACTATAACACTCTCCTTGAAGATCTGTACCACATCAGTTCTCATAAAAAAATAATTAAGGAAGCTTTGTTTTCATTTAACAGCATCCTTGAAATTGTAATGTATGATATTCCAGTTGGACAGATAATGATTAATCTAAAATTATTGCATTAATGTGATAAAAGTTGTGTACATTGTAAAAACATTTTTATTGCTTAACTGATAATTATCAATGGAAAGATGCAAGGTAAAAAGAAAAAGGAATTTGTATGGTGCAAGACACCTTATTAAAATCTTACTGTCACCTGCACTACCTGGGTGGTAATAGATCACAGGTAAAATCTTTGTCTTTTTACTGCACCTTAACTCTCTGCTGTGTTTTTCCCGTGTGCTACCACAGATTATTATGAAGGACAAGTGGATGAATATAGCTTTCGAGGATGATGAACTAAAACCATATATAGAGCCCTTACAAGACTTTAGCGACTCTCTACGAATAGGTAATGAGGACAGCTCCAGTAGCTGGCAGCTCCATGGTCTTAGTATTGTCTTCTCTATGTTGTGAATGTTGAATGCTGTAGTCGTAACCCTTACTTTTCAGATCATTTCTCCCTCCAGTGGCAGTGATCTGGGAGCTGTCTTCCTACTTGCCTGAAGTTCACATCTGTGTCCATTCTTACATTGTATGCTTAGCTCTGAACAGTTAAGCTAGTGAGGGGGGAGGGGGCAGGCAAGAGTAAAAGATACTTAAGACGTTGCATGTATGGGACAGGATGAGAACCTCTCCAAAGTAGAAGATAAGCTCCCAAGTCCTTTAGGCAACTTACCCACCCTTTTTTTCTATTTTTTCGTGGTTTCACCGTTTACAACTGGAATGGTTTCTTTTACTCAGACCACTATGAAAGACAGATGGATCAATATCACATTTGAAGACAATGAGTTAAAGCCGTACAAAGACCCAGAGTTTGACGCCAATGATGTCAATCGAATAGGTAACCTCACTCTCTGCTGTTGTCATATATTATCCACTCCATCGTATGTCGCAGCAGTTTTAAAACACTTGTGTTAGGGCCATGTTGGCTGTTTTAGATCATCGGTCCGGTCAGATATTCCTGTAATCTGCCATGTTCAGTCAGTCGTCAAGAGAATCTGGTAATCTCCGTAATGTGGAGTTTTTTGGTGCAGGATTCACACTGCTAGCAAAAACTCCCACAGTGTGGAGAATTTACAATAAACAAAAATGTCTAGCAATTAGCAAGTTCTTAACAGTTGGGCCGCTGCCTAAAGGAACCGATATGGCCTTAACACAAGCGTTTTAAAACCGCTGTCACAATCGATCCCCTCAGCAGACCATTGCTGATTGAGGAACATACAGATTTTAAAGGATAGGCAGCGTCCAAATACGGATAGGAAAATACCCGTGGTTTTTCAAAAGGACCTCTGTTAGACGTAGCATACAACGGCTAGTTCATTAGGCAACAAATTGCAGATCTTTATGCTCTTCAAAGTGATTTTGAACCCCCAAAACAGTGCCCTGTGCTTTAGTGTGTCTCCTTGTGTTAAGTAAGCAGTTATCCTCCATGCCCATCATCACAATGTTTTTTTTTAAGGACATACATGATATTGCTGAAACATAGAGGAAAGGAGAATTCAAACTTAAACTTTAATTTTCAAAATTCTGGTTGACTCTTGATGGACCAACAAAATGTTCCCTGTCAAACGGATTATTTGGTCTAGTGTTGTAGTTGCCCTATAAAGATCATCAGAAATGTGACAGTCACTCAGAATTAACAACATTCTTGATTGAAATTTTAGTTGTCCTGCACTGTATCCCACCCCCATCCCCCCCAAAACAAAACCATGTGAAATCAATATTATTTTGGTATCCATTTTGTTCTTCTGACCTCAGTTGGCAATTTTCTTTTCCTGAAAAGGTATTCTCATTTCCCACTGTGTTCAGGATTATCATGTCCCCTCATTTGCCTTGTCCTTGCTTGTTTTCTTAATTTTGTCACCATGTTGCACATTGCTTGTACATGTAACGTAGTTATCAATCCCTCAGTCTCTTCATTTAGTGCCTTAAGTCATGGCTTATCACTGTTCATTTTCCTTCATGTCTTTTAATCATTTTGTCATATGCACCAATTAACATCTCACTCTCTCATATTTGTGTCATGTGGGTAGTGGGATCATTTCATCAGGCATTGTCTGACAGGTAAAGTTCTGGTCAGTACCTGTTGTCAAACTTTCTTCTAGTTGAGTGTATTCCATCATTGCTTGTCAGTGTTACCCTTCAGGGGTTGTAACCTCCTTGAATACAGTAACAATTACCTCTGTTAAAAAGATTTGGTGTGAATTAATAAAACCATCTTATAAAGATAACTACATGACATTATGATTATTACCTGAAAGATGGTCATTCAAATGATCTGGAAGATCTTGGCAGTGATTTAAATTGTGTGTTCCTGTCGACACAAACTGAGCATCTTCAGAGGTCATTGTTTTTTCCATTCCATTCCTTGGATCTGACATTGTTTTTTCTTTCACAAGAACCACTCCCAAGATCTTGATCTGACTTCAGTTGTAACAAGAACATGCCTGTCTCTTCAGGACT
This sequence comes from Acanthopleura granulata, assembly GCA_016165875.1. Taxonomy (NCBI): domain Eukaryota; kingdom Metazoa; phylum Mollusca; class Polyplacophora; order Chitonida; family Chitonidae; genus Acanthopleura; species Acanthopleura granulata. The sequence continues at coordinate 16,900,861 of JABBOT010000010.1, forward strand.
GTTGTGTACTGTCCAGTATGTTGTTGATATCCATCATTTTCATTCATGATTGCATTGTGTGTCTAGGTATGGTGCCCCAGGCTATCATTTCTTTTCTTCTCTACCTGGTGCATCTGCGTACTGCATGCACGCAAAACTTCAAACCTTCACCTAGAAACTGGTTCAGTATGTCAGATGTTTTTTTGGTAATTGGAGTAACAAATTAAATGCACTTAGGCTTAAAAAATTGCATTCAGTGGTATACTGTTGATGCTGTTCATTTCTGAAATTAGTAGATTTGTACTATTATTGACATGATTGTCTTCAGTATGTAAATATATGTGTAGGACTGTCATTCTGTGCTGAGGGTTCATGTCAGTAGTATGATGGTCTGCCCACTAAATGGAGATTGAAATTACTGTGATTGGGGAAAGTTTTAATTCCAGTTCACTTGTTGAGATTTGTCCTACCTTGGAGGGGATATAGAATAAAGTCATGGCTTTTGAACAACCATTGTAAAGCTACAGGTTGTATGGAATAGAGCTTGCCCTATTTTCATGCCACTGAGCTTATACAGTAAGTACTTAGCACAGATTGTACATGTGTTTGTGGAAATGGAGCTGAACTTTCTGTTGATCCAGATTCTTCTGAAATGATCTCTATGGAACTACGAAAGTTATTTATTGAGACAAACAGATTAATGCTTTTAACCCCGTTTGCTGGATGAATCAACCATATTACCCCTTTACAATGATATGGCTGAAATACATGTACTAGTATTACTTGTGTGAGGGTGAGCCATAAGGATTCAATTAATTTGGCGATAAGTGGTGATTTAGTGAATGGTAGTGACATTGGCTGAAGCTGTGTGAGGAAATCCTTAATGGCTTAGTGGGTGATTATTGTAGCTAATGGCAAGTATGATACAGGATCCAATCAACTCAGCATTCAGTATGCTGCATGTGTGCTGTAGACTGGTAAAGTCGACAAGTTAAAAATTAGCGAGAGAATTTTCCCAGTGCAGAAATTTACTGTTGAGTTTTAGATTTAGAATTGTGCATTGCATGGGAAGATTATTGCCTCCACTCAGCTGTCACATTCACAATTCATATTATTTCTAAATCTCATATCACAAATGTTCAAATGTTACATTGTTTCCACTTTTTCTCTCCCCAGATATCATGGTCAATATGGGATACTCCAGAAAAGATATAGAGGACTCCTTAGGCAAGCAAAAGTTTGATGACATCCATGCCACATACTTACTGTTAGGGAGAAGAACAACTGACGTAAGTACAGCAAGGCAAACTTCCACATTTACTCTTACACTTCTAAGGCTGAAGCAGATATTGTACGCATGTCAAGTGTTTACAGAATAAATCAAACTTTGAATGTGGAAAACTTCAGTTGGCCATATTATGGCATGTAAACACAGGTGACCAAGCTTACAATGGGATTTTCATGGAGAGTTTTGAGGGGAAGCTGAGATCCATGACAGGAAGCATTTCAAGTCTCTGACCGTGAGATATGCAGCAAAGTACCAGCTCTACTTCTGTGTTCGAGACTGAAGATTTGTTTGGAATTTGAAGATCACTTCTTCACCCTATTGCTGTCCTACAAACATTGCTGTGTAATTAACTGTATGGTATCCAACAAAGTGAAGCAAGTTAACATGTATCCTGGTGTGCAGTCTAAATGATCCACTTTGACATAGGTACGTCACATTCAGCCACTTTTAATATTCCACCTGACCCACAAAACGCAAGAACAAATGCTCCATTTAAATGGGAGAGTCACTAAGGGAGGTAATTCAGTGGAGACCAATTTGTTGAGCTATAAAACCATGGTGTACAGAATAAAAACGCTTACAGAATTAGAAAATTTCTTGCTAGAGTACAGGTCGATCTTGTTTATGACAACTAAGATGGACAAACAGTGGATCATTTTTACTCATCATCCAAGTTTTGTTTCGTCCTTTCAGCATGCTGTAACCAATAAATCTGCAGTAGACACAAGTTTAGCTGACTACTCAAGAGTTTGAGGTTAAGTAATGGTCAGAACTTGGAGTCTAAATATTTCATAGTTATGTCCCTTTATAAGATTTTGAACTGTGGGCCTGTCTGCTTTACTTTATCAGGTCAGACTCCCTGTTTCTTTACTGCATCTGTAAACTTGCTGGGCTATAAGGTATACATAAGTGTTTGGTTGTGAGCCTTTCTTATGTAGACCGCTTAAGCTTTGAGACACTGATACTGGGCACTGGTTCATAGCTAGAGGAAGTAATCTGTGGGTGTGAATTTCAGTACTGTTCCTTTCTATTTTACTCGTAGTCATTTGTCGTAAGAGCAAATGGCTGTCAGTTAGCAAATCCTCATATTGACTGACATGCATATAATGTGTCATTTTGGGTTGCAGCTGGACGGCAGTGACAGGTCAGGAAGCAGTCAATCATTGAAAAATATACAGACATCAAACCGACCTAGCAGCGAGCACAATGCCAACATAAACCAGTCTCCTAATAAAGTCACACGCAGCCAGTCGGCCACGGGCGGCCAGAAGCACAGGCGGCTAAGTCACGGTGGGGAGTACAATGGTTAGGACATTTGGGGATGCCCATCCTTGGCATGGTGTCCAGGGACTTGTCCGCATGGGGATTGGCTTTGTGTCTCCCTCTCAGCATAAACAGCCAATGTGTCTGTCTGTCAAAAGCCCTGTTTGTGGAACAAGAGAGTGTGCGCCATGTTGAGTTTGTGTTGACTCCCTACAATGTTCGCTTGCTTTGTTGTTGTTGTTATAATTTGTTTCTGCTGCTTCTTCAAGTGTAAAAGTGCAGATTGTGATACAGTCAGTGCCCTAAAGTCTCACCCAAAACTAATTTTCCCATTTTGCGTGATTTGGAGAGTTCTAGTGATCTAAGAAAGGTGTATGGAAATTTTTTTGGAAAGCAATTCAGTGACTGAAGTTTTTGTAACAAAGGAAGTATTTATTTGTCTCTAAAAAGATACCTTTCTGGGTAAGATTTCAGGTCAGTTTCTGTGAAGAATTGAATTCAAATTGTTAAAGGCAAATAAATGTGATAAAGTATTACTTTTGGTGTTGAAACTTACATATTTCAAGTAAGATATCATCTTACCTTTCCAAAAAAAGACCTTGGTTGATCCCAGATGTCATTGCCGTGTAAGATAGCCTCATGGTAGCATTGTGAGAAACATAGATTGTAGGCTTTTCTTTTTAATTAGCTTGTTTCCTTTACCTACCTTCATGTGAGTTAGTAAAAAAATAAAATAAATAAATTTAATTGTAATTTGCTGAAATTATGTTCAGATGAGCGAAGGGTGCCCAATTGGCCTGATAACTACTGTTTCTAGGTGTGAAGTTTATCTCCCTAAAGGTTCTTTATCACCCTTTCAGCTTATAGCCTTCACAGTGTTATAAATATGTTGCTAGGGCCAAATCTGTGTCTAAGTTAAGGGTTGCAAGTGGTTGTCTCCCTTCTTTCCCTCAATAGTGATTTTGTTTATTCAGTATACACATAAATTCAGAACTCTAATATGTAGTGGAAACAGACAGTTAGGTTTAGTTATCGGATGTGAGAAAAACTGGTGATACACTCTTGTATTTTGCTTTTCATTCCTGTTATTTTGCTGCTCATGTGATTTGCAAATACTGCTGTTCTTGTGTTGTGCTGCTGGGAGTAATGGGAGTGTTTCGTTGGTATTTCTACAGGAACATCAGGCGGGTCTCATTCATCATCAGCGTACCCTCCGAAACGACAGAACACAGACGCCAGCAGCACAAAAGAGAACGCCTTATCAGCCCGCATGAAGACCAGTTCCTCAGGTTCTACTCCACTGGAGTCGCCTAAAGTGGCGCAGCATATTCCAATGATAGACGTCACACATGTAAGCCTCAGCATAACTTAAGTGCCTTATAATGCTGTTGGGATGTATAGACAGGGTCTCCCTTTGTATATTCAATCACACAAATCAAACAATAGGAAACAGTTCTTCCCCTGTTGATCCTAGTGGTGTACAGTTTTGTTCTTTTCTCAAATACAGCATTGTTTCTGTTGTTCGTATAACAAAGATGTGTTCTAGTAGTTTAATCAGAGCTGCATTGTGACAGCAAAGAATAATGTGTTCTTGGAGAGCTTGGAACCAGCTTTGTGTTAGCAGAAAGTGCTGAACAGTCAAGCTCTTAGTATGGCAAGGTCAACAGTTCTCATTGTGTTTGAGTAGAGCCAGGATGTGTACGATATAATCATCCAGCACAATAAAATTCAGATAAACAAAATGCCATTAGGACAGGTTTGGCTTTGACATGAGGTGTGTTCAGAAACTTCAGAATTAAAGTGGTTTGTCTTACCTGGCCATCTTCATCCATGATTAACACTAATTACATCAATTACACCACTTAACAGTGCTGTGAGTGCAAAGTGCAGTTGTTACGTGAGATGGCACACTGTTAAGTGTTGTCATTTGTGTACTATTTCCTCTTTTTCTACGCAAGTATAGCGTAATGTTGTTTCATGTCTTTGAAGTTTTTAGAGTTACCACTTAATGTAACGAACCAGTGAAAATATGTGTTCTTATTTTCCTACCAGAAGAGCCGAAGCCTTATGAAACGTAGTCACATGATAAAGGTTAGGGTTAGGTTTTGTGATATATTGGTTTTTAATGTCAACACTGTATTTGAAGAACTGCTTCATAAAAGGTTTAATGCCTGATGACATTATCTGTTGTTAACTCTTCCAACAAGTCTGGAAGTTGCAAAACTTTTTTTCTTTTGTCAGCGCTCTTCAACTGGTTCTGGTCGCTCCTCCGCGAAGAAGAACAGTGTGCCTTCGGGTCCGAACTCCTCCAAGGCTGGTGTGATCAGTGGTACAGGGGGCATCAGTCGGCGGAGAACCTTTAGTCCAGGGGATAATAAAACACCGTCGATTGAGAAGACTAGCAGGGTCACCAATGGACAGGATGCAAGGAGGTAACATCTGGCATGACCTTTTCTCTACCCCTACCTAAACTCTTTTTGTCACCCCAATCCCCCCCCCCATCTGTAGTCAAGAATGACTCATTGCATTTTGTTTATGCAGTTTTCATACATTTTGCATTCTATCCCTTTTACTTTGAAACATACAGAGGATTAGTTTGCCTGTACACAGCATGAGTATTGTGTACACAGTGCTTCATGTTTTCTTAGCTGTTCAGTTATCAGGAACTGCATAAGGCTTTGGCTATGTGGCCTAGGTTATGACCGAAGTCTGTCAGGTACTGAGCCCGGTACTTCCCTGTTTGTTCTCCAACTACCAGAAGGCATTAGTCTTTGACATAGAAATAATTATTCAGAGCCACATCGCCATCTGGTGGGTGGATTGATAAACACCTTGAAGTGATGGGGCTCAGTATTGGACATCCTGTCATGACTCAGTCACTGACCCAGTGGTAATGTTCACCTCATCTTCCAAAGGAAGGTGACCGGAAGTCAGCTGATAATGGTATAAGTCGAAATTATATCCTCATAGAAACAAAACAGTCAAACAAGGACACCTGCATGGCTAAGGCCTGTCAAAGTGTGTGGCAATGAGCGCAGTGATGTCACTGGCCTGTGATTGTAACCTATAACAGGTGCAGGGCAAATGGAGAGCCAGGGTTGGGACCGTATAACATTATATTGCATGTTGTATAGTGAATGAAATGGCGGTCAACTTGGCCCTATTGTATGTAGTCTTCTCTTTCGGCTGTTAACATAATCTCATGTGTCCTCAACCTCTCTCTTCCTTCTGTCCTGCTAGCCCCCTGAGTAACACAAGCTCTAACAGTAATGCAACTGGTGACACAACGTCAGCACGACCAAAGGGCCACGTGAAATCGGCCAGCTTGTCACAACCTGCCTCCAGATCAGCTGAGCTGCCACATCTTGAAGGATCCGACAGCATGCATCGGCCAACGTAAGCACCATCTCCTAGTTCAGCTCAGAGATCTAGGGTCTGTTCTACACGCCCTTCACAGTTATCAGTTTCATAATCAAGGCCAATCATTAAGCCAAGCATCCAACCTGAAGTGCTAGTGCATGTAGAATGGATTCTAGAGTTCTGATTTTGTTCTGATCTGTCTTCTGTGATTTCTGCCTGTTGTTGTTGTTAGTGGAGTCTGCATGACTAACCTGATGCATGTCTAACAGACCTGCATGTGTGCTGCATGAAACCTGACCTTCATATATGGAAATAACCCAGGGCTAATAAGGTATAGCTGCATTACTGATGTAACGTTGTGTGTCTGAAGAAGAGTTGGTTTTTGTCACGTCTGTCATGTACTACGTTACTAAATTGTTAAGTTCTGTAATCATTTCAGTTCTCATTTTAACCAGATCTAGCAGAATGATCAGATTGAGATAGAGAATGGTGACTGCAGTGTTTTTAGTACAAATTGTCGCTTCACACTGTTAATGAAGTTTCTCATTGAATTAAACTTTTTATTTTTGGTTGGTGTCTGTCTCTGCTCCGAGAAATAATCCTACCAGTCAAAATATTTTAAAATATTATTTTAAATTCTGTAAAAAGACCATTGCAGGAATTAGAAAAAGTAAGATAATTTACACTAATTTTAGTTTCAGTTAATTTTTTTTTGTTTTCGTAAACATGCCGTCTTTCATATATTTGATACTTCGACCATAAGTTGAACTTTCAGCCTCCATTGAGTATGCAAGTGTCTAAAATTGGAGATTGCAGCCATGCAGGTATTCAGACCTAGGAAGATCTGCAGAGTAGCTTTATGTACCATGAGTTTGAGAAGGGGTGGCACCTGCAGAATCCAGGTTGGGACTGTATGTTATAGCAAACCCCATACAAGTTCATGTACATGTATTTCTAGCAGAATTTTTATTCATATTCAGCTTCATTGTTAGGTATGATTGCTGTGTACCGTAGGTATTGATTCTGAACTGACTGACAGATGTTGTTTTCTGCATGACTGGACTTGATTGGATGTAAGCATATTGTATTATTAATGGGTAATTAGTTGTGATCCAGACTGATTACATCAATATTGTGTACATTAGCATGTCTCATATATGTTAAACAGGCATCAGAGTTGTTCAGTGTATTGGTACTGGTCTAGTATTTTACCTGGTTGAATGTGCTTATTATTCTGATAAATCAAGATCTGTAAATTTACCTGTAATTACATGATCAACATGAAATGTGCTTTAATTTTGGAGCTCACTTTGATACACTTTTGTCACCTTATTATACAGGTAATAGATAGGGTGCTAAAAATAGAACTGAGATTGAAGCCGTAGCTTTTTGGACTTTCTGACATACTTTGTGTTAAACCAGAGGAAACAAGATGCGTACATCTTGAAGGACAGACTCAGCAAACAGTAGTGGTAACAAATCACTAAGTCCTGAAAAACTAAACAGCAACTGGAAGAAAATATGTACGTGTGGGTCCTGTCTCGAAAACTTTTCCACTCCAAGCATATGCTTCATGTGTGTTACCTTTATTTGTAAATAGTGATGAACGTGATTAGTAAAACATGACACGTCTTTGCAGACCAGTTCTTACTGGACCATCCAAATATTGAAAGACATCAGGATTAGTTTTAAGCTCAGAGACTCGTTCTGTCTGACTGGAATGCAAGATCTTGAGGTGGAACTTTTTGGACGTCAAATTACTGTTCTTTGTTAGTGAGGAATAGTGTGTACCAACACCTTGTGCCCAGTCTAATGTCAGTTGGTACTAACAGATGCATTTGTCATACAGAAATTCTTGATTGTAATTTTGTAGAATTTCTGATATCTGTTTCTGCTGAATATAAAAGCATCTTGGAGTTCTTGATGGAAATGATTGTGAAACACAGATTACAAATTGTGAAAATCATGTACTGTCAACCTATTCATACAGCATCACTTCTGCAATATGGCCAAGATGTGGAGCTCATAAAAAAGTTTTTTTTGGTATTATTTTTGCCTGACCTAACATATAAATGTAGCACAAAATCCAACATTAGGCAAACAGTTTTGTAATCACTATTTCATTTATTAGGGCTGTTATGAATAAATGAATGTTTATGGACACTTTGGGGATATGGCAACCGCATCGTGTCAAGTGGATGCCATGAGTTTGTTTTTTTTTACCTCTCACGGTAATTATCTTTATGGTATAATAAGACAAATACTGGGTCAGGCTTGTCATTTTGTGGTGATAAATGTAGGGTAGAGCACATGTTATTTGTTTGCCCAAGGACAAATGGCATTTGGTACATGCAAGATTATCTTTAGTTGTGGGAAATGACTATTATAGATTACAATCATTAGTGGATTTTAGTGGAACAGTTTTGTGTCAGATATGATGGGAGCCTAGGGGTTGCTCTCTGCTCATACATATATATATATAGCCCTTGTCTCTCTGGTGTCCACATATTCTCTGCTCCTATCTGCATCTCTTGGTTATAGTGTATATGATATCCAGATCAAGCTGTATATTTATCCCTAGCAAGTTGTAGTTAGATAGCCTCTGTTCTCCTTTGGTTTCTGTAGAACTGCTCCTGGGAAGACGGTCGTGCCGGTGTCACCCGCCACAGCCAACCCTCGCTTCCCCCGCGGGACGGCCAGCCGCAGCACATTCCACACGACGCGAGACCGCCGACAACCGGCCAGCCCGGACAACGGCCCTGGTGGCCTCCCCTCCCACTGCCAGGATACCTCCGCCATGGGGGCAGGCCGACCCGGCACAGGAATCTCTTTCTTCAACAAGCTTACATCCAAATTTAGTCGCAGGTATTTGCTCACTGGTCACTGCCAGCATTGGCCCACACAGCGTGCATATCTATGTGTGTTTTCACCTCGTCGCACATTGCATTGTGGGACGCATTTAACTGTTACTAACATGCATGACGGGGGATCCTCTTTTACAGGTAGAGTGTTTCGCCTCTGAAGTCCGCTCCTCAGTATATCTATACCTCTATATATAAACACCTACAAATATGGTATACCTGTATACAGTTGTAACTCATTGCCAAGTATCGTACCATGTATCTATTGTGGTATGCAATAATGCATCACTACTTGTGTGCTACATATTTATATATTGATCTGTGTGTATGTACAGCTGCTTAGGTGGCTGAATTTACAAAAGATAAAAGCTTTTGCTGTTGGTGAGAGTTTTAATATATTGTTTACCTTTTTTTTCTGGTACCATATGATATTATAACCTGAGCTAGATGTCCATGATAGGGTTGGGTTTATATTGAAACTGTGCTAACTTCTCATGGCTGCCTCTCCTCACTGTGTCTTGTCAAATGGTTGATATCACAACTTTTAACCCTCCTAGATCATTAGTGTTATACCTAATCTCTTAGGCATGCTAATCTCAGTAATACACCACACGCTTCCAACAACTAAAGTATACCGCATATTCCAGCTTTTTTTTATGACACTAGCATGATTTTTACCTACAAAAATCAGAAATGAAAATAAGAAGCAGTTGCTACTCATCTATTTGTCGTGTAGAGATTTTATTGTGTTTGGAACAAGTCTGAACTGTATATGTTTTCCAGATGAATCAGCCACTTTGCTGATTTCAGATGAATGCTCCACCCGGCCCAGGCATGATGTGGCATGAAACCCTTGCCCTTTGCAAAATCCTAAATTCCCATATGGCAGACTAGATGTCTGCTAGAATAGTGCCATGTTCCCTGCACATGGCACTCATGGATTTGTCATTTAGCTACTCTAGATATTCATAGCCCTTGCATAGAATTTTAGTCCATAGAATTTACCATAAAAGCTTAGGATTTTGCAATGGCAGGAACTCCCTGCATTTCTTTTCTTATCCCCAAAGGGGGCATAACTCTGCAATACCTCCTCCCCCTCTTTATACTTCTTTTGGTAGTGAGTGAGAGGCCAGCCACTAATTAGCTCCCTTGGTTGTTTTTCTAATTTCCAGCAAATTGTTCCGCAGGTCCATTAACGAGAAGGAGGGTGAGCAGATCAAACCTCGGTCGTTGCGCTTCACCTGGAGCATGAAGACCACAAGCTCTATGGACCCCAACGATATGATGAAGGAAATCCGCAAGGTGCTCGATGCAAATAACTGTGACTATGAGCAGCGGGAGAAGTTCTTACTGCTGTGTGTACACGGCGACCCCAACACAGACAGTTTGGTGCAATGGGAGATGGAGGTGTGCAAACTACCTCGCCTCTCCCTGAATGGGGTGCGCTTCAAGAGGATTTCAGGGACATCCATAGGCTTCAAGAACATTGCTTCAAAGATAGCCAATGAATTGAAACTTTGATGTCGGCTTAGAGAGGAAGGGGATGCAATAGATGCTGGGGAAGGGCTGGTGTAAATACAAGGAGTGTAGAACCATGAGCCCTAAGGGGAAGAGGGTACTGACCCTGTTTTAGCTGAAATGTCCGAGAACATCGCTGGTGATGTAGGTTTTTATCTTTTGTATACAGTGTTAGTTGACCTTCCTCAGGGTTGTGGACTTTCAGAGCCTTCCCTCTTTCTCTTCCCCCTCCCCCTCCCTCCCCAGTTGCAGCTCTACCGTGTACTGATTGACCACGTGGGTCTAGAGAAAAATCATCAGAAGAGGAATGATTGATCCGTGATAAAGGCAACCGTTAGCTGTCATTTCATACTGTACCAATACAGTTTTTTTTTATGGTTTTTCACATAACACTCAGTTCATGTAGGTAATCTCATAACATCGGCTTGATCATGTTTTTGTAATGTTTCACTGATAACGCGGAGCATGCCCTGGGCTAGGCTTCCCCACTGTGGCCACCTGCCGAGGGAACAGGCTGCCGGGCTGATCATGCTTGGATGGGCTGCGGCTCATATTTTAATCTGGTTTCGTATATTGTTTTCAGTTTTATCTGGCTGAGGGCCAGAGCTTGCCAGGGTTAGTGAAAGCTTCTGTAGCTGATGTAGATGTTGGTTGATATGACAACATCCTCACTGTTCTTGTTTCCTTTTCCCAGACGTTTGTGTGCCCTTCACCACCGAACTAATACAAGTTATCAGTTGTAATCCAGTTGAATCATGTACATGAATGTCTTGTTTTCCCTTGTAAATAAAGATGCCCAATAGGAGGCAGTTTTAAATTAATCAATCTTGTATCATTTTCTATGTGCCAGTTTTTGAATTCCCTGTAAGCAGTAAGCATAAATGTTTAATTGATCAGTCCAAAGCACAAAATGTTACCTCCCTTGGTGTCAGTTGGTACAACACTTCTCTTGCAGCCAAAATAAGATTTGAAACTGCCTTGCTGCAGAGATTGCAGTGTGAATTGCAGTTTAACTTCTCTTTCAGTGGCAAATCATTATTCTTTACAGTTTTAGTTGTGTTTTTTTTTTGTACATAATAGATTGTAAACTTTGTGTTGACCATTTGGTCTGTACAAAGACTAGAGGCAGATGACCACAGTTGGTGGCTTCCACTGCCCGTTGTTAACATACATGTAAATGCCCTGTATGTAAAACCCTAGTATTTTTGAAAGGTATGTAACTCTGTATTTAAATCCATTATATATACATATATATATATCTATATATATCAATATATAAATTTTAGGCACTGGATAGTATGTGACCATTAAAAATGCTTAAGACATACATTGTGAGTTGCTTATGTCTTCCAGTTGTGCTTCACAGACTATAACCGAGGCAGCTTTCGTGAATAGCAGCCGCACCACCCATAAAAGTGTGTAATGGTTCTTGGAGAGTTGTGACAAACTCCAGTATTGCCACTTTAGTGTTTCTGGTTTCCCTTTATCTTCTCAGCCTGTATGAGTGGAAAGCTAGAGGTTCCCTCAGTTTTAAGCTGCTACAATTGCATAATGCAATTCACAAGAATTTGGTTCAGCAGGATGCAAATGGCAAACAGAAAGATTAGTTTCTGGATGGACAGCTAATCTTAATACTGTATAGAAAAATAGTTGGTAGCACCCTAGTTCTTCTATTTTGGGGACGGACATAATACTATTGAGCTGAAATAACGTGAGGGAAAACAAACTGTGAATTCATTTCACAATTAGATATATGTTGTCCAAAGAAAGAGCTGACCAGATGTCCCCCCAAAATCCACAAAAATGGGTATGTAATTTTAGTATTCCTGACATTCTACAACAGACATTGCATATGAGTTTCAATTTAAATACATCAAACTAATCCAGAGAATTTATATAGCATGCTAAATATGCAAATGTTCTGCATGGATCAAACTGGTTTTCAGACTTGATCAGACGGGCCACAAAATAAATCTGCAAAAAATTATCAAAAATGCAACATTCGAAGCAGGTTGTTGCAGAGAAATTAGAATCATAGGAATCATTGAATAGGCAATACCACTGCATGCATCAGGCTGTTTGTGCAGCTTGATCGAAGGTTGCACAGAAAGAGCTGCATACAAAATTTTGTCAAAATAAGGCAATATTTGAAAGAAAACAAAATAGGTAAGTTTGAGATGTTGCAGTAAATGGGTGGAAAACAGACACTAGCATTTCTGCTGAAGTGCTTTGTAACTTCATGAATTAATCTGGAATTTTTATGAGGCTAAAGGATTTGCAGTGTGAGAGCAACCAGAAACCAAATGTTGCATCAGTCAAACCTCATGCACATATGGCTAAACAGGTTTTGGTATTGCCAGCTGAGTTCTTGGATTATAGAAATAATTTGTGCATAATAGGGTAAAATTGAGAGATTGTAACGCTCTCAATTTTGCTCTCTAAACTCGAATATTTCAATTATGCAACAGCACAAATGCAAAGGCATGCTTTTTAGACCTTTTTCAGATTCAGCCAATATTTGGAGCAGAAATTACACAAACCAACAACCAGTGAGAACAGAATTGGCTAGATATACAAGATTTGTTGTGGGCTCAAGCTGGTTTTCAAACCAGATTGGAGGCCCATAAAATGGACATACACACCAGAATTTACTAAAATCTGGCAGGAATTATTGCATCGAAGCCAAAACCTGATAGAAGGACAGACTGATTGACAGACCTAAGTAATGTTCCTCACATTCAGCAAAAGCATGGGATGAAATAAAATCCTTGTGGCCCAAAAGCCTATTTTAGAAGAAACATACTTACATAGTTAATTTCATTTAAGAACGATGTGAAAAATAAGAATTTACTTGTAGGTAAAATCTGCAGTAATATGATTGAGGACTGCTTTTGTGGGTGTCTTTCTTTAAGACCAACTGTCCAAATCGCTATATACCACCTTGGTATTAAACTAGTAGGGCACGTGAACATGAAACATTCAGCAGAACCAAGATGACCAGAGGAAGAAATTCACTTTTAGAAGACCCTAATCACTGTGGCATCATAAATAAGAAGACGATTGATATTCTGGGAATAGCACCAATGTATTCTGTCCTTACATGCAAGACATTTTCCCTGAGCTGAAAACCAGAGGTCCGTCATTATTTTGAGTATTCTCAATTGAGCATAATTGTTGGCAAATCTGATCTATCATGGCTGTTTCTCATAAACAAGACCTACTGGTATTAATTCAAGCATTACACCATCCTAGCCTTGAGGTTGTTGGTATACCGTGACTTCAGTTTGGATCTTGTAAATTATCCCCTAGACAACCCAGGTTGAGACACAATCTTGCAAAGACTGTTATTATGGAAGACGGAAACAGAACTGCATGGTTTAGCTAAATTCATGCCAAGTCTTTCATCATAGTTAACGGCTGCAATAAATAACATCAACAGACATAGCCATTAATAGTGCTCAAGTGTATTTATGGCCCAATTTTTCTGACAGTTCTGAAAAGAGTTGCATGTACCAGAACATGTTAATGTACATTCAACAAGATATTTGTGAATCGAATTGGACAGGCCACAAAAGTATTCTTTAGATGGAACTTCCAAATTTTGACAGAGATGATAAAAACATGCATTATTTGCAAACTGTGGTACTAAAAACTTGCTTGAGACAGAGAATACTTGTTTGGTGAATAAAAAGTTTAGCAGCTGATTCAAAAGCCTTTCTTGATTTCGAAATATGATCACAGATCTCATTTTTAGGCCCCAGAAACTAAAATTTTGACAACTTCAGAGAGGTTCACTTAAGAATTGGGTGTCAACATTTCATTGTCCGTTCTAGGATTGTGACTAGATTTTAAATTTCAACAGGAATCAAAAATAGCTGTGTAGAGTCGGCCCCTGCTTAATTTGCATTCACCAAAGATTCTCAGCTCATTAACCTTACATGTACGACTCCAGGGCTCTGAGGAACAAGAGCCATCTGGCTCTAATGGCCATAAATCCCCCTGCCAATTGCTGCTGTAACAAATGTGGGCTTTCAAGGTACGGTTTCAGCTCTAATATGGCCTAACGCCAATATTTCTGGAAACCGACCATTGCCAAAAAAATAATTGACTGCAATGAAAAGACAAAAGTATATCTTTGTAGTCTGGTGATGATGAAATTGACTCCATACCCTTGAAAACTGTCTGAATTTGTGCTTGTGGAGCCATGGTTATATTAAAGTCAACGGTGCTGGTGTGGCCCTCTGTGCAGCCTGATGTTTGTTGAAAACCGCTTCTCTTTTACCAATATGGCATTATTCATGGGAAATTTCATCAGCAACTTTCTTTCTCAAGGTCAGTGGGCCCTCTGTGCAGCCTGATGTTTGTTGAAAACCGCTTCTCTTTTACCAATATGGCATTATTCATGGGAAATTTCATCAGCAACTTTCTTTCTCAAGGTCAGTGGGCCCTCTGTGCAGTCTGACGTTTGTTGAAAACCGCTTCTCTTTTACCAATATGGCATTATTCATGGGAAATTTCATCAGCAACTTTCTTTCTCAAGGTCAGTGGGCCCTCTGTGCAGCCTGATGTTTGTTGAAAACCGCTTCTCTTTTACCAATATGGCATTATTCATGGGAAATTTCATCAGCAACTTTCTTTCTCAAGGTCAGTGGGCCCTCTGTGCAGTCTGACATTTGTTGAAAACCGCTTCTCTTTTACCAATATGGCATTATTCATGGGAAATTTCATCAGCAACTTTCTTTCTCAAGGTCAGTGGGCCCTCTGTGCAGCCTGATGTTTGTTGAAAACCGCTTCTCTTTTACCAATATGGCATTATTCATGGGAAATTTCATCAGTAACTTTCTTTCTCAAGGTCAGTGGGCCCTCTGTGCAGTCTGACGTTTGTTGAAAACCGCTTCTCTTTTACCAATATGGCATTATTCATGGGAAATTTCATCAGTAACTTTCTTTCTCAAGGTCAGTGGGCCCTCTGTGCAGTCTGACGTTTGTTGAAAACCGCTTCTCTTTTACCAATATGGCATTATTCATGGGAAATTTCATCAGCAACTTTCTTTCTCAAGGTCAGTGGGCCCTCTGTGCAGTCTGACATTTGTTGAAAACCGCTTCTCTTTTACCAATATGGCATTATTCATGGGAAATTTCATCAGTAACTTTCTTTCTCAAGGTCAGTGGTTTACTCCAACCACTCAAGTTTTCAGAAAACTAAGTGCCATTATATACAAGTGAAAACTTCCTGAGTATGGCATTAAGCAACAACCAAATGCATTAATAAGTATATTTATGATGTGAAGGACTGCAGCAAAAATGTTTCATCCACATATCAAGTGATAGTTTTCCCCAAAATCATTGAAATCACCTCCAACCCACAGGAGCGTAAATTTGTGAAGATTAATAAACATTATTTAACATTTTGAATTCAATCAATACTGTTCCTGACAAACAAGTTGACATGATCATACATGACCAGGTGTTGTTTTTTTTTACATCTGTACAGGTATGGGTAATAGCCTGTAGTATCAGTAGACACCACATGCCATCCATGGTGTACATGACATGCCAGTAGACCAGATGACATCCATGGGTGTACAAGACATGCCAGTGGACCACATGACATCCATGGGTGTACATGGCATGCTAGTAGGCCACATGACATACATGGGTGTATGTGACCTGCCAGTAGACCACATGATGTCCATGGGTGTATGTGACCTGCCAGTAGACCACATGACATCCATGGGTGTATGTAACGTGCCAGTAGACCACATGACATCCATGGGTGTCTACTACATGCCAGTAGTCCACGTGACATCCATGGGTGTGCATGACATGCCAGAACGCCACATGACATCCATGGGTGTGTACATGCCAGTAGATCACACAACACCCATAGGTGTATACGACATACCAGTAGTCAACATGACATCCACGGGTGTATATGACATGCCAGTTGGCCACGACAACCATGGGTGTACATGTGTATGGCAGGTCAGTCAACCATGACATGGGTGTGTGTGGCATGCCAGTAGACCTCATGACATCCATGGGTGTATATGGCATGCCAGTAGACCGCATGACATCCATGGGTGTACACGGTATGCCAGTAGATCACATGGCATCCATGGGTGTATACGTCATGACAGTGGACCTCACGACATCCATGGGTGTATACAACATGCCAGCATACCTCATAGCATCCATGGGTTTATATGACAAGCCAATAAATTACAAGACATCCATGGCTATACATGATATAATGTTTCTGTGGGCTACAGGAGCACTTGATTTACTTGCCAAATGTGAGAGGACTAGAGGATATCCATGGGTGTGTATGGCATGTCAGTAGAGCAAATGACGTCCATGAATGTGTTGGACGTCAGTTGTCTAAATACCTATTAACAGTGCATGAATTACATCCACTGATTTATTTTTTTATTTGATTGGTGTTAAAGAATTAACCAGCATTATGGTGGGGGGAAACCTATGACTATCCCCAGGTTGTCAGCAGCCCTTCCCACATACAACCAAATGAATCCAGCGTGAACTCACAGCGATTAAATTGGTGAGAGGCACCTGGGTCATAATGGTGCACTAACCCCTTCGGCCACGGAGGCCTTCGACATTCAATGAGTCTGGCAAACACTGTAATATGCACACTGAGTATCGAGGCCCTGACTGACTCAGCTGGCTGAAGTGTTGTTCTGGCTGTAGCTGCAGGCTGAAATCCACTTGTGCCGCATGGTGTACATGGAGTTTATAAGTCAGGGGGTTTGTCAGGTTCTTGGCAAAACATGGCGGTTTACCTTGGACATCCAGCCTTGCTGCATCAATAAACTGAACTTTAGTACCAGTACCACATTGTTTTTGGAAGTCATGAATGCATGTTCAAGCTAAGGATGTGACCAATATCCATCAAATAATGAAGGAACCTGTGCACAACTTTACAACAGTCTTAGTTAAAATTCAACTACGTCTTGTGTGCACAACCTCAACACAGCCTTTGGTATGTATGACATTTGTGAACTGACACTGACAGTGTTCCACAAGCAGGAAGAGTGCAACTGAAAGTTTTCGGTGTACATGTACCCATGCATGCAAGTCCTTCACATTATTTTTGGATGTCAACATTATAGTGCTGCATCAATGGAATGTCATGTCGAAGACACCAGACATCATGTGCTACCTAGTCACAGAACATTGATACCATGGCCAATCTAATAATGTTATGCCAACCCTGAGAAATGTCAAGGCTTAGAAGATGCCAATTTCAGTCATGGGTATGTTCAAGATCAGCTTGAATTTTGTAGATGTGTTGCCAGATAGTTTTGTTGATTTGATTAAATGCCCTTTTCCCGTCAACCAGTGGTACAGAGATACAGTACGTGTATACTGTAGTTACCGTTAACTGTTGTAGTAAAGTATTTTACACTTATTTAACGGAGGCCAAGAGTTCTGAGTTCTGAGTTCCACAGAACTCAGCAAGGTTCCACAGGTCATATTGGTGAAAGGTAAAGTGGTCCCCACACAATAGAGCATCACTGACCGCTTATGTCCACCAAGGCATAGAGATCAATGACAAGAGGGAATCTGGAAAATTCCCTGCCTGAGAATGGGATTAAGCCTAGGTCCTCTGAGACCTGACAACTTCAACCACTCCCTCCAGCTGTATGGGAATGCTGGTTTTGAAACTCTTATCATGAACGGCAGCAATACAGTTCAATTTGTAGTATATTTCAAGACCTAAAATTGTTTATCTATTTATTCAATTAGTGTTTTACGCTGTACTAAACAATATTTCACTTATACCACCTAAATAAGAGGAAACCAGGCAGGGTCCGTGTGGAACCCACAACCATCCGCAGGTTGCTGGCACACTTTCCCGGAGAGGAAGCCAGCATGAGCTGAACTTGAACTTACAAAGACCACGCTGGTGAGAGGCACCTGGGTCATTACACCATGCTTGTGCGCTAACCATGGAGGCCACGGAGGCCTCCCACCTAAAACTGTGCCTAAAGCCACAAGCATTTAAACAAGGAATAAACTATGAAAGCGTTCCATGGCTTATATTAGGACATCTTTGATGGCAATTAAATGTACATTGTACCTAGTGTTTAAAATCAGAATTCAAATTAAATTCAGATCAAGTTAAATATGGGCCTGCATACATACACAATATAACGGACTCATATTTAATGTCAATCTTTACCAAGTAAAAATGTTTTCTACCTGATTAACAGAGAGGTAAATGGATGGAGGTAAAGTCCATATATAATTGTTAATCAAACACAACTCCACTTGGAGCTTTTCTCTTTTTGCTTGTAGGATTAACAACACTCATGCCAGTTTTCTTGGGTTTCATCTTGGCTGGGTTCACCCCTTTCTTCAGACCCAGGTCCATCAAAGAATTCCCCACATGTCCTGCTGCCCCACCACCAGTTTGAGCCTTCAGCTTTTCTATGGTCTGATTCGCTGCCTTCAACTTGGAATCCAAAGTTTGCACATCCTCTGCAAGCCTGAACAAAACTGTTTGCAGTTCTGCCTTCCTCTCTGCGGCTTTGGCTTCATACAGATCAAACGTTACACCGGACACCCCTGTTCCGGCTATCAGCGTCACCATGTTGTTTGTCGCTGTTACAGTCAGGTCTCCTATGTTAAAAGCATTTCTGAAGAAGAAAGGAGAACTCAGGCAAATTGGTCACATCAAGTACCCCTCCCCCTCCCAAAAAAGAGAATTTTGACAAAAATATATGGACAGATGGCAACTAAACATGTATCCTACTAAGATTATTGGATTGGTGCTTCACTTCTATGACCATAGTTATCACAACAAAGTGATGTCTCATCGTGACGTTATGTTGCAGCTTTACAATCTGCACAATTTAACATGGGCTGATATTTACAATATTAAACAATTGTGGTAAAACGATGAAATAAAACTTCAGGCATTTTGGGCAACAGAAACGAAATCCTGACCGCAAGCCTGCAAATATGTGCAGAAAATATATTTTGAAAACAACCCTTTGTAGGAAGTGGTATGACCAAGTGAACTTTGTCCAGTGTTACTCGCTGCCAGCCGATGAGTCACATGATCATTAAGGTGCTGGTTCTCTGTTGTAAATTGTTATAGAATATGGTATATAATATGGAAAACATGGCCATAACACTTCGTCCAAAAGGGTGTTTTCGAGAACATCAGGCACCTATTTGCAGGCTAGTGTCTGTAGATTCTCATGAACACATAAGCTGCCATATTAAAGGATATGTATGTGAAGTGAATGTTTGTACCATTGTACAAGCACTCAGCTCATTAACTTAAAAAATGTTACAGGCTGAAATAAAAGTAAAACTTATACACATATATATCACTGTCATTAAGCTAACATTCAATCAAGAATTATTGATACTAATAACAAATTAAATACTGATATGGACAAATGATTTATCAATATCATGAATGAATTATCGATATCAATAAATGAATTAACGATATCAATAAATACCACTATAAATCGATATTGCTAATTCAGTCTTTTTACCTGTGAGACAAGACAGTCCCTTCCCTGCACTTCCCACATATATACTATACATGTACTAGTGTCTCTATCACACATGTATAACACTTTCAACCTTCATGTAGACAGCTTTGAGTCTGCTGCTTTGCTTCCCTGATGAATGACCTCGCTCTGTTTCATGGCAATGTAAAGGGAGCAGTCATTTCCATTGGAACCAAACTGGAAACACTATTAATCTATATTGCTAATTCATTTAAGGATATCAATAAATGAATTATCAATATCAAGAAATGCCTGCCGAGTAATGATATAAGCCAAATAGCTATTTCGACTGCGCATGACTGAACTTCCTTTGCTGGTAGATAAACAAACACTCATGGCTATGTTGAAGACATTGTAACCATAGGCTGTCACACACAATTCAGCCCATTTCGTGTATTTTATGTCTGTGTGACAACTGAGACTATGTGTGGGCTTCAGGGCTGTTTCAAATGGAAAATTCTGTGAAAACCACAGAAAAAAATTAGAACTGAGTTCTACACTGGGCTGTTGCCGAAATCTGTAATATTAAGAGATAGACATGAATGGATATGTGCTTTTGTTTGTCTCCTATATGACACATTCTGCTCATGCACAATTATGCGCAAATCAAAACCGCTCACTGGCTTATTGGTACATATAATTCATTTACCAATGTTGATAATTTATCTATTGATATTAATAATTCACTTACTGATATCGATACATATTTATTGAAATTGATAATCCATTTATTGACATCGACAATTCTCGCTTAAAGTGTTAATCTGGACTCCCATACTATCTGTTTTAAAACCAAATACTCCAGCTGTTCAAATAGGATGCTTTTCTGGCTGACGGGTGACAGTTGCTGCTTACTTAATACGGTTCAGCATCACAGAAGCAGAGGATATGCCCGCCAAGTCTCGATGTGCTTCCATCTCTTCCTCGTCCCATTCCAGCCGCCATACGTCTATCCCATCGCTCACACATAACGCCCACTGACTTGTTAAACGGGTGAAAACTAAATACTTAGTTCCATCAGTTTCAATCAATCTGTTCACATTATGTAGTCCAGACTCTCGGATCAATTCCTTAAACCCTGACATATCAAATGAAACCCTAGGAATAGGAAAAAAATGGGATGCAATGAACACGATTTTGCACTATTGTTTACGCTTCCGCTTGATCCTCTGCGCAAGCGCATTCGAAAGGATGTGCGCGTATGCCAACATGGAAATGTCAACGGAGCAGTTTTCGTCTTGACGTATTCTTCTTTTGACGTGTCAGGTTTGCTCCCATTCACTCTTTAATTAGGTAAGACTTTATGTAATTGTTCTTGGATGAGCAAGTATATCTGTGTACTCACGTTAGCTTCGTACCTGATATGATTTCCCAGTATAAATGCAGAAAACGAAATAGCCACCGGGTATAACAACAACAACCTGGCGAAACAACCATCAGTTCAACTTGTTTGCTTGTTTAAGCGTTTTTCATGGTGTCCTCTTGTAAGGAAATGGTCCAAATGCCAGTGATATAGTGGGCTGCCTCACGGGAGCGCCATTTCAAAGACACCTAGTGACGGACGTGACGATAGTGAAGACAGCTCTCGCTTGCCAGTTAAGGTACCTTATCCAACCTACCTGGTCCACTGCCACGTGTAACTGACGCCAGGGGCTCAATCACTCTCTGGACAGGTGAAATCCCTACCATGTGATCTTTTTCTTTGTAATGGCTGATTACGTAAGAGCCAGGTAATCACATGGCCCTTTCACTATGCTACAACGCCATGGGAAGGTCATATTGAACACTAATGATGCAAATTTGGCCACCTACCATCCGGCCTTCATCTGACTAGTTTGACTCTGCTTCTGTGTTGCATTTTTCTGATTAGGTTGGATGCTTTGCATCCGCTACAATTTCCAACCCTAACGTCAACTGTTAAGTCATAATAAAACTCGAGCAAATTCTGTCTCTATTCTGTACACACCAGGGTTCACCATGTTTGATGAAGCTAAGCATTCCGATTTAGGGCTCCTTAAATTTATCCTAGGAACTTATGCTCAGCAATTTAACATCAACCTTTGCAGCCATTGTTTCAAACAAATGTGAAATACTTCAGGTGTTTATTAAAGAGGATCAAATGTCGCCATCGTCTAGATATTGCTCCAAAGAATGAACAACTTGCTATAGTGTAAATCCTAGGATACACTTTATGGAGGTCAAGATGGTGAAGGGGCGAGTATTGTTCCCATAATGCTTTGCGTCATCAAACATGGCAACTTTGTGCTTTACTGAGGTTTAGATGGAGTTAGCTCGAGTTTATTATGACTTAACAGTTAACGTTAGTGGTCGAATCCAACCTAATAAGAAAAATGCAACACAGAAGCAGAGCCAAACTGGTAGATTGAAAGCCAGACCGGAGGTGGCCAAGTTTGCGCTATTAGAGCTCAATGGGACCTTCCCATGCCATTGTAGCGTGGAAGAGCCATATGATTACTTGGCTAATTATGTAACAGCTTTCAACCTGGTAAACAATCTCAACCTCTCTTCCAAATTTTATTTCATAACACTCTAAATATATAGGTATCATCACTCAAAGTACAACTAACTTGTGTAACGTGCACAACAAAAATGACACTAAAACTTAGTACCCAGTTTTAGCAATTTAATTTCTACCAGCTCCTGGGTTACGTCATACCCGATCCGATTAAGATCAGACTGATAATGATCTATGCCCATAGCCACTTTCTGGGAAAGTTACCTTCTTCAAAAATAGTGCTTTTGGTGTATTTGGATCTGTCATGGAGATCCACCTGTCCTCCTTACTGCAAAGTAATTTCAGCAGCCTTGAACTGCTATATATTTTCTACTGAATAAGATATGCCCCCTGAAAATGTAGAAATCTCCTGCGACTTGGCATCAGCCTCAGTTTCATTTCCTCACGTCTCCAAATTTTGGGGAGGCTAGTTGCCATAGAAAACAGGTGACAAAGTTTAGCCCAAATTTATGATTACAGAATGGACATTTGAAATCGAATGAACTGTGCATCATATAGTAAGTGCACTATTCTACATATGTAGCCTATTGGTTTTTGATTTAGACCTGACTTTTGTCATGTCTTGATAAGCTACTTAAGGCCCATCTAGTCCTTAGTCCTACATGAACTCCACTGTCGCTTCGATATTTGGATGTTGCTATACCAGTGGAGCCATATGACCTTCCATTTAATTTCCTTGGAATAGCTCCAGAGTTCTGCTGCCTGGCAACTCAGCCACTTATCTTACTTCTCTTGCCAAAGTACAGACACTTGTGAACATGTGCATTACAATTTCAGTGGTCTCACCTGAATTATTTAGGAGTTGACCAGCCAGGAAACAGATCACTCCATGTTAAAATGAAAATGACACCATGTTTTATGGTTTCACGCTGTAAGTGAAAGTGCTGCCATAAACATGACAGTGTTTTTATAAATAGTAAAGCCAAATGGATAAGGAGTCAATCCTGGTAAGCCTTTTCTACCGTCATAAAGAAGCGCTGTTGCTTCAAGCCAGTGAAATCCTTTGTTTTGGAAAAGTCTTACTTGTGATTAATTTCAAATCACACATCACACCTATGATACGAAACACTGCCTAGAGGCATGTGTGACCAAGTCAGTCAAACCCAGCTTGACAATGCACTTCTGGTAAATTTCTTAGCTATTTGGTCTTACTCCGACACCAAATTTATGATGGTTTAGATGATAGTTACATATACATGGAGTGGATGTGATATCCTTTTACACAGTGTGTCGGTATTCTGCCAAGATGACTGGTAGCTTAGAATAGATCAGTGTCAACTCTTTCTGAAGTTGTAGAATAGGCAAGACAGGTGTGAGGGTTGTAAAAAGAAACTGCCAAACAGTCTTGCATCTATGGAACATTTTCCTCTACTCACACGCTTATTAAATCTATCCTGTCATGTATTAAGGTCAGCCATATGTTGCGGTTTTACTTACCCTTGGTCTGTTACGGCTGTTAAAAACTCCAAGTTGGCAATCAAACAAACTGAAACATATAAACATATGAAGTGAACAAATGAAGCATGCACACAGTGTTACTTTGTATAACGAGTGATTCTTTAAAGGTGAACTGTCCCAGGTCTACTTTTCACTTTACTTTAATGAATTCTGTACCATTGATATAAAAAAAAATGTTGCAAAAAAAAAATGCAGTTGGTGAGTATTTTGCATGTAGAAAATAAAAATATATTTAACACCAAAAGTTCCAAGAAAAAAATCACAAATTGCTTGTCTGGCCTTGAATGGCGGTAGTGTGTTAAATATGCATGACATAATTGTGGCATATCCATTTTTGAAGAACAATCATTTTAGCCTGTATACTGGATCAATACGCGTCTTCTCAAACAGGCTAGAGCTTAATTTAGACTACGTATTCAGTGCGATATGGGTAGATTGCACGACAATTATCCAATTTCATCCCACGGAGGGGTTTGATGGGAAGGCATGAAAACTAATCCTGGACCATCATAATTTGGTGCTTGATTGGTACAGTTGATTTCTGCACAAAACTGCAAACCGTCACCATGACATCATACGCTAGGGGAAATCAAGGGCAGATAAACATGTAGAGAAAACCAAGGTACACAAAACTCAGTCTATCAGTGTTGAACATAACAAAAATCTAGAGTTTTATTTCTTCAAATTACTTTGACTCTGTGTTTCAGATACCTCTAGTATATACTGTGCCAACTTTGGCCAAAAAATTAACTACCTAGGATAGTTCACCTGTAACAAGCCGTCGTTGGGCGTAACCCAACCCTATGAGAGAAAATAGGGGTGTTCGATGGGGAGCTCTTTTCCTTTATTCAGATTATTGAAAAAGGAGATTTTAAAGAAATTTACATTGATAGAATACAAAAAAATACAACTTTGATCAAAACAACATTAAAGGCTTTAGAGTAGGGCCCTCTTTGGGTTGGTCTGTTGGGTTCCTCTCGAAGAACAGATTTTTAAGGATGACCTAGTGTTAATGGTGTAGTAGGTTACATGTATAGCAGTATAAAACAGTTTACTGCAGGCCAATGACTTAGGTCTAAAATCATACATTTAATTTGAACTAGTGACTCGTATGTAAGGGTGATAAAATGCAACAGCAACTGCAGTAAAAGACCATAAATTGTGCCTTTGACCATGTAATCTCCCCTGATTCTGATAATTCTCTTGGTTCTCAAGAGGTGATTTGAGGATTGTTTTGGGAGGTAAGATTATATTCTACTAGGAAAAAACTTTCAACATCAAAACTAGTGTATGATGGTATTTATTTGCCTCCAAAAATGCACATTTTAGGTCATTCACTAAAAATGTGTGGTGAAATCACACCCATCTGTTGTCATATGATTATTTGGTAAAAGAGCCTTCCCTAAAAGGAAACTTGACCAGGTGAAGAAATAGCCATGTATTGTGCTGAAATCTACTTGATCCCTAGTGTAAATATATCCTGACTCCTTTGTCATTCACTTGTTACGGTTGACTGGATAACATGAAAAATTATAGACTAAGGACAGGGTGACATTTTCAGGAAAGGTGAGTGAATCCAATGTGTGGTTCAGTGACATATGAACCAGCCCAAACAGATGATTGGTGTTAAACTGAAATCAGGTTATCCATATTTAGAGTGTCTATTGAATCTGATATGACCATTTCATTAGTTCACAGCTTTTTGCTGTACACGATCAACGACATGTATAAAATGTATTGGGGCAAAATCTTGGGGTACATGTACTGTCTTTTGGTAGGTGAGTGTGTGGAGCTTGAGGGATAAATTTAATCAGCTGACAATCAAGCACACAAACTTATGTGAGACTGTCATAGATCTGCATTCACACAAATAATGTATATGGGGATATTTTCCCTGAGTTCTGTGTTGTAAGCTACATGTACATGTATTATAAACGGTAATATGATATGAGTTTCTCTACATTTTTGTTAGTTTTATTTTTTTTTTTTAGTAGTCCATTTTGAGATTTCTTTATCAAGCTCTTCGTGATTTATATTTGGCTTTATATTGTCCGGGTCCATGTTTTGTAAATAATGTGTAGCAAAACAGTGTCCTGATTGTACAACATCATTTAAACATCAACATCATGTATTGTTATTGTATTGTTTAGGATTTCTGTGATTGATGGAGCCATGAATAATAATAATAAACTCGGTTTCTGAAAAGCTTTGACTGATGTGGCCTAAACCAGTGCTTTTGTTGGCGTGAAGATCTCTTGGTGTATCAAATATTGATCTGCCTTGAGAGGATCAAAAAGTAAATTCTCTAAGGGTAGCCTTTAAGAAACACATGCTTTTAGTGTATTAAGGGATGCAGTGAGGTCAATAACATCTTTTGGGAGAAACTTTTAGAAGTGACAGTAAAACTGTTATTGAGCACACTGACTTTATCACTGGGACCTATAATGACTGCTGTCAGATTTGATTTACATTTCATGCAGGAATCAATGGGTATTTTGTCCATGACTAAAGTACTTATATTGCCAGATATCAGTTTTGACTTATGAAGATATTTTGAGGTTTGTTTTGAACACAACCTACTATCCTACTGGGAAAAAAGACTTACTGGTGCATGTGTGTGTGGCACTAAAAGTAATATTTACAATATTCAAAGTGCTTGTGTGTGTTGTATAGATATTGTATCTGTGAAATCAGCCTCATTATAAATAGTTGGGTAGTAAAGTATCTGAGAATGAAAATTGACAAGAGATAACTCTAGTATACAGTTTATCACCCTACTGTGGCACAAATTGGCTAGCATGTTTCTCAAATACTCAAGTCACCCGACTTTAGAATTATTTGTACAGCCTCAGTTTTGACAGATATGGCATGTCTGTTTGTTGCATGTGACAAGATTAGAAGTGGTTTACTGTGGACACTAGGGTTTGCTCCTCTCGTACTAATCTTCAAAAGTGTAAAAAATTCTTGAAATGAATAAATGATTTCTAACGTTAAATGGGAGAAATATACTACATCATGTTAATATCTTTTGCTAATATATGGATAGATGTATCATGTAGGATTCTGTGAAATCCTTCTCAGAACTCAAATATTCAGGTGAATTTATTTCTGCATGTATTCTGGTAAATTTTGTCAGACGTAATATTAGTTCTACAAGAGTGTTGCGGTGGTTCTATTTGTTGTCTATTAATGAATGCTGTAATTACTAATATAATGGTCTGGTTTGGATACAGAAGCCCTGTACATGTGTATGTAGTCACTAATTGACAAAAAGGACATTATAGGTAAAAAGTTACAGTGCATATAGTTATAGTTACAGAGAAACTATCCATTGAGATACCTTGTTTTTTATTTTCAGTACAGTGAGTACACTGTAGACCAATAACCAATTCACTGGAATATTCCATTTGTGGATGTGCATGAACTCCTTATCGTTTTTATACGGTTTATCATTGTTTCATTTTGAAAACTGTGGTGAGAATAACTAAGAAATGGAGCACAGTTCCCTTTAGGGCAAAAACTCAGTATTAAAACGGTTTTTGCCACAGACCATCTCATACCGTATACAAAAAAAATAATCAGTAGTCATTTTCTGCAAACCGTCACTTGGGATATACATGTTCACTCGTGATATGAATTATTTATGAAAAAACTGACTGTCGTCCTGTTGGCTAGAGGCCATATATTTATATTCATTGTGCAAGATATCAAATGCTGGGAGACTGCAGATGGCTGTTGTTTTGTTGTTTTTTTTTTTTTGTTTTTTTTTTTGTCTTTTCTACTCTTGTTCAGTGAACAAGTTTTGAGCTATTGGCTACTTGTCATGCATCCCGCACCATTTTGGGCTGCTGTGGTATATTCACTTGCAAAAAGGAACATGTACATGTACACACGTTATATACTCAGATGTATGAACAAACGCAGTGGAATGGTAAGAGTTTCCAGGACATGGTGTATAGTGTTACTGTATTACATGGTGATGAATTTGTTGGCTCAAAATAAAACGGGCCCATTTTGATTATTGGTGATGAAGACATAGCATGTTATGTAAATTCCATGCACATGTATTTTAAGCAGTTTTGCCTTTATTTAAGACTTCATGGACATGTATGTGTGCATGAATTTCACTGATTTTCTTCGCACTTGGACTTGATGCAAATTATTGTACCATTTTAGAGTTTATTCATTTATATGACTAGTAAATTTATTGCTCTTCACTATTTTTATTGCTATGTAAATACATATACAAATGTAAACCATAGTAATCCATGGCAGTAGTTTAAAGGCGTAACTCATTGAAAACTGCATGTACCATACAGTATAGTATTCAGCAAGTCTGATAACAACAGCATGTGTATATGAACATTCACATGGATGATGTAGCTGGCCCATGCTGCGCTATGACAATGAGTGCTCTGATTAGTTCTCAAGATTGAGGTCAGCATGTGTAAACATTAGGCATTGGTATTTGTGTGACATCAGCTCTTCTTGTGGTGAGATTGGCCGCGATTGGTAGAGAATCAATTTGTGTAAATGACAAATGTTAGCCTTCTGTAGGCCCACATGGCTGTACATAATTTACTATTATGGACTTCCTAAAACAGACCATCATTCTACTGTTGCTGGAAACGAGACATCCTTTGATCATGACCAGATTTTATCACTTATATGTACAGGTTTGCATGTATATATGTATATATGTGTGTGTGTGTGTGCATGTGTACTCAAAATGTCAAGAGTTTCATAAAATGTTGTCATTTACCTTCACATTATAAGATAATGTTTTGGATGTAGTTTTGCAGGCAACATAGAATTCAGCTTCTAGTGAAAAAAAAGAGTCAAAGCCAAATCAAAACACAGTTGAATCCATCCTAAATACAATTAAATTAGCACATGTACATATTTATGACTCTCTTGATCTATGTGTACGTAGATCAAAATATCACTTGTACATGTATGAATTTCTATGTGTCTGTATGAGAATGCTGTGAACCAGTTCTTAATGACTGTAATGCATGGGTACATGCAGTATAAGCACTTTGAGGATTTGTTGTCAAAATAGGCTTTAACAAACATGTACAATGCATTTGACATATTGCATAATTTACGTTTTGCTTAAAATTGTTTCTTACACTACTCATACATGTATTAGGGTAGGTTAACTGTGAGCCGACATGCATGGGTATTGTGCTCTGTTTTTGACAGGTCACGTTAACATTTGATACCAATGTTTCTGTCTCCAAGGATGTGGACTGGGTATAACTGATATCATTACAGGACCAATTTCCTCTAAAACACAAGAGGTGCATAAACATGACCTTTTAGATTTTTCTCCAGGATGTAACAAAACTCACGTACGCGCGCATATATAAAGGGAAACATTTATTTCCATTCTCATGATTGTCATTGAGGAAATCTTCCACTGTGGTCTGCTTTTGCAGCAGTCTGCCCCACTGATTGAGACTTGAGAGCCGAGTCGCATATGAGACACTGAAGGAGGAGATGTTGACGGGCAAGTCAGGGGCCAACATGACAGCAGTTTGTAAGGTCAGTATCACCATAGACAGGTCTGATGTTTGTGAAATGACCTAATTGTACACATCGTGTATTTAATGTGCTACCATAGCATAAAGATGTGCCCAAAATGCAGCTTTTAAATTTGCCTTATAAGATGTTTCATATTTAAGATTACAGAATGCACCTTGACAACACTTAAAATAATGAATCAACAGCAATTGGTAAGTGGCAACGCCACAAGAGGTTGAATTTCTGTATGGTAAGTGGCTTCAGCCATTTGAACAGATTTCGGAGATGGTAAAACCCCTTGCACTGCATTTGTGTTAAAAACAAATTTGATTAGTCAGCCTAAAGCAATGCAGACATTATTTCGTACACTGTGTGGAATTTCACACATTGTGTGGTGTAGAAGTGTGCTTTCAATAACAAGTAGGCTACATGTAGATCCGGTTTATTACCATGACACTTAGGACTGTTTGTGTACGTTACATGTTTAATAATGTCCCCGTTGCTTTTCTCATCTTCAGGGATGCGAGTGTGGCAGCAGTAAGTGCTTCAACAACAACAGGTGAGTATACCCCATTTCTCTAGACACCTTCACATACCTGAGAACTATTCTCATAAGAATAGCTCATAAGTACCCATTGGAGATCTGCTCTCAGCCAGAGTCTCTTTAGTGGCAAATTCAGGACAAGAAAGCTATATCAAGAGTAGTGCAGATCTTGTCACTCCATATGGCTGCATTCCAAGATGTAGAGTCATATCACTGAAAAGTTGTTCAGTACGACATTAAATCCAATTTTAAGATAACTTTGCGTTATTTAATAACGTTAAATCATGAAATATAGATCGTATGAAGACCCAGGTTTGACAGTTATCACGACTGTAAAACACATGACTTACAAGTTATAGACATTCATTATATATACTGGTTATTCAAGTAGAGTGATATTTTTTTGAAAGCCCAATCACACATTGAATTGTTCATGTTGATTTGAAATTGCATTTACGACAAGGGAAAGGATTGAATTTGAAGATGGTGTTGGATTTGAAGACTGTGCTGGCGCACACTGTGTGTTTGTGAGTTGTAGTAGGGCTGCAGTGCTGTGTATTAAGGTTCAGCCCTGATCTCGGTGTTATTCGTCTGCCAGTACTCTGACGGCCTCCTAACATTTACAGCCCTCACTTTGATGAGGAATGATCCATTATTAATTAGGACAGGATTGAAACCGACACTTGCAGATGTTACTTTTTTACTTTGTCGTTTCTATCAATAATATACCGATATGGTAAATGACCTAAAATTTTGTACATGACCAAGTTACAAATTTGTATCTTTTGATCTTAGAAATGTGCTGTTGTGTTTGTTCGAAAGGCAGATATCTATATGCCTTTGAAAATGGATTTTTGGACAAAATTTTAAGACATTTACCAGGTATATGTGCATGTATTGGTATCTCAGAAAATGCGTCATTGTGGTTCCTCCCATGAAAAGTCTCTGGTAACAACAGCAAAACACTGACCCACTTGAGAGAATTTGAGAAAAATCCAATCAAATATTCCTCTGGGGTAGAAAGTGGGATTATTCTGCATTGATAGGATTGTCCAGGGCTTGGTTAGCAGGACCGATGTCTCCTGAATCGCTTAGAGATGAAAGTTATTGACTGTCAGGTGGGGATTGGTCAGAAGATGATGAAGCTGTTACTGGTTGAACAGATGCCTTAGATGTTAGCCTTCCCTGGCCAAAGTCTGGGAAGTCCAGCCCATAGATCAAGCTGTTATTGGTCCCAGCATTACTAGCTGTTATACAGTCATTCAATCAATTGTGGAGAAAACTGAATCTAACTGAGGCAGTAACAGAGGGTGTACGTACAATAAATGGTCCTTCACCCATAAAATTGTTGGCTGTCATATATGTGAAAAAATTGGTAAATAGCAATGATACAAGCAAACATTAAATAGTACCTTAGAAAAAAAAAATAGCCATCATGCACACAAGCATTAAATAGTGCCATAAATAGTCAACCAAAATCGTCGACAAATTCATGAGAAAGAAAAGGAATAAAGAACATGGTGAGTATCTTTTGCTTGCCCATTTGACCATAAATCAACTTTCAGGCCACTGCTAATTAGGCCTTGACAATGAAATGCAGTTACTTGCTCAAATTCAGCTACCTGTTGTCTGCAGCTTCATGTTAGTCTACTCTGTGAAGATCAGAGGATTTTACTCCACCCGCAAACCTGGTAGGGGGTCCTAAAAGTGACGCACTTTTTAATATGGCATGATACACAATTCAAATAAAGAAATGATAAGCATGATGTATGATTGTTTGTTATGTTACCGTTTATAGTGTATTTAGTGTACAAGGGTTGGTGTTACCATGAAAGTAACCCATGATAATTAACATGATGAGTGAGTGATGTGTAAGTTGGAAATATTATTAACATTTGTCTGGCTTAATCTGCAGCCTTCTGTACCACATGCATATATTATCTCCTTAGTATCAGTGATTACTTACATGTAACATTAAGTGATATTGCACAAAGTAAAGAGCTGGTGTATGGCCTAATCCATTATGTGAACAGGAGCTCTATCTGCAGTCAATACCGGTAAACATGATTGATGTGTCATTGATTACACGTCCTTTCTTCTGCACTGTCTGAACTTGGCGGTCACATACACAGCTATAAGCCAGGCTGCCCATGCAGCCAGGCCTGTTTGTTCTTATATTAAGTCTTGAAGGTTAACCAAAACCGTTTCCCATGAGTAATGGCAAGTAGAAGAGAATATCAATAAATGCTGCTCGCAGTGATCAGGCGAGCAAACAAGCGCACGGGTGTAATATACGAGTGTGCTGTAGAGAATCGCAGGTCTGGTCAACTTCGTTAGGCCCCTGTTGAGTAACTCAGGTGTCAGCTTTGGCCAACCGTGTTATGAATTAATGGAATTAGAGAGAACGAGAGGATATACAACCAACAATGGTTTGTCTCAGTGAAAGTTAATTGTTTGCCAGGCACAAAGCAGCCCCTGGGGAGACGCAAGAAAAATCCCCGAGATTCCCTCAGATTAACTGTATGACAGCCCAGATGAAATTAGTCATCAAGTAATTGGTTGGTCAAGTCTTGGGGTGACTTGTCTGGTCTGAACGTCTGATGGTGATTCTAAGCCCAGTCCTCTGGCACGGATTGCCGAGATTTCAGTCTCCTGTGGGACGTGATGCCTAGGTAACCCATTCAGCAAGACCAGCCACAGAGGAGACAAGCTGTTGTTCCCATCAGCACAGACACCAACACCACAGCCTCTGATTGTCAAATTGGATTGGTCTTTGGCTCGAAACAACTGTGAACAGTAGCAGTTGGTCAGAGCACCCAAGCTGGACGGCCTGACCGGCAGTGCCGATGTAAGAGGTGTAGAGCCGTGAAGTAGATCTGTAAGGTGGGCAGGATGATGCAGGTTGAGAAGATGGAAAGGTGCCTAAAGCTGTGTGCCTGGTGAGCGCTCCATGCTGTAGCTTGATATTAGCAGCTCTTTACGTTATTGATTCCATGTAAACTGCAGCCTGCTGGATACAGGTATGGTGAGGCTTACAGCAGACCTTAAATCTGCTCTGCTGTAGAGTTACACAATAGCTGAGTACATGACTGCAGGGCCAGTACCCAGACCTGACAGCAAACCATGCTACTGCTATATACAGCAGTTGCCTAATCAGTAAGATGCACTGATTAGCATCTACAGCATACCTTGTTTATATATTTATTTCATTGTTGTTAAAAGAGACTGTTGGAGAATTATATAAAATTTTTGGCTCAGTCAATTCAAGTTGAACACCTTGTATTTTTCCTCCAATAGCTGACTTATCCACTTTCAGAAAGTGTCACCCTCCGTGTCTTGCTATCTTTTGTTTTTGAGTG
This sequence comes from Acanthopleura granulata, assembly GCA_016165875.1. Taxonomy (NCBI): domain Eukaryota; kingdom Metazoa; phylum Mollusca; class Polyplacophora; order Chitonida; family Chitonidae; genus Acanthopleura; species Acanthopleura granulata. The sequence continues at coordinate 16,934,104 of JABBOT010000010.1, forward strand.
GTAATTAACTATCTAAAACTTTCCATTTTGACCTGAACTACGAAAGTTCATATATGCACAAAAAGTGATGAGTATTTCCATATATGGATATAGAAGGTCACTCGGCAAACTTCGTCCACAATAGACACTCAAATTTCATTCCTTTCTTAGCGAAAGCAATTATGATATAACCGATGTTTACGTTATCCGTTTGACGTTTTGGAACACTATAGATGTGAAGTGCATGTACTTGAGAAAACGCAGTTTTCCAACCCAATTTGTCTTCTGTTACTGATATTTAAGCCAACAGCATTCTAAACTACTTTATCAGTTCAAGGCATGTAAAAGTCCAAATATAGAAATTCTCTGGTATAGTCTGTTGAACATGATTCTCAGGGATCGTTCACTGATACAATGGCAGTCAGTTTTATGGGTGAGGGAAACCAGAGTGCCTGGCGTAAACCATTGGCCCTTGGCAACGCAGTGAAAGGCGAGCACCTGAATCACCCTGCCACAGGCCTCTCCCATGGCTTGTTTAGGCTGCAGATGTGCATACACATGGGCACTGTTGTAGTCACTATGCAGATGTAGTTACTGGTTCCAAGGATGTATTATTTGAGACAAGTTGTGCTTTCGCCACTAACTCACACACAACCCTGTAATTGGAGTAAATGCACATGTAAGTATAATGTACATGTACATGAATTTCTACAGTCTTATATATGTAGGCGATAAACTTTTGTGCACTGTAATTCTTTGACCTTTGCACATGTTTGCTTGATATTTATTCAGGCAGATTTTGAGGAAGTTATTTGTGGTAGACTGACAAATTAATACTTTTGACGAAGCTTTAAAATTGGTGAACCCAACCACTGTGGTTTTGTCTCTTAAATCAAATTAAAAAGACTCCTAAATGATACTAATTACTGATCTTTCCTATGTGAATAAATCAAGGAAGAAGGGTAGTTGTTTTGTCTTTTTGTTGGTATATCCTGCGGTGTTCAAATAAGTGTGCATACGAACACAGTACAGAACTAGGCTTGTGCATCCAGGTGATAAACTTAATCTCTTGAGGCTATTGTAATTACCTGAAAAGGTGAGCTACATTCTCTCCATGTTTTACCTTATGTGCTGTACATATGTTTGTTGCGCAGCATAACACATTGTTCTGTTGCAATACAGGTGACATGCATATAGAATACATGTTTTTTTTATGGTATTTGTATTTTTTTATAAATCAAGTCATCGTATATTCCTGTGAAATTGGTGCATATGTATGATATGCTCTGTAGAAACCAATTTACGTAGTTAGCAATAACAGACAAAAGTAATGTTTTATTTATTTCTTTATTTGTTTGATTGGTGTTAAAAAGTCAAGTTTATTCTGTGGATAAAAACAACATTGTTCTGGCTGTGTCAGCCATTGTCCTTTACCAGGCATATATACCTGAATGAAGAAAGGGACCTCAAACTAAGGATTTAATCTCTGATGTTATCAAGTGTGTTGCACATATCAAGGAAATGCACACAAGTATACTATACACGGTCATACATGAACATGGTTATCGTTACCTGTGTGCAACGCTTATGAAGAGTCTACATGTACACCTGTCCATGTAGGTCAGTAGTTCTGCCTGTGTGCCAGCGTGGCTGTCGTATTGTTGTATGATCACTGCAGTTGTTAGTTGTTAGGGACATGTGTGCACCATTAGAAACAAAATATTTATCCATTTGGTTAACTACCCTGAACAGCATCTTCAAGGTCAGCAATGCAGTCATTAGAAGGGTGAGATTTGGTTCTCGATGATATGTACCACTGCAAGTTGTACAAGATACAGGGGAGATTGCCTGTCAACTTACGGGAGCACTCTGTAGGGGGTTGTTCTGTTAACAGACTACCTTAATTCCTCAACATTTTCGCATATGAAAGAGCAATTTTCAGTGCAATTTATGTACATTTGTAATTTGATTTTGGAGACAAAACAACATCAGCTGAATTGGCCAGTTTCAGGTCTTTACAAAAAGTATAATTTTATCAGTGAGCACAGAATAATGCCTTCAGAATATGCTTGAATGAAAAACCTTGCAAACATGCAAAAAGATTGAAGAATTACAGTAGTCACCCTTTGTGAAATGATAACTTTTGTTACTAAGTGCCCTCTATGAGCTGATCATGTTGCCCTTAGGGTGGGCATGATTTGCGACAACTTTGTAGAACAGGCCTCTAGAGAAAACATCTGTCTTTATGCATGTAGGTCCAAAAATGAAATTATACGACATTCATTTGCTTTCAAAAAATGTTCTTTTTCTGTTGAAGTGTGATTTACAGCAATTGTTAATTTTATAGTACCACAATTGTGTTACACATCTGGAGAACTTGTATGTCAGGAGCAGTGATTTGTTAAGTCTTTCTGCTAAAATGAAAGTTATTGTATAATTCACTTTTTGCAGAACGTTAATAGATTTCAAAGGAACTGTGCATGCATATATGTAGGTGTTGGGGATTTTGTGCCACATGGCCCAAGTACGACACTGATCCTTCTGAAACTTTAGTGATATATCATGTTGTCACAATAATGTGTTTCTTGATAAAATTTCCATTTGATACAGTGTGTTTTCTGTTGATTATTCTCTCAGCCTAGACTTGCACCAGCAGATCGAGGAGCTACGTAGCCAGCTGCACCGTAGCAACGTACACATCTCGCAGATAGAGCATGAGTTGATGGACAGTAAGCAGGCGGCTGAGTATGAGGTGCTCAAGCTGCGAGATGAGCTCTCCAAACTACGAGACAGATATGACAGGTGAGCAGGCCACAGAGATGTAGTCAGCATCCTGGATATATTGACATGAATAGCTTTTGCTATAGACTATTTGCTATTTAATGTTAGCATAAACTTTTAATGTTAGACCATCTCTGTGGCCTAGTGGTTAGAGCGTTCGTCTCAGGGTCAGGAGATCCAATATCAATCACAGGTTAAGTCATACATGTGAAAGACTTTAAAAATGTTACTTGTGGTACTGAGACGTAAGATGAGAAAACAGAACTGGTCGGCCCGGTGTCAGTATATGAATATTAAGGACTACTTGTGGTCATATAACTGATAAATTGTTGAGTACATCGTAAAACCCAAGCATACATACATGTGTAATTGTAATGTCCTGAATTACCAGGATGAATAGCTTATGTTATAGGCTGCCATGTTGGCATACCCCTTCATTGCCCTGGATTGCCTACATGAAGAGCTTATGTTATAGGCCGGCATCTTGGCATACATTTTTAACGTCATAGATGACCAGAATGAATAGCTTACATTATAGACTCTCATGGTGGCATACACTTGGAATGTCCAGGATCGCCTGCATGAATACCTTATGTTATAGGCCACGATGTTGGCATAAAGTTTCAGTGTCCTGGATTGCCTTGATGAATTACTTACGTTTTAGGCTATTCATGGTATATCATGGTGGCATAGACTTTCAAAACTGGATCATCAGCTTGAATAAGTTCGATTTATTTCTTATCAGAAAAATTTAAATGTGGCATCAAGAGTATTTTTTAAGGTCTTTATGTGCTTCTGAAAGCGCATTTTAACATAGTAAACTTTGGGTGAAACACAGTATGATTGGCTGCCAGGGTGACATACACTTTCATTGTCTTGGATCACTTGAATGAAGAGTTTAAGCTATAGGCTGCCAAGTGGCATACACTATGACTGAATTACGAAAGTTAATTCTTACAGGAAAGTCTGTAATGAGCATTGCCAGAAGTTTGCTGGGCAAAGTTCATTCAAAATGGACACTATTTTACATCCCATTGCAAAGTGATTGGGGTATCAGAAAGATTAAACATATGTTACCAGTATGTGGGACATCCAGTTGACCTATTCACAACCCTATTGATTATGACTTTTCCATAATTTACATAAACCCATTTGCTTGTGATTTTTACCCCAGGCTTTTTGAGAGCCACAAAAGGATACAGAGGGTGAATCATAGCCTGGAAGATAAACTTCTGAAAGTGGTCAGTATAAATCCGTGATATCTTACCGATGTATATTCCTTAAAAGGTATCGTATGATGTGATATTTGGCTAAGACTACATTATATTCCGCATTTACATACACTAATACAGTCTTGGAACAACAATTTCATGTTGATAATGTATGTTTTAAAAGTGGGTGTATGAATGGATTTATCATCCAGAATCAGTAATAGTGGTGAGCCTACTGCTTATATATGTTTCAGCCCTGTTTTCTTTTTTCTATAAAGTTTTCATCAAAATTTATAGGCACAAACAGAGAGTATCGTTTGTGATAAGTATATGGGAACATTGTCTGATGTTTAACTCTTTTCCTGACCCAGGTGAATAAATATGAGGGTGAGAAGATGTCAGTTCAGAAAGAGGCTGCCTCTCTTACCTCCAAGCTGGTGGATGCGAAAGTCACGATCTGTGACCTTGAGGAAGAAAATGTGAGTAGCTAGATATCAGCTGTGAACAATTAATATTTATCATGTAATGACTTAATTTTAGGGAGGAAGTATGCATATAGAGAAAAAAATCAAGATAATTCTTTTTCAGTGATTTACTGGGTTTGTGGATGAAAAAATACAGTTTGTGTTTGATTAGCCCTAGGAAGACATTGACAGGTAGTGTGCACCATTGTGATTATTAAGGGATAGTCAATGAATTCTTCCTTTTCTGCATTTTGTTCACAAACTGTGTTGGATTTACTTTTGCAGGAGAGGTACAGAAATGACTGTAACCTGGCTGTACAACTTCTTCAGTGCAAACCCTCACATTTTGTTGCCCACAAGCTAACAGCGGTAAGAACTGGGTAATACAGAAATAGTGACTGGGTAAAACAGAAATAGTTATAAATGTAATGAAAGGGCTCAACAGATCTTACAACAATGGCAGTAGTTGCTTTTGGTGTTAATTTGGAATGCCTGTTAAAATTCTAGTGCTCTTTTCCATTGTCAGCTTTCCAGAAGTAGCATTTTGTGCTGCAGTTCATCTTAAACCATGTTCTTATGTTATTCAAGTATCAGTTTATGTTGAAGCCTTGAACTCAGCGTCTGTGGGCCTTATAAGCTGTTTAGCCTAAAAAGGGAGTAGTCTGGGTATATGGGGTAGGCATTATGCAACTAGATGGAGGGACATGTCTTCAGCATGGCTTTCCAGTGAGGCAGCACTGTGAAGATGTGGGCACAGAAACTGGCCTGCAGGAAGGAAACAGTGTCTTAGTCTGACTAAAATACTGTTGAAAGATATTTAAGATCCTAAAATAATTGTACACAAATCAAAGTTGGGAAGGCACAGGCTTATTGAGGATGTCTCTGATTCTAACATATATGTTTTTTTTCATCAGCTTCCACTGGACCTCCAAGAGAGAGTTAAAAGTCACATGACCCAGGAACAGATCATCAACATGGAGGATGCTTCACGGAAACTTGAAACCCGTTTGATACGTGTACCCATGCAGACATTTCCTCCCACAGCCATGGTCTACTCCATCAATGATCACACTAACCAATCAGACGAGGAGAATAAACTAGCCAATGAGGAGTCGGTTCCAATGACACTGATAGCTAAGGTTCTGACGCAGCCAGAACCGACCCGTAAGCCTAGGAGAACCTACATCTGTTACAAGTGTAAACAGGACATAGTCTATTTAGACAAACAGGTGCAGACCTGTGCTAGTGGGGACACGGATAGGAATGGTCCTGTTCCCGGCAATGCCAAAGTTCACAGATCAAACAGTAACGGGGTCAGGTTGAACTCCACAGAGACCGACATCATGTGACCTCAGCACGGAGACAGGGTGTGTACAAACGTTGAAGGTGGGCATCGTACATGTGTGCACATAACTACAAAATGGTGAGGTCATCGCTGTGCCACAGCTACATGTATTTGTTACAAGGGTGTGTCGGCTGTGCATGTGTAATATGTTGAGTACACTGCCAATACCATCCAAGGCCTTAGAGGCAGTCCGAGGACAAGCTGTCCATGTACAACTCCTCAACAAGTCATAGACTGTCATTCGTGTGATGGTTATTGGTTATGTCATTATTACTTCCCTTGAAACATTCTTTCCACTCTGTTGTTCCAGTTGGAGTTTACACACTTAATACTTCCATTTATATTACACTTGCATGCATTAAAGATAAACAGTATGCACTTGTGCTTGCATTCAAGCCAGCAAGCAGCAGAACTTTCTTTTATCTTTCTTTCTCTGAGATCATGATGGCTGTCATCTGCCTGTAAAGGATAACAGGCCTTCCTGAAAATGGTAAAGAATTGGACTGACCAACTGTTACGGCCAAAATGGAGTAAAAAATTCTTGGCCCTGCCATACTTGTTTTGTGCTGGCTCTGGTGTAAACTTTGATGCCAGTGACTACTGTTAGGCTGGCAACCAAAAGTTACTTCCCATGCTGTGTGGCGCTAAAATACACAGTGCCACTGGTGGAGGGAATTCTGTATTGAGTCACATAATTTAACTGCTTTAAGAAAGCATTGAACAGACAATATCTTATTTACTGGTAAGTCTTACATCTGTGGACTTTTCCCCTAGCATTCAGAGAATAAAATGATGATGATGTTTGTGCATTTATTGACAAGTCCTCAAGATTATAAAACAAGAATCTCCTGACAGATCTGAATTGGACTGTGTTAAAAAGGCAGCTATACCAGTACATGTATAGACTTGTAAATATTTGACCTTCATATATCATATTCTTGGATACTAATTGTTGAAAGTAAGTATTGAATCAATCAAGACAACCCACTTTAACACCAGTGCTCTAATTACAGTTAGTACCACCTGCCTGGATATTTATGTTGAAATATTTCTGTTAGAAAGAGCTACGACAGCCATTCACGAACATTATTTACTCAGTCCTACATAAAGTAACTTGGACCCTAAGTTGTATAGTCTGTCGTTCATTCCTGCCTGTGTGATGACATTTGCGGGCCAACTTGTAACTTATCAATTGCAGGAAAACAATCACCGCCTTGGAGTCTAGTTGCCATTGGGTAGGAAAAGGTACCACATTTGTGTGGCTCATACATTAGTCATAACAAATTGTTAATCAGAAGAACAGGTATCTATTGCCGAGCAAAAGGTCTAAATATTTCTGTACTTGACTAACCAGAGTCCATGAAGAAAACATGTAGTTTTATGTATCATTTGAATTTACAGTATGTTTAGGGTTTAATTTATTCCATTCCAGATGTGAACAGTATTATGTGTACTGTTATAAATAGAAGTACATGTATCAGGTTTGCAATATTCTGTTGTGATTAGTATCATGACGTAAATTATAAATTCAGGTTTACTTACACATAAATGCCAGCATATGTTGATATATATGTCCACACCTTGTTCTGGATGTTCATGTACAGTTATTTATTGTAACGTTACATGCATTGCACATGTTTAGTGGAAAATATACATGGCTACATATAGTAGCTGTGACTGAAGGGGTGGAAGCCTGTGGTGACGATGTCACACTCATAGAAAGTCCACTGTATGTGTGTGTTTCTGTGGGAGCTAAGTACAATGAAAAGTGTATACTGTGGAGTGTAGGAAATGACTTCAGTCATCAGGTGCCTTAGTACTTTCAAAGTTTAAATGGTGCATTTTGTCATGAAGTGGAAAATGTTGGACCTTGTAAATGTTCATGATACATGAAACTACAGACTTGTACAGTAAGCATTAAGCCATTGTTTGTATAGACAAGCCTCCTGCTTGTGTAAACTAAACAGGGAAACCTTTCTGTTTGTGTAAACCAAGCTTTAAGTCTTTTGTTGGGTTGGTGTAAACTAAACACTAAGGCTTTCTGTCGAAGGGTTGTTAATAGGATCAAAACTAGCCTTATATTATGTATCTTGATTTTTGAGTAAGTAGATGTAACTTCATTATTAAATGTTTATTGATCACTTATTACTGACAAGAACCAGTGATTTTGCTTAGCTTTTCGTAGCTCTAGTGAACTTATCCATATGGTATGGCCTTTAAGAGACTCTTTAGATAATAATCTATGGGTAAGCCCGCTAGAGCTAAGTGTTAAGATACCCTAAATGACCTAAAATTTTAACCATGACACATTGTACAATTTTTCCGATTCCAAGAGTTCTGTTGATTTTAGAAGGGTATTTTGAGGTTTGTTTTGTAGACAGGATCATATCCTACTGGATACATGTAAGTTTCAGCATGAAAACTTATGTTTAATGGCATTAATCTGCTTTCAAGCATGCACTTTTTTGAGGTGATATGTCAAGTGATTTAGGGTAATTTTTGTATAGTAGAATGGTGGGATACACTCTGTATCTCCATATAGCCAGGGTTATAATTTGAGTTTTAGTGAGCCAGTTAAAGTTATTGATTACCAACAATAGTGGTGATTAGAAAGGAGTATCTTGTCAGTGTAATGCTTGAAAAATGTAGTGTGTTTTGTTTATGATCAGTATGGCTTGCCTTCTGCTGTCCTATTTTTATTATTTATTTATTTATTTGATTGGTGTTTTATGCCGTACTCAAGAATATTTCACTTATACGATGGGGGCCAGCATTATGGTGGGAGGAAGCCGGGCAGAGCCCGGGGGAAGTCCATGACCATCCGCAGGTTGCTGGCAGACCTTCCCACATACGGACAGAGAAGAAGCCAGCATGAGTTGATTTTGAACGCACAGCGACCGCATTGGTGGGAGGCTTCGGGTCATTTTGCTACGAGAGCGAGCTAACCGACTGAGCTGAAGAGGCCCCTTCGTATTTTTAAGATCTACCTACTTACACATGGTGATGATTTTGTACAATTCTCTCACATATGTACAGGAAGTTAGGCCTAGGTTACGTGTTGTTAGTTGAACTCCTTGGGATGTAAATCTGACTTATACATGCAGGACTTAATTGTTATCTTTCATGACATTTTAACCCAACTCATTGTAACTTATTGATACATCATGTAGACAGCTGACAGTAATAACCAACATGACCAACTGTTCAGAATTGTATTAAAAGTGAAGCCAAATTTAAAATACTAGTCCTTTTCTAATACAAACCTGATGGGACTTTAGCCCAGACTCAAGTCACTGACAGGCTAAAGTTCTAATACACTTTTGAATAACTGGGCCTTGGGGCAAGAAATCATAATACATGAAGTATAATACCTTTCCAATCAATTATATCTGCAGATTACTCACTATTTATTATTCCATTAAGCACCATTTATTTTTTATCTTCCTTAGTGAACAAAACACATGATGCAGTTAGGCTTTTTTGGCGAAATGTTAAAATGTCATCAACAGCACAAGATCATTAAATGTTCATTTGCCTTTATTCAGATGTTCCTTATGTACCGTACTTACAGTGTGTAGTATTATAGCCTTTGAGAATGTGCTGTAGGACATGAGCTCTCTTGTACTAGTCCATTTAGGGCTCTCATCAGATACAAGTTTTAATTTACTCAAAAAAAGGGTGCTGATGTTAATTCTTACAAGGACATACTCATTTTTTAAATATTTTTTTTGGCATTTATATAGCATTTAAATTTCAGTGTGGTTCTTAAGACTTCTTCCTTATTCCACATTTTGGATTTATATGTATACTTCATTTGTCTCCTAGTAGAATCTTCACTTAACCATGTTAACAGTGGTCTTATTTTAATACTAGTTGACACAGATACTTTGTACCTTGTACATACCCAAACATGTTCAAACTTACTCTAGATATTTTTATTGCACATTGAATTTGAGGAGGATTATGTCTATGGGGAATATTTCCTGCCTCTACAAGTCTGTTTCAAGATGTGTGAAAACACCTCATTCTTTGCTGTTATGCTGCAGTGCTTTTGAACTATATCTTTGCTTGACAGTTGTGCTTGTGGCCATGTTTAATACACACAAGAACGAGCTTGGTTTAGGCATGCAATGTTTCACTTTCACTGTATTGAATATGTTTTTAGACCGGTAAATCAAACGTCACACTAGGTATGCCTGCTGCACATTTGTTAATTCTAAATGGCTAAAGTGTTTAGGTGGTTGTGCAAGTTTGTTAACTTCCATTCCACTACATCTGGCATATACATACACTGGAGTGAACAATGGCTTCCATCCAGCAGCTGGTTTGCATTTAAAACAGTGTTCTTTGAATGAAATTCAAGTCAATATTTTCAGTATCTTTGCTAAGATTTTCTTGGTATTCTTAATGCTATTGTGACATCACCTTCAGCATAATGGTGAAATGGAAAAGTGGATAAAGCGAAAAGCTAAACTTGTAACGGGTAGAAGTTTTGTCCTTATAACATTTTGTTGTAAGGGATTAACAAAACTCTGTACTTTTCAAACATTTCACTTGCTTGTGAATTTGTTGTCTTGTAGCATATGATTCATAAACATAATACATATATATGTATCATTGTTGCTACATGTGTTCAAATCTGAAACTGACTAACTTGGACAATACTATGCATATGACTTTGTTCAAAAATTAATGTACAATTTGTAGGCATGCATGTTTTATGCGTACTTTTTGAGAGACCAGACATAATACACAAAAAATATGTATGTGCTTTGTCTTTCTTTTATCAGGAAAATTGTAGTGCTTTACCTATTAAAGCTGTCTCAGCTTGACACCACTTTGTTAGAAAACAAAACTATTTATTATGGTTGTTGGATGTGTGTAGATGATCGGGCTTCCAACCAAACTCTGTTAATAATAAAGCAGTGTATAGCAAGGCATCTAGGACCACTCATTTCATAGAACTTCATGGACTGTGTATTTGTATTTGTCATGTCTAAGGATAAATACATCACTAGATTTTGTCTTGACGTCATTACTTTGTCTTTCAAATGTCTGTCTAGATAGGAGTATGCCGACATAAAGGAAAGACCTCTTTGTTTTGTTACCTGATACAGACATAATGTCATAAAGTATTGATACTGTTAGGACAGAACCAGGCATACCTGTAAATGTTTTTGTCACTACACTGCTTGCAGTTTCATAAGATATCAATTTATTGGAACATTTTGGTGTTACTACAATATATTCCATTGTCAGAAATTGTGTGAGACATGAATTTACTTGAATATTGCAGTGTTATAATGAAAGTGTGTTTGTCTACAATTTTGAGAACATTGCGGTGTTATTACAAAACACTCAATTGTCAACAATTTTGTCCGACACCATATTATTGGAACGTTGTGGTGTAATATTCAAACAGCCTGTTGTCAGTTTTGTGAGACAGATGCATTGTATTATTGGGACATTGTGGTGTTATTTCATGAATCTGTGATACTGCTAGGTTGTACAATATAGTTCACAGCATTGTGCTGCTTTCCTCAATCATAGACTAAAAGTGTCGAAAACATTTTAATATATATTAGAAAGTAATTAATATATAGATTGTTAAGAGGGGGGAATTAAATCTTGTTTGAACATTGTCGTTGATTCTGTACACAATTTGATTCTCTTCCATTAAAACTTTATAACAAAAAGAGCCTGATGTTCTCTCTTGTTAAACATGCTGTTGGCATGCCACAAAGCGTGTCTGGCATCATTTTAATTATGAACAAATGTCCGCTATAACTTGCTTCTCATTGGGTCAAGAATTCAAGATGTCATATAAGAGTTTTCTCAGTTTCCTCCCACCATAATGCTGGCCGCTGTCGTATAAGTGACATATTCTATAAACACTAATCAAATAAATAAATTGCAAGAGTTTAGGCTCAAGTTACCTGTTCAGTACCTGCAAAATGTTAAGGTGACTTGAGACAGCCTCAAGTAACATTGTAGCCTTTGATCAATGCAACCATCAGATCGTTCTTTGTCATCGGCTATCTCAGAAATTACCTTCCATATGGAAACTGGTAAGGTATGCAATGTACTTGGTGAGATGTAATAGTTACCTCTGAGCTTCTTAACGTATGACTCTGACTGGTGCCATGCAAATAAAATATGCAAACGAAATAAAACTTAAAATTCCTTTAAAAAAAAAATACCTGTAAAATATCTCTGTTCTGACATGATAATATTCCCTATATGACGTCGCGTCAGGCAGATGTTACATCGAGTAAGGCATGTATGCTGGGATAAGGTCAAGTGCATTTGAAAGTACAGTGTCATTTGTTTATTTACGCTGGCAACTGGTGATGCCATGTGTTCATGCATGACGTCAAACCGGGCAAAGTGAACTGGACAGAAATATTTTGTTCATCAGTCATAGGCAACTGTTTCTCACTGGCAAGTTGTCATACTAAAGTTGCACACTTCTCACTCATTAGGATATCATTAATGGAACAAAGGTACCATAACTGCATTTGTGGTTCATCAACTTTGCCTACTGATGGATGTTATTGAGTGGCAATTGTGGAGGGTCCACTGTACCATACTCCCATATCATACTGAAACCCATAACATCATCCAGGGACAAGCAGCATAAAGAGGTTCCCCTTTGACACTCAGAGAAGCAAAAGGTACAAGTATAGGACTGCTTAAACACAGCATCTTTAAAGGGAAAGACAGCACAAAAATGAAATTATGGTGAAGGAAAAGAGCATTAAAAACTGCATCTAAAAATATCTTCACTGAATTTTTTCGATTTTTTGTCTTTCACCCAAATAAATGCAGTCAAATGTTTTGATTGTATGGTGGGTTTTATGGACCATATTGATAATGTGGTACACCAGTGACATCACAGTCCTGTACACATTTATGCTTTTCTCTGAGTAACGTTCTTGTAAAGAGTGCCTCTGTACTGTTTGCCTGTGTATGAAAATTTATTTATTTACTTATTTATTTAATTGGTGTTTTACACCGTACTGAAGGTACATGTATTTCACTTACACCACGGCAGCCAGCACTATTGTGGAAGGAAACCGGGCAGAGCCCTAGGAAACCCAGAACCATCCCCAGGTAGCTGGCAGACCTTCCCACGTACAGTCGGGTGTATGAAAAAAACTTAGATGAACCACATTATCAACATGGTCCAAAAAACCCACCATACAATCAAAACATTTGACTGCATTTAATTTGGAGAAAAAAAAAATCTAAAAAATTCAGGGAAGGTATTTTAAGATACAGATGCTCTTTTTATTCACTGTAACTTCGTTTTTGTGTTGTCTTTCCCTTCAAAATAAAGGACACATAAGAACAAGAGTCATTTATTAAAATAAATATTTAATGTGTGGTAATATATTTCTTGCTTGTCCCACCACACAAGCTTTATGTAAATGCAAACCATACCTGGCTTCCAGTGCTACAGTTTGAGTCTAGTTGTATCCTACAACCATACATCCACCTATTATCAAACAAGCAGTGCCCAGTTCTGCCATACAGATCGTGACAAGTGGTGTCCTACTGTATTTTCTTGAGGAACCGTACAATCTTTGCTCGTACTACAAAACGGCTTTACTACAACTAATGGCATCCTACCACAGAATTACTGACGATGTGCAATGTGCAACTGTTAGGTGTCACACAGACCCATGTACAGAGCCAGTCCATCACATCCATACAGCCAACTCTCAGTACTAAACAACACAGGGTAACAGGCCATACCCATACACATGTTACAGAGCCTGTCAATCACATCCATACACCCAACTCTCTTGTCCAACTGGCTACAGCCTCAGCACTGAAGAACACAGGGTGACAGGCCATACCCATACAGATGTTCCACAGCCTGTCCATTACATCCACACCCCCAACAACCCTGTCCAACTGGCTCCAGCCACTGCACTGAACAACACAGGGTAACAGGCCATACCCATACACATGTTACAGAGCCTGTCAATCACATCCATACACCCAACTCTCTTGTCCAACTGGCTACAGCCTCAGCACTGAACAACACAGGGTGACAGGCCATACCCATACAGATGTTCCACAGCCTGTCCATTACATCCACACCCCCAACAACCCTGTCCAACTGGCTCCAGCCACTGCACTGAACAACACAGGGTAACAGGCCATACCCATACACATGTTACAGAACCTGTCCATCACATCCACACCCCCAACTCCCCTGTCCAACTGGCTCCAGCCACAGCACTGAACAACACAGGGTGACAAGCCACATCCATACAGATGTTCCAGCCTGTCTCTATAGTCCGTATGGTTTTGCCAGACTGGTAATGATAAAAGTGAAACCTTCCCTCACCACTGCCACTGCAAACCAAGCTTCCATCAGGGCTGACATCAAAACCAACACTGTACCCCAACATCTGAAACAGAGCACAATCAGCTACTATGATGCCAGATTTATTTGTGGGTATACAAGCACTACTGTAGATTGACCTGACTTACGTCACCCATACACTATTAACCAACGATAAATCAAAGCTGACAATTCTGATAAGCACAATGCCAATTAATCATTAATTATGGAAGATTTCATTCCACTTGATATTTCGCAATGAAAGTTTTCTGTAAATCCTTCAACCCTTTGGCATGTTTGCAAAATGTTTATTCTGGGGGCATTATTCTGATAAAATTATACTTTTTGTGAAGCCCTGAAAGTGGCCTATCCAACCACTGTAGTTTCTCTGTACACTGAAAGTTTCTCTTTCATATGTGAAAAAAAAATGCCTTATGGTATTTGGGGTTTAAATCACATTAAGAGTTCACTTCGCTGATGAAGTTCATGTCTAAACATTAAAAAGAAGGGCGTATGGAAACTGCCATATCCTACACAGTGTATATGCCTGACATTAGTTCTCATGTAGCCTTACCACCATTCTAACAGGTGACGGATTTGAATGAAACGTCAAGGCTGACTGTTCATGGGCTGGTCATCTGATCTAAACCACACTGTCACATCCGGTTCACTTGGTGACATGATTGAATATGCCACCTCACCTTGTGTCCTTCAAAACGCCGGTATTTGTCCAGCTTGTAAGGACGGTTGATTGAGAAAACAGCTATGTAGTTCCCATGGGTTTGTGCCAGAAAACTGTCCTCAATTGGGTGTGGCTTCAACCGAGTGCAAACATATTTTTCCTGCAAATTAAAAGTTAAACAATTTAACGTTTTTCTGTGTCCACTGTGTACTGTTGTGCACTCCAGTCATATATCTAACGCAATTTCTCATTTAAAGATCATTTCATTGGCTACTCCCATAAATGGTCACGTTATTACCTCGTACGGATATAAACATGGAATGGCATATTATTAGGAGACACTATTCCTTGCCGTAAAAATCTTGCGTAATAATAATGAATTATTTAGATCCTATGAGAGACATTTCTGATGAAATTCAATGTATTTAAGGCTATGCATTTCTTCAATTTATAAGTTCAACAATTTATAAATTCACAATGCTACCAGCAAAATAAAAAGAAACAAACAAAGTCTAGCATTATGTTGAGAGCATCCTGTGTGTGATCCCAATATTCATAGGATGTGATTTCAGGACACAGAATAAAGGACAAATGTCAATTACAAACAAAAGAGATCATTTGGCTTTCATATACCTGGAATATTTGATTGGAGAGGACTACAGTGGAGCCAAAATCCCAGGCTAGGATATTTCTGTCTGCAGAGTCTCTGCTAACAAGGTCACAGCTTCCAAACACCTGGCTACCATCTCTGGACATGATCAGGTCTTGTACCTTTAAAAGACAGCATAACAATGGGTGTACTTGAACAACATAGCTGTAACACCTGCGATTTGGGAAATCCCTACTTCATAATCATATAAGAAAGAGATTGAAGTGTGTGAAAAGTCATCGCATTCGTGACAATATTCATAATTCTGTAGGCTGCCGTTAAGGAATAAATAAATTATGAAATGTGGCTCAACAAAGTGATATACGAGTATTAAATCAGCATCTCAAAAACTAAAAACCTCATCCAATCATAATGCAACTATATTTGATTATTCTGATGACAGGTACCAGTACATCGCATTAATTCTTGTATTATGTGTAACTGGCCGAGTATACCTGACCCAATCTGTCCTTATGTTTGAAGGTTTTGATGGGGCCCGAGGCCTGCCTGAGATCCCAGCATAGCACACAGCTGTTAGAGCCAGCCAGAATGACATTACTGCTGACTGTGTGGAACTTTCCGCAAGTGACAAACCCAGGTGCTGTATACCGCCTCTCTAACTGACCTATAAACAAATGCATTTATAATTACATAGTAAGGTAGTTTACGTCTGACAGGACCACCTGCATGGAGAACTTATACCCATCACAACTTGCATTTGTATTTGCCCTAAAAATTCGCCCCAAATACTTGCGTTTTTCAAGGCAAATAAAGGTAAAAAAATGTTACTTTTCGATCTGAAATTTACATCGTTCTTTATATGATCCTCATAAAACCTTTCGAAGATCAAAAGAATTCTCAGGATTAGGCAAAACTAGTATTTATTTATTTGATTGGTGTTTTACGCCATACCCTGAATGTGTCACATATATGACAGCGGCCAGTGTTATGGTGGGAGGAAAGCAAAGTAAGTAAATTAGTCATGGACAAAATACACGTCAAGTACAGTATTTATTTATTTATGCATGACTGGTGTTTACTGCCATACTCAGGAATATTACTGACATTATGGCATCATCTTTTCAGGTGAGGCAAAATAGAAATGCTTACACTGCACTGGCCACTGTTACAAAATTACCAACCGTGTTGAGCATGTAGTTTGTATACATGTAGTTGTCCTATATACAATGTAGTGGTTAATATACCTGTCTCCACATCACAAACTGCTGTTGTCCTATCAAAGCTACAGCTGAGCACTTTCTTGCCATCTGAATTCCACTCTGCATCTTTCACAGCCTTGCTATGCTGACTTATTGTTCGTACACATGGATCTACTTGAGACCAACAGTTCCAAACCTTCACATTAGTGTCCATGGAAGCAGACAGCAGGAGATGGCTGTAGTTAGGACAGCACCACTTCACCCTATTAACAACACCCTGGTGACCTGGTAGAGACACTTGCAAGCCTCTTGGAGGTTTGCATTCTCGGCTCTGGTATGACTGTAAGTGGGGAGCTACTTTACTATGAACATAATAAATTTTTCTCCTGTCCTCCACTACTGCCTTTGTCACAGATTTGTCCAATTGATATTGTGTGTTATCCTGGGATGGCCTGGATTCAACTGTGAAATCACTAGAAATAGAACGATGATTTTTAGCAGAAAAATAACATCTGTCATTAGCTCTTGAGTATGGTTTAGCGGACTTGCGAGTACACCGAGTGTCTTTTGTTTCAATTTCTCGATATGAAACGACTGGTAGATCATCGCACACTGCAGGAAAATCTGGATCAGCTTTTGACTGTAAATCAGCAGCAGCGTTTGCCCAAAATTCTGAATCTGGCAGATTTATTTCTACTCCTTGGATGCTAATCTTGTTTTCCCTGTTCTCTTCATGTTCACCTGCATTCTTTCTGTGTTTACTTGTATGTTCGTAAGTCACGTCATCATCACTATTACAAGACAGCAGCCCAAAGAAATTTGCCTCTGATTTCCTACGATCACATGGGCTGTGTGAGCTGCCGTCTTTTGAACTTTCGAGATTATGATGACTGCTGTGAGATGCAGCGCAAGATGTGTTGTTGTTGTTGTTGCCTTGGATTGTGATAGCAGCATGTGAGGCCACTGATGGCAACAAATCTGGATTTGAGCGGAGTTGTGTCTCTTCTGGCCATGATTTTTCAGATGACTGACTATCGTCGGAATCACCACCACCATACGCTAGCAGAGCCTGCATGTTTTGCTAAAGATGACAGCAAGACCTCTCTCATGTTTATGATCTACACGCACTGATTGGTGTAGCCATGTTTTGCGGAGAGAGCTAATCAGATGTTTGATCTTATGAGTACAAAGTATTAAGCCAATCGCTGTTCGCTTTACAAATGGGAAAAGATGATGAAACACGTGGAAATGATAGTCTTCCAAGCAGCATGTTTTTGAGATTTCTACTTATTTCAAGGTGTGAAACGTGCTGTATATAACTGGCCATCGATTCGGAATTGTTTGTGGTGTTGCTGGTATCTGTGGGATGATCAGTTGGTGTAAAACAGGGGAAACAGCGTGTTTGACTGTTTGAGACTGGAGCTACAACGACAACACGTTAACAGTTTCAGTTTCACAAGTCACTGAAGGGTTGCTTGATTTGACATGTTTCAGCAGTTTGGTTCAAATTAGCGCATTGCATCAGTGCTTGTAACTTGACATCGGTGTAGCGAATCAATTTCCTTCCATATGGCGGAAGAAACAGCGAAAGGAGTTGAAAAGCTGAAGGTTGACGGGGAGGTGACTGATGTGGTCAACCCATGGGAAGTGACCACCAGTTCAGCCACAGGCGTGGATTATGACAAACTGGTTGGTGAGTGAAACAGCTTGATATATTACCAGGAGTCTTTTATTAGGATTTGGTTTTCCGTGTCGAAAATGCCATGTGGCAGTAATGTGGCATTAATGTATTTTATTTACAACAGTGTACTACAGTACCCAGGTGGCTCTGATGGTTAGCGCGCTAGCACAGCGTAATGACCCAGAAGCCTCACCAATGCAGTCGCTGTCAGTTCAAGTTCAGCCCATGCTGTCTTCCCTGCTGGCCATACGTGGGAAGGTCTGCCAGCAGCCTGCCGGTGGTAGTGGGTTTGCATCTCACTAAATGCTGGCCGCTGTCATATTATAAATGAAATATTTTTTGAGTACGGCATAAAACACTTGTCAGATAAATAAATAAATAAATACAATACCAAGCTAGACAACTTTACTAACTGCAGGTATGATTCCTGATGTTCTCGCAGTTCCACTCCAACTGCAATCACAAATCTTAAATAAAACCCCGACCTGGTATAGATTTATGCATTGATGACCAGATAATCACGTCTGCAGACAGTTTTGTCGTCTGTTTTATGTTCTGATCAACAAATGTAAACTGTTTGAACAGAAACAAATTTACTTCCATGAAATTCTGCCATTCTTGGACTCAAAATTTCATGCAATAATCAATTTCCTGTCAGGTGAAAGATTCATGCAGTAATCAATTTCCTGTCATGTGAAACAGAAAGCTTGTGATGAATCACCAGGTCTTGTGAAGATGGAAGTGGAAGTGAGAAATGATGGTCAAGACAACCCAGCGAAGCGAAGCTTGTCAGTGCACCAAAAAACTTTGATTTTGTCAAACATATTGGCACAGGGTCACTGTGTTTGTTGTTAAGTATCCCTTTGTATGTTGTGTTCACACAAACCAGTTGTAAGCAGGCTAGAACAAAATGACATTGTTTAAAACCTAATGTTCTACAGCACAGTTAGAGATAGGTTGAGCCACACAAGCTACAGCACGGGAAGCTAATTAGAAATTTAATTAGCAGTGGAGTTTTTGCTTGTAATAATGACTGTTAAGTGAGAGTTTGGTGAAAATAATATCTCTGTTTTCAGTTTGTTCATATATCATCAGACCAAGTACTTTTGCATTTTTAAGTGTTCCTCCTCTTTCACACAAATTAAAACCCCGATACCAGGTATGTATAACTATTGAAATAATATTTTTATTGTGTTAACCTTCTGACTCAGCACAACCATAAGTCTGAGATGGGTTATTTAGATCCTACGAGAGAATGTTGCTATGTAATATTATGGTAATTTCATGCAATCATTTTCATGTATATTGCAGAACGTTTTGGAAGCTCCAAAATAGATGATGAGCTGATAGCACGGATTGAAAAAGTGACAGGAAAGCCTGTACATCATCTGCTAAGGAGGGGTATTTTCTTCTCTCACAGGTCATTCTGAAAGATTTCCAGTTATATATTAATTACATTTAACAACTTACACTGACTTATAGTGATTTTGTGAAGAATCCTGTGACCATAGTGTTAGTAGCTAGCAGGGTTTATCTGTAGTTTGCAGATTTTATGCACCATATGAAGAGTTTTGCAGTATTCAAGCATTTCTTAAACTTCAGTTATATTTTTTGTTTTGTTTTGGTTTGCTTTTCAGTACTTAATGAGATAAAAGTAAGCACAAGAAAAATTGTACATGATATCATTAAAGACAAAGGGAGTAAAACAGCATGCCGAATAAAGATTAATTGGTGTTGATAATTTTTTGTACATGTCCATGAAGTTTGTTCTGTAACAGGGTTTTTCTTCACTTGCAGAGACATGCACACAATCTTGACCTTGTACGAGGAGAAGAAACCATTTTACCTCTACACTGGCCGTGGACCTTCCTCAACTTCTCTTCACTTGGGGCATCTCATTCCATTTATCTTCACAAAGTAGGTTGATATGCAAGGCATCTCATTCCCCTCATCCTTCCAAAGTAGATTGACACACAAAGCATCTCATTCCATTTATCTTCACAAAGTAGGTTGATATGCAGGGCATCTCATTCCCCTCATCCTTCCAAAGTAGGTTGACACACAAAGCATCTCATTCCATTTGTCTTGACAAAGTAGGTTGGCAGGCCAAACATCTTGTTCCATTTGTCTCTCCAAAGGTTGACACAAACGTAGACATTATAAGAGCTACAAGGAGATTATGAGAAGTATTGAAGATTGGAAAATACATGTGCATCTGGCTCAAGCTTAGGCTGGTTTCCAACTGTTTGGTGTCCTAAGGTGTTATAAATAATACTGTGGATAACAAACATGAAGCTGTAACAGTTTGGTGCACAACATGTGCAACAATCAAAGCTCTGATGTTTGCGTGCCACTTGTTTTGAAAAGATTACTCATTATTCAATCTGGTTGCTGTAGTATAAGTGAAATATTCTTGAGTACAGCGTAAAACACCAATCAAAGAAATAAGTCGTTATTCAAAGTGCAATGAATTGTTAATGTATTTATTATTAACTAAGTAAGGATAATATTTATGTGCGTGTGGGGCTTCCTCTCTGGCTGTATGTGGAAAGGTCCTACAGCAACCAGCGGATGGTCGTGGGTTTTGCCCCTGGCTCTGCTCGGTTTCCTCCCACCATAATGCTGGTAGCTGTCATAAAAATATTCTGGTGTAGGGCATAGAACACCAATTGAATAAATAAATAAATACCAGTGTGTGAACATTGAGGTATTTGATCTTTCACCTGTTTCATTTGCATTACAGATGGTTACAGGAGACCTTTGATGTTCCTCTTGTCATACAGATGACAGATGATGAGAAGTTCCTGTGGAAAGATCTGTCCATAGACGAGGCATATCAGCTTGCCAGAGAGAATGCCAAAGATATCATAGCCCTTGGGTTTGATGTGAATAAGACGTTTATCTTCAGTGACTTGGAATATATGGGGTATGTATGTAAACAAATCACTTCAAGTAGTTTTCTGTTGAGAAATTTTTCATCAATATTCCAATGAAGAATATGCCAATGAAAATAACTCTCATCTGTTTTAATATTTTAACATTTACTGTAATTTATTTTTGAATAAGTTTCAAATAGCAGGTAGAATCCAACTATATTTTTCAGCTGTTTGTTTGAAAATTGTGGAATTATTGTTTTGGTTTTTCTTGGACAAATACAAATGTATGAAAGATACATTTATCTGATGTTAACCAGGAGCACAATTAGAATTCATAATTCCTGTCATTTCAGACAAAACAGGGCGTTTTATAGGACCATATGCAGAGTACAAAAGTGTGTGACATTTAACCAAGTGAAAGGGATATTTGGTTTTGGTGATAGTGATTGTATTGGTAAAATCAGTTTCCCAGCCATTCAGGCAGCTCCTAGCTTCAGCAGTTCCTTCCCGGAGATCTTCAACAATAAAGCAGACGTACCATGTTTGATTCCCTGTGCCATCGATCAGGTGAGTGACTGGTAAATTTCTGCTGAGATCCATGTGAAGATGAACAACACATGATTCTCTCTAGTTTCAGAAACTGCTTTGTTAAGCGCTGAGCTGGGCTTTACCAGACTGACTTTTTCGCTTTGTTCATTTCTTAAGCGACCAGGTCTGGTTTGCCTGATGTCTGTTGCTTATACAGACTGGATAAGATGCCACGATGGTTCAGTGAGGCAGCACCATCTTGGCATCAGTAGTCCTGCAATGACATAAGTCCTATAGAAAGTAGTGTTAAGCTCACAGCAGGTTTGAACAAAGTAGTGGGTGTAAAAATTCTCATTCCTAATTCTGTTTTTGATAAAGCCACGTTTTAATAGCCTGAGTATAAAACAGAAATGCAGAAAGTAACACCACATTGAATGATTTTGAACTTTAGAAGCCATTGTTCACTGCTGCAATTTAGGTTTTGTCATATGTGGTATATATTTCAGGACCCATACTTCAGAATGACGAGAGATGTGGCTCCCAGGATTGGTGGGAAGAAACCTGCCTTGCTACACTCGACATTTTTCCCCGCTCTCCAGGGGGCACAGACCAAGATGAGTGCTAGTGACCCCAACTCTTCCATCTTCCTCACAGACACTAACAACCAGATTAAAAACAAGGTTTGTCGTGAGTTCCTTTAACTCCCATATAAACATATATTAACACATTATAACTGTGGTATGACCATAACTGTATTGTCCTGAAAGATATTAAATAGTCAAGGGCAGTGTAATGTATCAAGGTGAAACATCTTGGTCACATAGTTGACATACTTGCATATGTACTAAGGTAGTCTTTTCTTTCTCTTATTATAAGTGCCATCAGTTTTAAGAATGCCACCCTCAAGGTAACACAAATGTTACTGCGCTGCGCAATTAGATGATAGTCTGATTTATAGAGAACCTTTGTAGATTCTACAACTCTATCCATTTCCTTGCTTTAGTAGCAATAAGCGGTTGATGACGCTTGTGTGTGGCAGTTTGTGGAGACCATCTGGTTTTCTCCACCTATAAAAATGACTGCCATCAGAAACTCTGAATATGGTTAGTAAGAATGGTGCCAGTCAGATAAATATGTAAACTTTGATGCCTGTTTTCAGATTAACAAATATGCATTCTCTGGAGGGGGAGCCACAGTTGAAGAGCACAAGGAAAAGGGAGGCAACTGTGATGTTGATGTATCCTATCTGTATCTGACATTCTTCATGGAAGATGATGATAGATTAGCAGAGATTAAAAGGGTATGTTCTGTCAACAGGCTGGCTTTACCTGTCATCCTTTGTGTACTTTGCTAGACTGTCAGGCCTTTGACCATTGCAGTCACATGTTTAAATCTAGCTGTCACAGGTTTTGCAGTGGCTTAAGTCTGAAGGGCTGTCAGATACTTGTCAAAAGACAGTGGTTTACTCCAGGCACACCAGTTTGCTCCACCCATAAACCTGGTTGCCACCATCTAAATGAAAAATTCTTGAGAATGGTGTTAAACACCAATAAAATAAATAAATAGATGAAAACTTTTAACTAGACAATCTTGTAATTCAGCAATCTCAACCTTATAATCTGTCTTTTCAGACCTACACAAGTGGAGAGTTGCTCACGGGGTATCTCAAGAAAGAACTTATTGGAATTCTCCAGCCGCTTGTCACAGCGCACAGAGAAAGGCGGCAGAATATAACAGAGGAGGAAGTGACACAATTCATGACGCCACGGAAATTAATATATGATTATTAGATATGTGTGCATGGTTAGAATTAGTCTGCCATTGTCACGACTTCCTCTCGGTTATTTATTCTGAAGTGACACAGCCATTAACCCTTTGGAGAATGGTTTTTGTCCTGAATGAGGCTATAAACTGTTGACTCAGTTGATGAAGAGATATAAGATTATATATATAAGCAGATGATTTGTATAATTTTCATCAACCAATGTCCCATTTCACAACATGATGGTTATAGGTTGATCATTTCAATTACATTTCCTCTGGTGTACAATTATGCCTTCCTGTATGTGATTACAGGTTCGTGTACAAAATTTCAAATTGTGGTGGGTGTTTTAGAAATTGATTAAAAAAAAGTCTGTGGCGAAAATGTTGTTGTTCACAATATGTGCAGTAAGATTGTGAAAATATATTTACATGTATTTATCAGTGATTTGCTATGACAGTATTCTCATGTGCATTTCTCAATACTAAACTCCAAAGAGGTTAGGGAATCAACATCCTCGCCTGCCCTGGTTTTGAAGTGTTGCTGGATAAATAAATAAATACAAAAACACACTTTATTTGTATTACCAAACTTGTTAATGAGCTTCACCTGTATAACAATTGTGACTTTCTGTCTCCAGAGCTTTTGCGCAGTTGGACCTGTTATGGAGGTACTGCCATACCCACGATTCATTTTCACAACAATCTCTAAGTCTAGTGTACTTACTAGTCATAAATGGTTCAGCAGACAGTGAGAAAAATAATATTTCACAGAGAACTATTAAAATAGGCAGGACCATATCTGCTTAGGCACTGCAGAAAGCAAGAGGTTTGTTAACATGAAGGGTTGTTATGAGTGTGAGAAACATGCAACATTAACACTTGTAACGGGAATGGCATGTAGCATGTCATTCAAAATCTCAAGCATTATTTGGGTACAATAAAAATAATTTTCCTTGTGATCATTTGGTACCAATAGGGCAAACTCTGCTTTTCATCTACCTTTGTGGAGTAAAGAGACACAGTCATATTTCTGTTGCATTGTACACATTGTGGTAGTAGCTTTCATATTATACACCTGTGCAGCACATAAGATTACATATGAATGTTTACTTAAAAATATATTTTTGTAATGTTTAATATTGTGTGCAGCTACATAATAAATCTCTCGCTGGCTTGAGTTCTGTCTTGTAAACTGAGCTACTAATCAGTGTTTGTGAGTTAATCAGGACAACTTTCCAAGATGGAAGTTTCACATATCCAAGATCATCTAAATTTATTGGTAAAGTAATTTATTCTCAACTTCTTGTGGAGAGCAGGACATGGCTCAGTTCAGCAATATGGAACTCCAATCATGAATTGCTGCCATGGACAGGGAATTTCTAGATTTCTACGCACTCGTTGTGACAACAGGTGGTTTGAATCCAGTTCCTACTGGCTCCATCATCATCTTTTGTCAGTGGGGCTTGTACCCAGTGAGGTGTGCTGGTGTACTTCAGGCTCTACCAGGTATCCTCCACCCAAAAACCATCACTGGTGTCATTCACAAAGTGAAATATCCTTGAGTATCAGTAGGGCATAAAACACCTTTCTGCTTCTCGTTCAAAAGTGGCCGCATTCTTTCACATAACTATATGTTTTACACGAGTGTGTTCGATATGTCGACATGACTGCCACTGGTGACAGATTCACAGGTATGATATTCTAGTGTTCCGAAAGTTGGAGGAGAGAAGACATTACAATCCATGCCACTGACAACAAATTCAGACTCGGAAGCAGTGGTGTCACTGCTCTTTCTGTTGGTCAAACGAACATCAGCAGCCACCGCCCCATTCAGTGCAGGCAGCATTCAGGGTACATCTGTATATCTGGCAATTATTATGACGTATGGCCAATCCTTATAATTTCCATTAGTAAATGCCAATAGTGTGCAAACTGGATTGAAGAATTACTGGTATGATGAGCTACGGTAGATTTTTTCTTGTGAAACACCATAGCATCTTCATACACGCAACCTAATCTCTGCATAACACCAATCAAGTGAACGTATGCAAGGCATAATGATTTATTCAAAAGGATAACTCATCACAAATGAACCATAAACATGGTTGAGCTTCAGCAACCTGAGAATGTGTTTCAGGATTAGATTTGTTATTTTGTGTAAAACTGAAAAGGAAATCTATAACTGTCACGTTTTCATTTCCCTAGGTAACTGTACAATGATGGACAAACACTTCATTCGGTTAATTTATATACTTGATAATTGTTTTAAGAAGTTTTCACTGTGATTTGAATGAAGGTAATCAGAGTAACTGGAGGAACCCACCACAGCTAACCAGGCTCCTGACTAACCTGACCTCTGAAAGCACAAGCAAGAATCAAGCCTATTGGCTATGACTTGACCTCTAAAAATGCAAGCAAGAATCAGGCCTATTGGCTGTAACCTGACATCAGAAAGTGCAAGTAAGAATCAAGGCTACTGGCTGTAAACTGACCAAAGAAAGCATGAGAAAGAATTAAGTCTACTGGCTAAAATCTGACCTTTGAAAACGTGAGGAAGAATCAAGGCTATCTGCTGCAGTGAGACCGTTTCAGCAGACTCGACCTGCTCAGCTGTGCAGTTCATAATGGCTGATTGTTATCAAGGAGACCAGGAATTCTGGAGATCTGAATTACATCAGTCCATCCACTGTTCAGTGAAGAACGATATATCATAAAGTATTTATTTTACCGGCACACATCTACACAACTATGCATACAAATGTGTAAAATTTTACCATGTGTAGGGAATTTAAAAAGAATAAATAAATAACATCATTTAACGTAAGTCCATCAAAAGTTAAAATGTTATGTATGTAATAAATACATAAATTTAACAATATGCACTCCTACTACACAGCAAAAAGGCTTTCATAAGCCTTGATTTCAAAGCTATCCAATGTGTGAAAATATTTAATCAACAGGCTTCAAAAAATTCTTTTACAAAGTCCTCAACAAACACCACCACCTTCACAGGGTGCCAGAAACAAATGGTGCATTGTGCAACGAAAGAAATTTTGACAAACACCAAAGATTGGTAAATGGTAATATGATTGTAGTTTCATTGTTTTTTGAAGGACACCCAACTATGATGTGAAGGTACTGGTGAGGCTAATTGTCATAATGGCACCTCCGCCAGCTCCTCGCCCCACTCTTCTGTCTCCGTCAGGGGGTTACGCTGAGTGCCTCCACTCGCTTTTCTCTGGGACTCCTTTGGTCGGTGTTTGGAGATCTTAGGTGAACTGTACTCTGCCGAGTACTCAGTACGTGTAATACCCTCATCTTTTGCAAAATGTCTACTTTTACTTCCATGCTTACCTGGTTTTCTTTCAGGTGTGTTCATTAACTGTCCCAAATTCTCCAACACCTGAGCTTTATCTATGTCACTGCTGGAAGGCCTGTCGACCATCCGCAGCTTGGCCTCAGTGAACTCACCAGATTGACCAATGACAGTTTCCTCGGCTTCACTGGTGAGATCATTACCGTTGTCTTGGAAGTCCCGCAGACAGGTCCTTATGGCCTCCACAGTGCTCCTATGGACACGGTTCTCACTGAGCACAAGGCGTTTTAACCTCAGGGGATAACTCTTAACCAGGTGGAGGAACAACTGAAACACACACAACAGAAGCAATCGCTGAATGCCTGATGTATAAAACAGCCATCCACAAGCTCATTTATACCCTACTTAATTGCTCCGCTAAATTTGTATCCACAATAGGCATTCTGTTTTGCCCGATCAGTTTGGTCAAATCATGGAAATTGGACTATGAACTGTGCACAACCATTCATACTGTCATAAATATTTGTCCAGAAATAAGGAAACCACCAGCAACTTCATGTACACTGGGAATACTTGAAGAGTTTATGTATGTGAGCTGAGAACAATTAACTTGATTCTCTCCAAGCACAATGTATACCAGTCTGCCAGTGATGTTCATAGCTTTGTCTATAAAGGCATGCCAATAATGATGTGACACTAATACATTATATTATTTTTTGGAACAATTTAATTCTCACGGGCCTTCGTGGCTCAGTCGGTTAGCTCGCGATCGCAGCGCAATGACCCAGAAAGCCTCCCGCCAATGCGGTCTCTGTGAGTTCAAGTCCAAGTGCTGGCTTCCTCTCCTGCTGTATGTAGGAAGGTCTGCCAGCAACTTGCAGATGGTCGTGGGCTTCTACCAGTCTCTGCTTGGTTTCCTCCCACGATAGTGCTGGCCGCTGTCGTATAAGTGAAACATTCTTGAGTACGGCGTAAACACCAATCAAATAAATAAATAAATAAATTTAATTCTCGTTACATATTGCTTTATACATTACGTGTAACAGCAAATATCACTTGTCTCCCACCTTTGCAGAGTGCTCCGTCAGTCCAGTGCCCTCCAGGTCCAATGTTTCTATGTTGCGGTTAGCAGCTAATGACACAGCCAAGCACCCAGCTCCATAATCTCCTAAGGTGTTGTAATCTAAGTATAGAGCCTTCAGCATGCTGTTGGCTCCAATGGCCATACTGAACTTGGCCCAGCCTCTTGCAGTGATGTCGGTATTAGCACTGAGAGTTAGATCCTGAAGACCTGTGCTCATCAAAGATGAAAAAAAAAAAAACATGTGGTCATGTACTTTACTCTACACAAGTTAGATTGTAGACAATTGAACTGGTGCTTAGTTCTACTGAAACAGTGAACACTGCCAGGAAGGAATATATGAACTGTAAATCTCAAGTATCTCATCTACCGTCTATATGCCTTAACATATGGACATGTGCTGCTGTTTTCCCTCCCCCCTCCCCCCACACACCACTCCTATCTGGCTTATAAATGAGTAGTAAACTTGGTCTTACCTGGTTTGTCTCCATCAGGCGGTAACAGGTCACAAATAGCATCCAGGCCATCATCTCCAAAGGCACAGTCTCCCAGGTCGAGGGATGTAATACCCGGACGCTGAGCCAAGGCCTGGCAAATAACTTTTACTCCTTCATTACCAAGTCTGTTCCCATGTAACCTGTCAACATTTACAAAACAACCACAAAACTTTTGCTATTACAGACAATAACATCTCTAGTATAAACGTTGAAGTGTGCAAAATTAAACACTGCTTTTCTCACTGGAAGCCACTGATGTTGGTCACTGTGTGGCAAGTTTCTCAAATGATATTGTAATAAACATGTAACATTTAAGATTTTAAATAAACAGTGTAATGCACCCAACCATATTTTGACACAGGCCAACTGTTTGGCACAGGACAAAACTGCCATGTAAACACGGCAACTTTTTTTAATAATGTGAATAACTGGATGATTTTCCATCATGTCTTGTAACAGTTTAAATTCTTTTTCTCCAAGCTTGTGAAAGGAACTTGACCTGTGTGACTATATCACTCACTTATAAAACTTATCTTATCACATTACATGTAACTGTTATTTAAATGACACTGTATGGAATGAATTAAGGTTTTCAGTTTTCAAAGATCACTGACAAAAACATTAATACATAATTGTGCTTTATAATCATTTGTCAGTTATCCATGTCAGGTGACAGAATGAATATACACATAATCCTTACATCATCTGTAGGGTGATCATCAAACTGACAAATGTTAAACTTTTACTTACGATAAGACACGCAAAGTCCGATTTCGGACAAGGGCTTGTGCAACCAACTCCACCCTGAAACGGTCGTCAATAAGCCCAAGACTGAGAGTAATTTGTAGGAGCGATTTGCATTGGCCAACAGCCTTCATCAGCCGCTTGCATTCCTTGTCACCTACTTTACAGTCACGAAGAGAAAAGAATCGTATGCCGCTGTTTTCAAGGGACTCGCAAATGTTGCTAACTTCCGGAGAAGTGAGCATTTCCCCAGTCATCTGGATAATGCCTGCGCCCGGTAACATTGTCACTGGTCCTTTGATTCTTAGACAAACTGTCCGAGTACACTATACGTATATTCTTGCTTTAAAAAAAGCCGCGTTTGGGGTAAATTCGAAAGTGAAAGTTGCCCTCCGGCAAATGCTTATTTCTCGACAGCCATAACCGGAAGACTCCAGTTGCTACAACATGTGCGTGGAAGAGTATACATACATGACCTTTGATTGGATTAAAATAAATACTTTGCTTTGTATAAGCGGTATAATAATTTTTATACTGGAATAATTTTTATATTACACCTACAGGTTTATTACATCTACAGGTTTACTGTGGATTCCTCATTTCGTGTAAGGGTTACCACAAGAATTCTTCACAAAAGACAACAGAGAAACTTTACTACTTGTTACCCAGGTGAAGTGACCTAATTCTGTAATTAAACCGGAAGTGATCTCAAAGTAGATGGCGCTGCTGACATTGACTGACTGATGAGACTGATGAGCCAAGCAAGCTGCTAAGATGCCGATGCTGGAAGGGTTGGGGTTTACAGAGAGAAGTGCTGTTATTATTGATTTCGGTTCGGCATATACAAAGTAAATAGCGAAACTGATGTCTGAAATGTGGAGTTTCGTGTTATACATATGTACATTCACGATCCTAATAAGCCGAATGGCATTGCAGAAGTCTCTCGAGATCACTTTGATTTTGGACGAGACAGGGAGAGTGCTCTCGCTCCCTGTAACAACATTAATTGTTAACCCCCGAGAAATCACGGTAGTTCGCGAGAGTCCCGACCCTGTCACGTCCAAATGCAGTGTGATCTCGAGAGACTTCTGCAATGCCGATTCGGCATATGGGTGATGAACAATGATCATCTACATCCTATACTGCTAGTACTACTTACTGGTTTACCTATCATCTAGTCTATGTAAACTACATGTTGATGGAAACATCATATGTGTGCATGTATTCATCATTATATCATGTCGAAATAGCCTGTTTAATACGTCTACAGTTTTTACCCTCTTGTTTCAGTCAGCATTGTAAATTTTAATACACATATACTAAGCACACAAACATAAATTACCGTAAACTGTCAGATTTTCCTCTCACAACAGGTGATGCTGAGGTGAAATACAACTTCCATGTCATAAGTCTTTTGTTGTACGATGTCAAATGTGTTGCATTGTGTTTCATGTAATACGCATCTGCTCATTGTTATGTCACTCTTTTGAAGCTGCAGTGGAACATTTAGCATTCCTGAAATTATGTAATTTATGCCATTTCAATATTTAGGTCACATATACCATTATAAGCTCATCTTTCTGCTCAGCATGGGGCAAAACTCTTAATCGTTCTGTACTGTGTAGTTTGTGTGTATATGTAACAAACTGCCTTATATAGGATTAAGATTTACTTATCTTAGTCAGTGGGATAGTCAGAGGAATTTATAGAACTGCACTGTTCCTGTGTCATAGGAATCTTTATGTCACTCTCATTTCAGTTTTTACCTGATCTATTTATATTTCAAACAGAAAGTGAAATGATAAATCAATAATATTTGCTAAACTTTGGAGAATAATGGGTAATGTGTCTTGTTTCCACAGATGTGGATTTGCTGGAGATTCTGGTCCAAGATGTATTGTTCCTAGTGTGGTAAAAAATAGTAGAACAAAAAAGGTACTGTATATATTTATTTTGTAGTTTTGATATATTTTATGACCCTTTTTGCCAATATGTTGTGCAATCATTGCACATTTTTAATTGTATAAAGTTGTTGTTTTTTTTTTACTACTTTCATTGGTATGTGTTTATTTTTGTGTGACCAAGTGATGAGAGAAAACTTGGGAAAGTTTTACACAATGTGTTAGTTTTCCATATGAAGCTACTTAACAGTTTGAAAATTGCTTAAAATGTTCAGTACCCAATTGGGCATGTAGGAATCTCATCATGTATGATAAGATATTTTATTGAATTGTTTACCAGCGTACCAAGATCTGGCAGTTTAAGGATGAGGATGAGTTGTATGAACTACTCAAGGACTTCCTTCAGTACCTATATTTTAGGTAATGTTGAGTGTATTTAATTTTGTTCTTTTGTGTACATCACAAGTCCATTATTAAAGAAGTGGACACCAGATTTACGTCATTGGGGACAGGAAACTCTGATGTACATGTAGATTTTTTCTGATATTGAACACAGTTTTTAACTAGGAGGACTCCACAGTTACTGATATGAGAGGAGAAATTACCTGTCTGGATAAGCAGATGAAATATTCAAGATCAAGAAAGACATACTCAGATTTTGGGATCAGTTACAAGGTTTTAATTCCTGATTGGAATATGTACAGTGTACTTGTATGTTTCATTATAATGTATGCAGACATTGTTGTGTTATTGTTGAAGATTTGTGATACCTGGTTTTTGCCATTCCCAAATGCATTGTATCTGAAATGAATGGGAATTGCATAATTCCAGATAATGAACATTCTTCCCTCATTAACTATACATAAATCCCATTGATGAAGAGATCCATTTTTTATGTGTTTTATAATTTCAGTTTTTCTGATACTGAAGTGTGAAATTCATACAAGGCAAAGTCACGCTGTCAAATGAGATTTCCAGCGTAGCAATTTTTCCTATGCCATTCCAATCATGTTGAAGAAAATTCATGTTGAGATGCAGGATTCCACACTACATGCACGTAAACTGTATCCTGATAGTGAGCTCATATATTTTTGTGAGATTTCAAAGGAAATCATTTTTATTTTTGTGTATGGCAGACATTTATTGGTGACCCCTAAAGAGAGGAGAGTTGTGATCTGTGAATCTCTGTTATGTCCCTCGGCCTTTCGGAATACCCTGGCTAGAGTCTTGTTCAGGCATTTTGAGGTGAGTGGCATGAGAGCAACATTGAGGTTGCCTGGAAAGAGGCTACGTTTTGCCTTCAGAGTTTATATTACCTTGTGTCATGAGATTAAAATGTTCCACTAAAGAAGTCAGTCTATATGTTGGCCTGGAGTATTACATGTAACTTAATGGTTGGAATTGGTGCATTTGTATGTGTTATCTCCATGGTAACTTGTTACACCATTTACTTGTCAAGGTGATTTCAGAAGTGATTTTCAATGACATGAAGACCTAGTTAAAATGTTAGATGACTTGAAAACGACATATCCATGAACTCTCAAAGTCAAGTTAACCAAACTTATACCACAAATGCACTAAGTTGCACCAAAGAACCCTGTCGAGTTCCAGTGGCCATGATCATTTCTTGCACAGCTTGGAGACACAAGAAAATATAATGTTGACTTGCCTACCTATTTGAGAAGGGAAAGAGAGACCAAAATGTTCTAAATGGAAACTGTGGAGCAATTAGATGGATTAAAAATCATTTACTTGGTGACAGGTGGATGATGTTGTTAGTCATTGTCTCTTATCACTCTCCAACTTTTGATCTGGGAAGGTTTAATCTTGTGCATTTGATGTGCAGTTGGGGATACATTGTATTACCTGTAATTTCAGGTGCCGTCAGTGTTATTCGGCCCCTCCCATTTACTGACCATGCTGACACTGGGAACAAACACTGGACTGGTCATTGATCTGGGCTACAGAGAAGCAGTGGTTATCCCTGTATCCTTTTTCAGTTCTGCTTTCAGTTTAACTTGATTACCTTCAGAATTTTGATTACCTGCAGAACATAAGTGATTGACTTAATATATAAGTACATGCACAGCATACAGGGTTTGCCATGGCTTGCTTCCAACATCTGTTAGTCTGATATCTCCAAGACAAATCACTGACCTTAACAAGTTTTCAGGTGTATGAGAACATATCTGTGATGAAAGCCCTACAGTGTTTACCCTTAGGAGGACAGGCTGTTCATAGGTGAGGTGCTCACTGCCCATTGAATTGGCATTCATCTCTGCCAGTGGATTTGATACATTTTATGTTTTAGAAACCCATGCTTGTATATACCATGGTATCGAAATCAAGCTAAAAAAAAACACAGCTGAAGGACTTTTACCTCATTTGATGCAAATGCTGATGCAAATGCCAATGTTTACTTAAAAGAAAAAATATCATTTAGCTGCGTCCTTTGCAGAAGCTTGGTAAAGTTTTCTTAACCTTATTTAAAAATAAAACCATCTTTGTTAAACATAATGGTTGCTCTAATTTTGTTTCTTACAATAAACTTTATGTGGTATGGGTAAATTTAATCTATATTTAGTCGATGGTCTCCCATCCATGATCTCCCTATATGCCATGTGCTTTTATTTGGACAGAAATGCGATGTTGAGTTGATGAAAAACATACGGTAATTTTTTTTTTCTTTTCCCAGACGCCTGACATCATTGCTGGAGACAGCTACAGTATCCACAGCCACTCAGAACGAGCAACCTCTAGGCAAAGCTGCAGGTAAGTGGTGCTGGCTAAACTGCCTCACTGAATGACACCATGTTTTATGGTGTGGAAATGGATCATTTTGCTTTTTACAAATACTTGGTGAA
The DNA here is from genome assembly GCA_016165875.1 of Acanthopleura granulata. Lineage (NCBI taxonomy): Eukaryota > Metazoa > Mollusca > Polyplacophora > Chitonida > Chitonidae > Acanthopleura > Acanthopleura granulata. The sequence continues at coordinate 16,967,983 of JABBOT010000010.1, forward strand.
GTCTGTATGATTCATCTGGCTCTTTAAATAGCAGTCAGAGTTTATCTGGCGGATAAATTAAGAGGGGGAAATTCATCTTGCCATGTTTATTTAAGTTGAAATGCTTTACCAGTGGAACAAAAATTCAGTAATACATGTCCCAAATTGGTTTAAGCCATCAACATAAATTCAGAACGATAAACTGCAGTCTGTTATGAATGAATTTTTAACTGTTAGAAACTTGAACTTGGTGTGTACCTTATTATGGTGAAGCCATGCACCAACATTTTTTTAGCTTTTCTTTTATATCATTTTATCTATGGCGTCCAAACAAAGTTACAAGAAATCACATGTGAAGTGTTCTGAAAATTAGATCAAATTGGGAACAACTGATCCCAAGTAATTGAAGACCCCCAAACTGCATGTACTTTGTAGGTCAGTTTGTGTATCTATTAAGTTGTTTTGTTTTCCCAGCTGAGCTCTCGGAAGAAGTCATTGAAGATATTAAAGGTAAGATATCTGATCTGTCTTCGTTATGATTGTGCCAAAACACTTCTGTAAGTCGGATCACTAGTAAGGGAGTCATTATCAATCTTCTTACAAGTTTTTGAAGTGTGCTTGCCTTGTGGTAAGACCCCAGTTCAATCCGGAGATGAGTGGTGCCTAAAATTTGCAATCTTGGTACTTGCTTACTCGGCAGTAAGTATAATAGGATAGGGATAGTACAATTTAAAGCTTTGTCAGTGCTGTGACTGGGTGGGGCATCATGGCTGGGCCCCTTAGTGTGGTTGTCCTACTGAGGCAACACTGTTTATAATACGAAGGCTATGGCACCATCCTGCAACCAGGACACTGTCCTGCCACCAGGGCACCGTCCTTCCACCAGGCCTGCCACCAGAGCACTGTACAAGGTGTGACATGATCTTAACAATATTAGGGATGCTGAAAGACAAGCAACAGAACATACAAAGGCCACAACACTATTTCCCCCTATAGCTTCAAAGTTTTATTGGAAGTTTGTAATCATATGTTGCTGTATTTTGTCCTTAATTTATTTGATGTGTTTAATTTGGTCTAGCATGCGGTGTTTTTTTTTTCATAAATCTTCTCCATACTTTTTCAGTCAAGTGCTGCTTTGTGACAAATTTTAAAAGAGCGCAAGAAATTCAGGAAGTTACCTTATATGGAGCAGATGAAAGCAAGGTATGAAACTAGAGGAGTTAAGATGTAGTGTAATGTTACTTCCCATTAAAACTCCTGCTTGTACCTGAAGAAAACATTTCATGGGTTTACAACTTCAGAGGACCACCTGTAATCAGGTAACATTTCACTGACCAGGTGATGCGGATGGCTTCTGCTTGTGACCATTGTGGTTATGTTAGCGATTTCAGCTGTTGGTTATAAGGTTTGTTGGCTCTCCTTTGATTGTGAATGTCACCTCAATTGTTTGCAATAAATGCTATTCCCGAAAGCATCAACCAAAAAAGTAAATATATATGTGTAAGACAAATGTTGTTTTCCTCCAGAATATACATGTAGTTATTGCTTTTAATAAGTTTACGTGGACAATATTTGTTCCAGTTGCCTACCCCACCACCAGTCGTGGATTATCCCTTGGATGGGGAGAAGGTACTTCACATAAATGGCAAAATCAGGTAAGTAGTGTTCTGTTGTGTTCACGTGTTGGAAATCTTTAACATTGATTAGGTAATAAGTCATGGTGTCTTAACAGCATGAAGAAATAATTGGGACATATTCTCACTGGGCCTGCCAGATGGACGTGGGTATCCCTACACCACAATACTGGTTTCCATCATATATGTCAAGTATTCTTGAGTACGACGTAAAACACCAATTAAATAAATAAGTAAAATACTGTCACAGTAGTTATGAAAATAGTGGAGGGTAATTTGTCAGTACATGTTAAGAAAACTCAAGATTTTGTGATATAATGAGATGTTTATCCTAAACTATGATTTGAAGTACAGCTTGAATTGGGTGGGAAAAGTTCAGCAAATTCATAGTTTCATATTTTGCTAATCATGATCTTTTTGAAAAGCTGTCTGTTAGTTCTTTGTACAGCAAGCTAACTGCACGGCCTGTTATTTCAGAGAGCACACCTGTGAGGTTCTCTTTGAACAGGATAATGAGGAGCAATCAGTGGCCACTACCTTGTTAGATGCCATTGTCCAGGTAAGCTATGATAATCAGATGGAATGCTCTAGATGTGATTTTGATAAATATCATGTAGGCCTAGTATTTCTGCCAATAAAAGAGACTGTCAACATATGGATATGCCTTTCTTTTCTACGTAAAGGTTTTGCTGTAAAATATGCCTCTTGTGAGTCCTGACTTGGCAATAAAGATGTTGAAATGTTGCGTGAAGTGAATGTAATTCCTGAAACCTTGATGATATTGCATTACTGTAATGCTCCTTATACATTTACTTAATTCTGTGTCAGGTTTGTTCTCTTCCAAGTTAGATTTTAGGTAGAAAAGACTAAATCGGTCCAAAACACCTGTTTGTCTGTCATGAAGCTTAAGACTTCACCAGTATTGTCAGTTCTTTTTGAATGCTAACATAACAAGGTTATATGGATAACAACTTCTGTTTATTTTAAAACAATGTTTCGGTAAAGATACCGATACTGTTTTCAAGTATAAAGTATTAGTATGTGTACCGAAATGGCGCTTCAAAATAAATAGAAGTTGTTATCCATATAACCTTGTTATGTTATCGAACTCTGCTTCTAAATGCCTCTCATAGGTGTTCTTGAATGCTGCCTCTATGTGTTTCAGTGTCCTATAGACATGAGAAAGCAGTTGGCGGCTAACATTGTGGTGACAGGAGGAGCGGCCATGTTGGCGGGCTTCTATCACAGGCTACAGCAGGAGCTGCATCATTTGCTCCAGCAGCCCAAGTACAAGAGAGACCTAGCCATATCTGGCTTCAGGTTCCATCAGCCTCCTGCCAGGGAGAACTGTTCAGCATGGCTCGGTGGTAAGATTGTCTGTGGTGGCGGGATACTTCTGTCATATGAAATCAGTTAACTGGTCAACACAGAAAGGTTGTGTCCGCAGTTTTGTTATTAAAGAGTGTACATGAGAGAATTTTCCAGCTTTTGAGAAATTGTTTTCTACATAGGAAAAAAAGAGAATCCTTTGTTGTTTTGTGTATTTGCAGTACATGTGTACTGGCCCAGTACAGGAAAAGATAAACATAACAAGTCTTTTGATCAGATTGAAAGTTAAATTGAATGCTAGAAACTCAACTGGGCAAGTTGAAAATGAAAATTTCTTCAAATACTGTGAATCACATGGCTATCTTCAATGTGTATGGTTTGATTCCAGTGTACACGTTTATGTGCTGGTAGCGTACTAATTGAAATTGCAAATAAAACTGCATGATTTGCTCATATAAACCTTATTGATAATCTGTTTTGTTTGCTCCCTCTTCCTCAGGAGCTATGATTGGTTGCCTGGAGACGCTACCCCACAAGTCAATGAGTCGGGACGCTTACATCCAGACCGGGGTGTTGCCAGACTGGTGCTCTCTGGGGACAGAACCCGAGCCTACCAAGGACAAGACCCCGACCCGGAAGTGATTCCAGGCACCAGCACTGTTTATTTCTCATTATTTATTGCATCAGTTTATTGCATCACTCACGTGTCTCGTACATTGCTTTCTGTAGATTGCGGTGGACACGTTGAAATTTGGTGCAGTTGATTCATTCAGTCATTCGGTACGCTGAGAATCTCTTTAGTTGACCCACTGAATAGCTTAGCATAATAAATAAGCAAAGTAACTCTGAAGAAATTCAGTTTGACATTGTCATTATTTCGACTTTAATTAAGCCATCCTTAGAGAAATATGCCATGTGGGGCATGTTATAGATATATATGCACAAATATACAGTAGACTCCCGGAAAAGCGTAATAGAAAATCTGATAAGGATAGGGCTGCATGGAAATAAACATTAATGGTGTTGTATTAGTCAGCTGGATGGGTTATGACAGTATCAAGAAAGAATTACACATGTTGTGTATGATGACATAACAGTATAGCCCCCTTAGTATCCTATAGCAGTTAATTGTCAGTAAAGCGCCAAATCAACATTAAGGACGAGGAGGGTCCAAGAAATTAAAAATTATAATAAATTACGAATAGATAACAGTTTGGTTATAACATAATATTGCATATGCATGTGTAATTTATACCTGAATGTCTGTATATAGCGGTGAACAGTTATAGCAGACATCTAAAATGGAGGACAGGATTTCAGAAAGTCGTATCTGGATGACAATTATTCTGTAAGTTTTAATTTCAAACACAAAAGTTTATCTAAGCAGTTTTAGCTCCTTAGAGGCCATAACTATGTGATTCAGTATAGGTCTGTTTCGCCTGATCACTGGTGCTTCCTTAAATTACAGTTCATTCCAGTGGAATAAGTTGTCAGTAAGCTGAGTGTTACATAACAAAAGGGGGTATACTGGAGACGGTGGCATATCATTGAGCCTGTCTGGAAGGTTGATTAAGTCCTTAATATGTTCGAAATGTTCACATTCCATCACATGGTTATAGATTTCACTAAGGCCTTTGTCATATTCTAGAAGCCTTTTAAGGAGGCAGTGTTCCGTGTTCCATGTGTAGCTTGAGGAACACCCTGGGCATATGAACTGGTTAGCTATGTTGCTTTTATATTCTGGCAGCGTTGGATCTTTATTTGCGATCATGGTCGAGATCTTCTTTGTTTGCCAGCGGGTGACAATCTTTACTGGTCCATTCAGTAGGTGGCGTATATTGGACAAGTATCAACGGACAATCCGCTCTCCTTGGCCTCCGACATATGGGAGATTTATCCGGATGACTGGAATATCATCAGCTTATGGGGTGGGGGTGGGGGGATCTGTCAAGTGAACTTTTCTATAAGGTTATCACATACCGTCTTAGGAGAATCTATTTGCTCTGTAATACCCGATGATAATAAAGCGTACTTGTACATACAATTCTAACCTGAATCTTCCGTGAGTTTTTCTACCCATTCTGTATGAAGCATTGTCATGGAATTTTTTCTGTGAATGATGTGAACTTTCAGGCATTCTTGCAGGATGACACTCTCAGGGGAATTTCCTGTGCCATGGTTTGTAGATATGACTTCGTAAGGGTCTGGGCTTTATTTCACTAACAAGTATTAAACCTTTAATATGACGTTTCAAGTTTTACCAGCCAGTACACAGTAAACCATAGGTAGTATTTGTTTTGTGACACGGTCGTGAAAAATGTCCTAACTTTTAACTTAAGACCTGAGATACGATTTATGACCTTTAATGAAACTTGCCCGGAATACTGTAGGACGATGGTAATACCAGATAATGTGGATGGTTCCTGGTCAAGTGGTTGAGATGCTGGTCTTTCGATTGCAGGGACACTTAAAGTGTTGGTAAAACTCAGACCCAAGATTCCCCCGCCTCAACTCTTGGTTGAACCTTTGTGGCAATGTCGGGTAAACAGAGCTGGTAATGTCATACAAAGGACAGTCACACGAGGCCTGCGACCAGGTTACCACCTAGCTGCATCTGGAAAATGCAGGAATTTGCAAGCCAATAGTTAAATGAGCAATTGGCTGATGACAGAGGTCCTAGTTGATAAACCAGAGTAAAATTAGTCGCAGCGAATTCGATAATCATGTTCCAAAGTTCTGACCAGCTCATATTGGCTTCCTCCCAGGACATACATCTGCAGAGGTCTTCCAGAAACCTGCGGATGGTCCGCTTTTCACCAGTTTCCTCCCACCATAATGCTTGCCGCCATCCTGTAAGTGAAATATTCTTGTGTAGCGCGTAAAAGACCAACCAAATAAATAAACCTGCGATTCAAGATTGTAAGGGGTCGCAGAGAGTCCTGGTCCGAACCAGAAGTCCCCATGAGGCAGTCGCACGACTGGTGGTGTTAGGTGACTCCTATTAACACCCCTTTTTTCAGAGACTATTTAACTGCAAAAACCGGGCATCTTACCTGTTCGATTCTGGAATGTGACCATGGGTTAAATCATGAAAGTCAAATGGTTAAATGAAGTCCAACGACAAAATCGAACTACCAGTAGTCGTGGCGCATACATAAGCGCATGGAGCTTAAGAACATGACACATACACGCACAAATATGGTTCATTCAGGTTGCCTTGATTGGAATTTATTCAATCGATGGTTTCATCTTTCACAGATTCGCTTCAACAGCTAAAAATTCTTTCGAAAAAGAGATTGACAATAAATATTCCACTGTATCACAGCGGATTTCACAACAAAGTGGAATCCAGGAGTCGATAAAGAATGAAGGAACTGGGCATTCCACCACTGGCCGCCGCTTTTAATGCCGTTGGCTTTTATCAGATGGAACATTCGCTATTGAACTCCTCCCGCCAATCTTCTGATCTTTGATATTCTCGATGTGATCTGTTTGAGAAACGCTTACGTACGGAGAGTTTGGGCTCGGGTTGGCTGATTTCTTTTTCCGCAAAATCAGCTTCGGTTTCAGGTAAGGGAATTCAGATGTAGGGATAAATAAAGTTTCTGATTGTACTTTCGTCTTGGTCTTACGTACCGCATTGCATTGGGAGACACAGCGGACGGAAGGTCTGCAAGGCTCCGTTTGAACCGCCTGGTCAACTTGTGCTAGTCTGCTGTTAACTATCCCCATTGCTGGAAAGAAACCTTGGTCGCCGTACAGATTGTGGGGAAGACAACCCTGTAAAGCCCCTCTTCCAGTGCACGATCGAATCACCAAAAAACGTCTACATTTCACTGCTCCCTACGGAGATTCACTTCGGGCTACAGTCAACCTACGTCATAATCGGCGTTACGTCACAGATCGAGGTCAATGGCATCTCCACAGTAACCAGAAAAGCCGACGTTACAAACACCAATGGAAACGTTACTTTGAAACCTCGACGTGAAAAATTATCGACGCTTTATATGCCAGACATGAAGCTAGACCGCAAAACTTAACAAACGGTAACAAAGCAGAATGGGTTCGGCACCTTCTAAAGCTTCATCAGGGGTGACGATAACCCAAGTCAAGGAGTATAACCCACAGTGTTCTGAAAATCAAAGCGAAGAGACACCAGTAGAAGTGTTGAAATCAGAAGCAGCTTTAAAGGAAATTCACACGCAGGCAAGTTCCGGCGCTCAACAACTAAAACACAAGACACAACGGGAAGGAACATCGATTAAAGACCGACGGCACATTCAAAAAGGTGCTTCTACCGACGAGTTTTCAAAGCCGGGAGTAAAATGTGTCGTCGGGAGAAAAGATAACGCTAGTACAGTAGTGGAAGACGAGATGAAGCGTTTAAGGCGCTGTAGGCAGCTTCATTCTAAGTTACCGCCTATACACTATGTGGAGAAAAACGAGGGCGGTCTGGTAGTGCAAGATGTGGATCAATCCTCTGAACAAGGAGGAAAAGACAGAAACAAATTTGCCAAGACGGAGAGACCTTCGAGTGCAACGTTTCCTTGCAAATCTCAAAGTCAGCGTCCGCAAAGTGAAACAGAGTCGCCGAACGCTGGCGTATCATTACCGGAAGCTGATCATAAACCAAACGTTAAACCAGTAAGGGTCGACCCGATTGATCCAAGCGCCGTCGGGAAGCTTGGCGTTTCTGGACAAGAGCTTCTTCAGCAGTTACAGCGCCAGGGCATTGTCAGTGTGCACGGGACTCATCACGTGGACTCGTCCGCTATCATAGGACAGCTGGCGCACCTGGGCCTTATACGGGACGGCAACTCCAAGGGGACGGAAGGAGGGGTGGTTTACGATGAAAGTGAGAGACGTAAAATGCCTGCCCGCCTTGCGAAACTGACTTATAGTGAAGTGCACCAAGGCGCCTTTCCAAATCCAGAGGAGAAACGTCGTCGCATGAGGCACCGGTCAAATCTTGGTGGTTGCGGAGTCCTGATGAACGAAGACGTAGTTAACAATGCCATACAGCGGGCCTACGCCAGAGAACGGAAACAGACCAAGATTTACTTACCGTCAGATAATGCCGATGACGACAAAGCGTTGGAACAAAAGATTGATCACGTGGAATTACTGTGATGTAGTCGTGGATAACTTCCTGGAGCGGCAAACTGTCAACAACCATCATTTAGTTTCGGCAACATATCACATACATCACTCACCAGGTGAACATAACTCAGGATCAGCGTGAATAATCTGTACCTTGGGATACAAATCAAGCAAGAGTTCGATCATTTTGTCCGTAAAAATAAATATTACCTGCCAGCGAAAATTTTCGTTTATTCGTTACTACGTTTTAACCACTCGTACACAAGCGGTTTTGACACAAACGTTTTAAATAAAATGTGAATTAAAGACTCCTTTTTCCACCACAGGCACTCAAATTTTGTGCTGGTTGTCCTCCAAAAAAATCCAGGACCAACTGTTACACAACTTCTGGAGTTAATATTTTCGGAAGTTGTCTTGTAAATCACGTCACATGGCGACATGATCCAAGCGAACGTTCTTTGATTGAGATTGGAGTAATATTCCGTGTTTTATGTCCAGTTATGTAAAGCTCAGACCTATGTCTCTGGTATTGAAGTTATATTCTTTGTTATATATATTAGGTATAAATAACACTCGCATGATTCTGACACATACATAGGGACTGGTTCCTGACAAAAGCTTAACCCTTTGGAGGTTAACCAAATTTGATACGGTCTGCTGCTTTTGGTATCATGTAGGTGTTGAACTAGACCACTGGAACAGAGCTTATACAAAATCGCACAAATCAAGTTAATATTCAGCCAAAAAAAGTCATAATAATAAAATGAAAGTAACACCAAAGATTTGTGAAATTGTGTTTCCAAGTGTATTTTTTTTTATTCTTAGTGATGAAAATAAATAACCAAGCTGCTTTAAACAAAAACATCAAAAATTTAAAAAACCATCTTTAGCACGCCTAGTGCCTGGCACATGTTTCACTTCAAGAAACAACATAAATGTATTACTTTTTACAATGAGATATTAGAACATATCCATCATATCAGAAACCAACGTTTCAACTTGGATAGTCCCTGTAACATATTCTTTCACACAATATATCAGTATCATTCTCAAAACAAACAGATTATCTTTAAAATAACATTTTATCTTGAAAACAATATATGAGGTGTAGGTTGAATGTTCCAATAGCTGAAATACTGCTGGACAGAAATATTAAATAATAGCATGATTACTTCCCTGGAAGTTTGATATAATCTCTGTCACCACCATGGATCATCAAGACTGCATGTATATCACTATGGATTTGTGCATGAGGTGCGGACAGGACTCACAGGTAAAAACTGAAGTTTATGTTGTGCTAAATTGTGTGTTTGATTTTGACACATGATTTTCCAATCATCAGAGCCTGACAATTATCAAATTTAACGCAAAAAATCTTGAGAAGCACCAATGAAGAATACCAAGATCAATATCAATATCAACTGAGGCATCTGATTCATCGGAGGCATCTGCTTCTTTGTATTCTTGTTCATAAATCAGAAAAAGTTACTCTAAATCAACGAGTTATCTGCTGCACAAAGTAATGCTGACATGACCTATGATGTTTGTGTGTGCATCAGTGATTGTAAGCAAAGGCACACCCAGAAGGATCAGTGACAGGACAAGTAATTCCATATCATCACAATAATTCCCAAACTCCTTCCCTGCATCTTCTAGTACATATTGAATCTCTCTTCCGCCTCCATTCCTTCCCAGCATCCTCTAATATGTATCATCTCCATCCTCAGTCTCCACGGCTATACCATTATGTAACCGTAGCAACATGGGGCAATCAGCACTTGTGTCATGAAGTTGGTGCTTAATAACATCCTCAGGATCAACCTTGAAAAATATTTTCATCACTTATACTGAAACTTGCAATATTTTTAAAGCACTCAAAGACAATGAAGAATATTTACAGTGACACATCAGCAATTTGTAAAACAATCTTCTACACAACATTGAGAAATGTGAATGTTTGGTCAACAAGACTTGTTGGTATTACATGAGGTCATCATATACATGACTTACTATCGTTATTAGACTAAACAAAACTGTGGCACTAAACAGTAAAAATAAGAACTCAAAACCATCCCCTACAACAACACAGTTCTTCAACAGGAGAGTTTCGAGAAAGGGAAAACAGCTGCCATGTTTTACCATGTGACCTGTCATAAAACCTGAACAAAACACACAGATTAGCAGTCAAGATAATACACAACATCAATACTAGCAGACATGTCACCTGGTTCCAGAAGTAAGGCCGGCGATAATCCTCGGGCTTGACTGCCTCACGTCTTGTCCGCATCAACCTTAAACATTGATAATCTGCTGTACAGGATTCATAACTCAAGAATTCCCACAAAAAAATAAGGAATATCATAAAAACATAGATTAGACAGAAGAGTGAATTCACTGTCAATCACTCAACCACGCTGGTACACATCTTTAATATGTACTGAAATCAGCTCAACATCTCAATACTGGATTGGGGGGCCTCCATGGTTCAGTCGGTTAGCGCGCCATCGCAGTACAATGACTCTCCCGCAATACGATCGCTGTGAGTTCAAGTCCAGCTCATGCTGACTTCCTCTCTGGCCGTACGTGAGAAGGTCTGCCAGCAACCTGCAGATGGTCGTGGGTTTCCCCTGGGCTGTGCCCAGTTTCCTCCCACCATAATGTTGGCCGCTGTCGTATAAGTGAAATATTTTTGAGCACGGTGTAAAACACCAATCAAATAAATAAATAAATAAACAATACTGGATTGTGTCTTAAATTCTTCACTTCTCAGGACACTAGCTTGAAACCCACACTACTTTCACAGTGTCCTACTGCCACTAACATGTCCCTAATTACACCTGACATGGTACCACTAAACTTCCTCGATATTTTTTCTGTGTACATTTCCATTCCGTCTCTGTTCACCTGTATCACTATTCCAGACGCTATTTAACAGTTTCACAGACTTACCTAAAAAGTATCTGAAAATTAAACTAACAACCTCACAGGCTTACCCTTAAATGTACAGTGTATCTCAAAATTAAACCAACAGTCTCACAGACACTCTGTAACAGTCTCAAAGGAAAGCCTCACAGAATCACCCAAACACTTTCAAAGAACAACCTCACAGATTCACCCAAACACTCTCAAAGAACAGACTTACAGTTTCACTCCAACACTCTCAAAAACCAGCCTCACAGATTCACCCACTCAAGGAACAGCCTCACAGATTCACCCAAACGCTCTCAAATAACAGTCTCCCTGATTTTATCCTAGCAGCCCATCAGACTCACTTTATCATTTTCACAGACTTTCTACCACCGTCTCCCAGAAGAATCTCTCTGACTTACTCTAGCAGTTTTCTGCGAGCAGATTCCTGGATTCTGTAGACAGCATCAGGCGCCCAGCTAGCCACAGTGTCCTCGCTCCCAATGGCAATGTTGACTGCCATTCTCACACCATTGATCTAAATCAAGCAAATGGCAATGAGCAGTTTTTGGCACATCTATTTAATCCCATTTAACAAGTCTGTCTGCTTATTTAACAATGAATATACTCTGTGTGACAGTCATCCAGATTTTGTAATTGCAAATATATGACTATGGCTTAACAACAAAAAGGCTGAGTACAACAATAAATCTCTTTGTCAGCAGTACATTAATCAAATGTATTTTGTTGTTTTTTATTCTTTACATGGGAAGTTCAGTCTGAAATCAACAGGTCTTAAATCTAACAATGGCAGAAATCAATAAATGGGCTGTAGAACAGGTAAATTTAGATAAAGGTCACAGAGATTTACCTCCCCTGGCCAATGCCTATTGATTTCACCAACCCCATACAATGTGAGCTGAACTCCAATTCTTAAGTTTCAGGTACAGATCCTCTTACCCTGTAAAGATCTTCATCTGTGATCTTGACATGAAAGGTGATCTCCATGTCATGGTCAGGTAGAGCTGGCCCACCTGTGTTTGGGTTGTAGCCCAGCCCACATATGGCACCTGTGTACCTGGTCTTAGCGCGGTTCACTCTGGACAGGGAACAAAACCACAACATTCAGTTAATACATTCTCAACATCTTCATTCCAAATTTATGGTTTCTGTTTTTAGTTTCACACTTTGATTTTGTCATCTTTCAAATCACTGTGCGCCTGGTTCCGCTTTAACTAAAAATTTTGTTCTAAGATCAGCTATGACTGCAAAATATGTTAGGAGGGTCATAGAGAGATGACTGATAGCTTAACGTTTAGTGCAGTGCTCAAGGATTTTTCACTTATATGGCAACAGTTAGGTTTATAGGTGGGGGAAACTAGATTGCTCAGAGGAAATCAACAATCGATCTCTTCATTTGAAGCGACAGCTGCAAAAGTCAGTGGAAATGTGATTGTGAAACAAACATCTACTCTTGTTAAACAATAAACAACAAAGTGTATGCCAATAATCATACACTGAACAGACATTCTGGTGTGTCTTCAACTTGAGGCACAAGAGCGGCCAGGCCCTTACTCACCTGGTCTCAGCCACAGGTGTGAAGACGAGGGACAGCAGAGCAGCCAGGCCCTTGCTCACCTGAGCTCAGCTACAGGTGTGAAGATGAGGGACATCAGAGAAACCTGGCCCTCACTCACCTGATCTCAGCCACAAGTGTGAAGATGAGGGAGGCCAGACCAGCAAAGCCCTTAGTCACCTGATGTCAGCCACAGGTGTGAAGATGAGGGAGGCCATAGCAGCCAGGCTCTTACTCACCTGATGTCAGCCATATGTGTGAAGATGAGGGACACCAGAGTGGCCAGGTCCTTACTCACCTGTTCTCACTCAAAGGTGTGAAGATGAGGGACACCAGCACAGCCAGGCCCTTACTCACCTCATGTCAGTCACAGGTGTGATGATGAGGGTCACCAGAGCAAGCTGGCCCTTACTCACCTGATCTCAGCCACAGGTGTGAAGATAAGGGACACCAGAGCAGCCAGGCCTGGGATGTTTGGCAGGATGGTTGTGTCCCGACAGATCATGGCTGTTCCCGAGGGGTTGAGGCCCACATACGCTGCCACCATCATTTTCCCGTGTCGGTCCTGAGGACATTCGTCAATGACCACGGAGTTCACACTGTTGGGGTCAATCCTTGCCTGTCTGCCAGCAAAAAGGAACACTGTCACCCAGAGCATGTCAGACATAAAGAGAATGGCAGGTACAAGAATCTACCTGCAAAAGGCTCATTAAAACTATGCTTTTTAAAAGCATTTTTATTAATTGAATCATATGTAATCATATTAGTATGAAAACCAAGAGTATTTAGACTCAAACTAAAAAATGTAATACAGGAATGAAACCCAATAGTTATCTCCCTTGTACATACCTCATTCTTCCAATATTTGTGAGACTGTTGAAGGAAAGTTCAAAGGGGTTATTCGGGCCAGTTAACATCACCTGATGAAACCAAAGAAAGCACAATAAGCATGAACCTATTTAATTATGATACCACAAGTACACATTTTGAGAAAAAATGGCACCATAACTACAGAAATGTGAAATTAAAAGTCAGGAACACATTTACACATGAAAATCCATATATTAAGATTCGGATTGGCTAACAGATAAGAGAGGAGATTCCACATGTGGGTCATATCTTATGCCTGAATCACCCTTGACAATGGCACCAATTGTTCAACTCAGTCTAGATCTGATACTGCAGGATCATCATAAGTTCATGCCCTCTGTTTTCATCGCTAAGAAACGGCCTAGGTTGTTATCCCAGTTCAGAAATTCTCTGATTTTGATCACAATACTATGTACTGTAATGGCTCTAAAAATCCCGCTGCCCCCAAATCAAAAGCACTGAAACTTACATTTTTCTCAGTAAGGTATCATCTTACCTTCTAAACAAACCACCAAGAAAAATAGATTTCTTTGAATCAGACAAAACCAAGAAGCTAAGTCATGACTAAAATTTCAGGTCAAATTATACAGTACATATTATAATATGATTGTGCAGCACAAACACTATAAAAAATTTATATAATTATGATTTTTCAAGTATCCTTGAGAGCTAGATTCAATGGTGTAAAAGTAATAACTGCTTTTCATAAACTATCCTTAACAGAGAAGAACTGTAAATTTCAATCACTTTGAAAACTTCATGTGGGGTCTCCATGAGACTGGAGGCAGTTTCCCCAAGCCTGTTTACACACCAGTCACCTGCTCGGCGAGACGGCCTTGGACAAGCTTACCTTCTTTCCTCGCTCTCTGTTGTTTGGTTCATGAGTGGTGTCCACATGCAGCTGAAGCCAATCAAACTTCTCTGCTGTATCCTCATACATTTCGGCCAATTCCCTACGACGTTTCTCCTCATTGCGACTTTCATGGTTTTGCTGCAAGAAAATGCTAGCCACTTCAAACATGTATCTCTCAAGATGCAATCCACAAACAGCTGCAAAGAGTTCATTATTTGGAATACACGTTAGTATATTACTAACTGTAAAAGATAAAGGTACGTCAAAAATACAGCTTTCCCCATCAGTTTTAATGAATTATACATAAATGTACATGACTGGCCCTGAATACATAAGTGGTTATGAGGCTTAAGCCCTTGTCTGGTTCACTGCCTACCTGTGTTTTGATAACATGGTTCTGATGTGTCTATATTAATGCGATCTCAAGGCCTGCGGGAATGTGACTCACGCCAGGCTGCAAATTACCTTGGACACAATGTTCTCCTCAAATGGTTCAGCAAAGCCACAGGTTATTAGCTCCTCGTTGACGTTCACCTGTTTCTTACGGATCATCATGTACAAGGTTACTCTCATCACACCCCCGACAATGGAATAGATCTGCAATACAAGAGATATAAAACATTTATACAACTTTTATCACACCCCCCCCAACACAGTAGATCTGTAATACAACGCTTATACAACATTTATACAACTCTCATCACACCCCTGACGATGAAGTAGATCTGCAACACAACAGTAATAAAACAACATTTATAAAATTCTCATCACACCCCTGGCAGTGGAGTAGATCTGAAATACAACAGAAGATATACAACAACATTTATACAACTCTCATCACACCCCTGACAATGAAGTAGATCTGCAATACAACAGATATAAAACAACATGTATCCAACTTTCATCATACCTTCCACGATGTAGTAGATGTACAATACAACAATGCTTATACATCACCTATACAACACTTATACATCATTTATACAACTCTCATTACAGTCCCAACAATAGAATACATCTGCAATGCAACAACATTTATACAACATTCAGTTTGACAGAAAACATCACATACAATGGCTCAGTGAAACAATCTCAACTTTCATGTAAAACACCTGTCACACAATGATGAACAAACCAAACCAACTACAAGGAAGTCCTGGTGAAAGCATCAACATCCACACAGCTAGCTGGTTTTTGGCGGTACCTTTCCCAACACTGTGACATGAAGCATGATTGGTTCAGCAAATAAAGCAGACCTGATTGGTCAGTTTTTGTAGAGTTTGTTGCCATGGAAGCCTATAATCTAGTTTTTGAAAGTCCCCACTAGGAAAATGCAGGAGAATGCAAATACGAAAATCACTCATGGAGTGCACACAAAACTTCCTGGTTTTACCAGGCTTTTCCGAGAATTCATTTTCAAGTCATCCTGTTAAGTTTGATGAAGTCAAGTCAAGATTCAACAGCAAGTTCTCAACATATTAAAACATACAGTGTTATACTTCGCGCACAGGCCGGCACACCTGCAACACAGACATCTGATGGGTGGATGCTTATGAAGTGTGCAGGGGCTCAGCACACACACAATATGTCACCCTCAGTGATGGGTGGATGCTTATTAAGTGTGCAGGGGGTCAGCACACACACGATGGCACCCTCTGTGATGAGTGGATGCTTATTAAGTGTACAGGGTGTCGGCACAAACAAAATATGGCACCTTTAACACAGACAGCAGGATGCACAATGAGTATACATGGGCACTGGTCTCACCTGAGCAGAGCACTCATTTTCCAGCACCAAATCCTTAAACCTGCGGGTGGCCTGAGGTGACCACTGGCCATCTGGATGCTTGACGATGGATGGCCGCAAACCCATCAGTTCACATTCTATGGCCTAAACCCAAGAGTTAAAAGAGACTGCATACAGTTCTGTTCTCACTTGAAACAATACTAATATTATTCATTTTGACACAAGCTTAATTGCATTTATCATATGTTACACAGCAGTTTAAATGTTTAAACAGTTAAAAAAATTGCCACTGATTAACGTTTGATCTGTAAAAATATATAAAGCTCTACTTGAAAACCGAACAGAACAAGTACATTTGGCAAATATATATTCCATGCTAAACAAGTAAGACTTATGGATGGGAAGAGCCGGTTTTCAAACTAAATCTGAGGGGTTTCAAAAGATGAATCTACATACAAAACTTAACCCAAATCAGACAATATTTGAAGCAATTATTACAAGGAAATCAAAAACTAGTCAGAAATAAGGAAAATGGTAAATACACACATCAAGAATAAATCAGGCTTATTTCTAAGCTGCCAGACTCAAATGTAAATCCCTGTCTTTGCACAAACGCGTTGGATAGGACAAAAAGGAGGACAGAAAAAATATCAACAGAGAACGGACAGCAATATTGTCTGTTGTGAATATAACCAGATTACCTGGAATGGTATTTTTTCCAGGTGATGTGGAAGCTCTCGTAAGGCAATCAGTGGTAAGATATCTGTGTTTCCGAAGTCAACAAAAAACACCTATATAAACAAGGAAATCAACATAAACCCACTGTTACTCATATTCAAAACATTTTTGTAGTAGTAGAGTATTAAAATAAATGTGAAAGCTGATTTTAAATGGCTTCCAAAAACAAACTCCAGGTAATGGGTGTATATATGTGGATATGTGCACACATGGGATTAAATACCCTCCCCTCCCAACCCACCCCTGGAAAAAGAAATATCCTGTTATTACTTCAGAATATACCATATTATATATATGTATCAAGAGCAAGACAAATCTTCTTACCTCTACTTCTGTCTCTCGCCCCTTGATGTGAATGGCCTTGACCTTAGCTCTGAAGTAACCAAAGGCTGGCTCATTGTAGGGGGCAGCACAGTACATGCCTGGCTTGACACGACAGGTCATTGGCTGTAAACAGAATACAAGCAGAACACAGCAGCTGTATACTGAGTGCTGAGTATACTGACTATGGTTTCAACACTGAGAGAAGTTTACTTATGAAGACATGTTGCGTAATTCATCATTACTGTTATGTACACAGAAAAGTTAAGGAATTATGCTAATAATTATTAGATGACAGGAGCTACTGCAGACGAACTGGTTGATGCATTGAATGACATTTTTACTGCTAATGCCGTTTATTTTAAGTGTATTAATCCCTATCAAGGACAGAGAATTTGTACATTTCTCCAATTTCATTGTTCTTCATGATGATATACTGTCAACAGCAACAGTTCGACCACTGTCCCAATCTTGCAACTGTTGAAGACCATTTGTCTTTCACCAATATGCGCTCCAAGTCTGTATGTCACATGTAGTAAAGTTCATCAGTAACATGCCAGAGGTTGATAGTTTCCCCTAAGCACTCATCATAACCTCCACCATATGAGTGAAAATTAAATGTGAAGTCACTTATGAATTGCCAAGTTGTGATCAGAGGTAAGGATTGTGTTACCTGCAGAGGGAAGCTGTTCAGATCTCTATGTACCACAGTCAAGTCCGTAATGTTCTTCTTCTCCTTGTACTGAACCCAGAAATGTCCACACTCCACCACCTGCAGAACTCAGCCAGATTTACAACAATATTTAATGGAATGAGAAGACTAGCGAGAAAAAAACAAACTGACCACACAAATGGAGACGTAAATCTCTAAAACAGCAGGCCACATAATGATTGAACGAGTTGAAGCTAGACCTTCACAAATGACAACAACTGGGTCAATTACTTTTAGGCTTTGATGACAACAGACCTTAGAGTTTAGACCCACATATAAGGCTAAAGTTCACTATACAGTATACTGGCAACTCAGTAGTGAGCTACTAACATGCCAAGAGCTTACTTTTGGTGATCAGCCCCCTTAAGGCAGTAGTTTATGGAGATAACTTCTCTGTAATAGAGGCATATGTAGCTCAACTCTGTATCAGAGTTAGCTCACCTTTTTGATAGCAGTAGCTCACCTGTGCAAAACAGACACTCCCTTCTGTAATATAGCCAGCACAGCTCTGTAATACATGTAGTTCACCTCTACAATATAGCTAGCTAACCTCTGTAATGCAAATAGTTCAATTCGGCAATATAGCTAGCTATCCGCTGCAACACACATAGCTCACCTCTGCAATATAGCTAGCTAACTTCTGTAATACAGGTAGCTCACCTATGGAATATAGCTAACAAACTTATGCAATACAGACAGCTCACCTTTGCAACATAGCTAACTAACTTCTGTAATAAAGATAGCTCAACTCTGTAATACAGCTAGCTGATCTCTGCCATACAGATAGCTCACCTCTGTAATATAGCTAGCTCAAATCTGTAACATTGGTACATTTTATCTCATCTACGTAACATAGCGAGCTCACCTCTGTGACGAGGAGCTCGGGCATACTGATCATGATGTCTGGGAAGGGCACCTGGTGGTTGATGTGACGTTCCCTTATCTCTGTCTCCTCGCGTGAACTCATCAATGTCAACCTATGGGTAGACAAACACTCCTATATGCTGCATTTAATTTTATACTAAATTTTTTATTTTGACAAAGTCTAACTATCTCTACTAAATGACTCTTCCGAAAATCTCTCATTTTAATGCATGTACAAGAAACTGTAACACCTACAAACTGGACGTGTGTAAAATGAAGCATTTGAGGGCCAACAATAATGACATTTTATTAGGAGGCTTTCACCATTTACTTTTGATATTAAACTCCTCAGTGTTATGTAAACATGTACCAACAGTACAAATGAGCGAAAGCGAATGGCAATAACCCCTACTCAGACCAGCTGGACTCACCTGTTTGTCCTCAGACGCCCCTCAGCAATCGCCTTCCTGTTGCTGTCTGCCTGGAGCTTCTCCAGCCGCGCCTGAGCTTCAGCGTTAGTTAACAGGTGAATCTCCAGGGGCATCCTCAGAGATCTGTGCCAGGGAGGTACAGGTACGGGCTTTAATACTGGTAATTCACATATGTGCCCAACAAAATGCAGATTCTTGAGTACGGCATAAAACACCAATCAAATAAAGAAATAAATAACAAAATAGAGGTACAATATAATTAACATCCATACACCCTCAGAATACAGGGAATTTGAATATATGCATGTACATCAACAAAATATAAAAAAATGAATGAATGATTATGGCTTAACGCCACATCAGCTGTATCTCAGCCATATCGTGGCAACATCAACACAATACAGGTAATTCACATCTATACACAAAAACAGAATTCAGGCAATTCACATACATGTATTTACACCCACAGAATACAGATAATTCACATACACATGTATACACCAACAGAATCTAGATAATTCATACATAGGAACTCAGAGGAATAAGGTATTTTGCATACATTTACACCAATTCAGTACATGCAATTCACATATACACCAATAGAATTCAGACAATTTACACATACAGTTTATTTACACCAATCCAATGCAGGTAATTTGCATATCCACCAATAGAATACAGGTAATTCATTCATAAAATACATTTTATTCACTGAAACCATAGTTGGAAAACCACAAAGGTAAAAATTGTCATCCCAAAAATATCCCACATACACATAACATTCCCCAACAGCTTTGTCTTGAGTGCAACCTCACCTCATCTTGACAGCAAAGTAGACGCCTCTATGGACCTTGCCCATACGCTCAGACTGAGGGCTACAGAACTCCACAAAGCCCCTGTAACAAAGCAGCATGTCGAGGATTTTCATAAACTGTGGACACAAAAAAAAAACATTCACATTCTTCAAAACTCTGTGCAAAGGGTAACTGCCAGGTAAAATACATGTCTTTAAAATGATCTTGTATCATCTAGAATACAGTATCAATTTCCAACTTGTCCTTGCATTTCAAAGAGTAGTTGTCACTTTATTATTGGTCACATGATCCGCTGATTGTTTACATGAGTGTCTCCTTGTACCAGGTCACATCCAGAGCTGACTTATCTATAGTGCTGCCTCACTGGCATGCCATGCTGAAGACACCAGACACGATGCCTAACCCAGTCATATTATACTGGCAATGGGCTGACCAGCACTGGGCTTATTCCATGAAGGTTACTGATTTTAAAGATTTCGGTACGGCTTGCCTTGGTATTGAACCCCTAACTTAGTACATGCACCACTTAGGAAGCAGACGCTCTAAGGTCACATGGAGATATGGAAACCTATTTTACTGCAGCCCAATGTAACTTCTGCATTAGTTACATATGAGAACAAAGAAAAATATTTTGAATAATTATCCATTCCTGTAACCAGTTTATGAAGTGCTTTCGCATGAAGATACTCACTAACGATTTTAATGAAATTCCAAAAGATATCAACCACTGTTGATAACCTTTATTTCTCTCATGTTAAGAACACCTGTAATGCATATACACTGTACATACCTGGTCTCTTCAAAATGAGCTCTAGGCTCTGAGTCACAACACTTGAACATTTTCTCCACTTCTACCTTGTACAAACTGCCGTGGTTGGGTGGGAAGCCTTTGATCTGTCGGGTGAATATATAAACAACAAAATTACTCATGTAGGGATTTACCACAACTTGTCGCACATGGCAAATTTTAGAGTTTTTAGTGAGTTTCCATCAGTTGACCAACAATAAAAGGTTAGAAAGGTATAGTTTCTTTCAGACATTTAAGATCTATAACAGGCAGATGGTAAGAACTTGGTTCATGAATATTATTTGACTCCAATATACCTAATGATCAAGAGGGCAAATGCATTATTGTAAAATTTAGAAGGATCAACTGGAAACGAGAGCTCAAGAGTCTCTTCAACTTTTGCCATGTTTGATGTCAAGCTACTAATGCTATCTATGGAACATGGCACTGAGCACTCTAAATACAGAAATTACAGGAATGACTTCACCATATAACCAGAGTAATTACCTATCAAGGAAATATATGGAAACCTCAAAGGTTTTCCTTTCAATAGCACTTGTGATCATGTTAATATTGCCCACTGAAAGTTTCGAACCACATTGGTAGACAAGTCTGTCTCATTTCTTTCAGCAGATTAAATTCCTTTCCCATCCATTATCTTTCAGAGAACAAGTACACTTCAGTACAGGTGATGTCTTCAGCTCCATTAGCATCCTACTCACCATGACTGTTTTCAAGGGGTCCTTTCCTGACAGTGATCTCAGGGCCTCTCTTTCATCCAACTTCTCCTGGACGAAATAGTTGGGGTAAAATGCTCCACAAAACACCAACTACAAGCAAAGAACCAAAGGTTCGTAAAAGCCTTGAAAACTAACACTGTCAAATGTCATGTTCCAAAATATCTCACAACAGAGGGGGTCACTATTTGTCAATAAAGATAAGGTACACCCAGGTTTCAATGACTTACAATAGAAAATACAACAGGAACAGCTAACATTCCTGAAAATTTCAAGAATGCTTGTTGACTGGCAAGCATTCAGACTCTGATGGTAAAGATTACTTTATCTTTGACAGAAATTTGTACATAGACCAAAAAAAAAAAAACTCAAAAAACGCCCTGTCTGATATTGTACACTAAAGGAATGACCATTTTTTGGCATTTTTTTTTTAATTACACCACAAATAAATGCTTTTTTCTTCTTCAAACATTGTAATTTCAACAAAACCTTCAAAAATGGTTCAGGGGTTCATACATCCTACATAGGGAGACCTACAAACAGCACTGTAAGGTGTCCATCAAGCATGTGATTACCTTTAGGTGTCAGACATTTTTTACAACACCCTTTTGGGGAAAGTGGTATAACACAGTAACCTTTGTTCAATACTACATATCATGGACAACACAGGTCATAGGACTTGTACAAACCGGTGCTTTAAAAGTGTTAGACCACAATTTACCAGTGAATATACTGTGTAATTCGACTGGGCTTACCAGCTGGGGATTTGAACCAGTGATCTCGAGGTTTCCACTAATACCTTCTATCAGTAGACAAAAGCACAATTCCCCACTACCTGTGGGCAGACAGCAAACAGCAAATGTACCCCCACCCCCAACCCCCCGTTACAGTACCTTCAGAAGGAGCCTCTCCTCAGCATCAGAACTGTTCCGTTTGAAGTGTGGTTCAGGCGTGGGACGTATGATGTTGTGGTCTTTGAGTCGGCCCTCCAGCTCCCTGGCTAACTCCACCACCTCCTTCAGGCGACGGATCTGAAGGAACTTGGACCGGCCCCAGGTCACCTCCGACTGACCACTGCGCTGGAAATTCTGCTGGCTTTTCATCTTGGACCAAGTCTGAGAGATGGAAAAAAAATGAAAATAACTGCTTGAGAAGTGGTTAGAAAACTTAATGACTGCCTAGCAGCTTGACTAAAAGTTTTTCACACCAAATATGAAACAAACAGAACTACACCAACAGAACTACACCTACAGAACTACACCAACAGGTAGCAGAATTATACACATTATAGAATTTACTGACACTTGGCAAAATCTGATTTCTTTTTGGTTTTTTTTTTTTTTTTTCTTTTTGTTTCAGCTTTCGCTGAACTCTTTACTCGAAATCTTTTCCCATATATACGATGGTTGTATACTATTGGTGGAGGTAGCCAGAGTGCCAGAAACTTCAGTAAGTTATACTGGCAGACTTTTCCAAAGCGTTTCACATGTCATATTTGTGGAGTGCAAATGGTTTCCAGCTAAATTTCATGTAAGATTACTTGAGAGACATTGTCTTACCACTAAAAGCCATGACAACAAAGAAGGTACGGGATCCACAACCTATACTCCCACTTTACCAAGTGAAGTTTTGATCACGACTTTCTGTCTAGAAGATACTAAGACGACCTTGTTCTGACTCACCCTGTAGGCAGTAAGCACAGCAAGGCAGTCACTGAAGGAACCATCCGCCCAGGCCAACTTTGTCCTGTCACACAAACACATACATTGATTTTCCCAAAAGGCCTGAAATGATAAACTCACAATACAGGAGATGACAAGATGGTACCATATTAACACAGAATACCTTTCAGCTCTATCTCAACACCTGTCTTTATTTGATTGATGTTTTATGCCGTACACAGGAATAATCAGATTTCTATTCATGGCCATTCAAATGTATTTCGAATTTTACATTTTTATATTTGTATTCCTATGTGCAGGGTTCTAGAGCACGTCACCCTCTAGAAAGGTGTAAGGGAACCCCAAACCCAGGTATTAGCTTCCACACAATATTACAGAAAATTTACCACCATATGGCTTACTTTCTGTTACATATGTCCACTATCCACGTACAGAAAGGGGGATATAACATTTTACAAACTATATGTTCTTTCATTTAAAAAGTATCAAGTTTTATCCCATCTAAGGGAAAAAAATCGTACAGAGAATTGCTACGTATATGTACTGTTTTTAATAAAACTGTTTAAGTTGGAAATAGTGTCAACTACAACATTGATCATTAATTACATCTGATGTTTTGTGTGTTTGTGTATTACGTCATGCATACAAATAGCTGACTGCATGGCATTAGGTGCAACACCATTTGGATTTTGGCGACCAGCTTCAGCCCATTTTCCAGGTTTGTCAATGCCACTTTTCAAACCATGCGTGTGCAGAAACTCCTCAGAGGTGTGGACATTTGATTTTATTTTGGATCATGGAATAAGACATTTCATAGGTCAAGTGGAATAGAGTTCGGACAGATTTCTTGTAATTAAAATGAATTTAGCTATTTGCAACAAACTGAAAGCTCACTGTACTTGCCAACATTTGAAATTATCGTTCTCCTGGATATTGCATGGTGATCAAGAATTCGTTCCCCTGAATTTACATTTAGGAGATCAACAGGTGATCGGCCGGTTTGATCGCCTCTTACCTTGATACCTGATGTACACACCTTCCGTAGATGTAGTATTCCCATAACAAGAAAAAGGAACCAATCCTGCATACTTGATGTATTAAGGTTTAAGAGATTAACTCCAATGAGGTAGTCTTACACCTACATCAACTGCTGTTATGGAAACTGTATACACTCATGTGCTTTGTAAAACAAAGGCCAGGACTGTACACTTCAGTAACTATTAACAACTGTAATGATATGTACCCTATTTCTTCTAACTTTTGGGACACTTCATCTGCCCTTTTA
Source organism: Acanthopleura granulata (assembly GCA_016165875.1). Lineage (NCBI taxonomy): Eukaryota > Metazoa > Mollusca > Polyplacophora > Chitonida > Chitonidae > Acanthopleura > Acanthopleura granulata. The sequence continues at coordinate 16,992,349 of JABBOT010000010.1, forward strand.
GCTAACATGTGTGAAACTGTAACAGGGATACAAAGTCTCTTTGTTCTACCAGGGTTAGTTCATCAAATGACCAACATATCCATATCTTTACTTTTTGAAATCACTGGGAGACAAATGCAATATTTTGCCTTCAGCACGAATAATATCTGTCCCAATAATTAGAAGAATTAGGATATTGATTCTGTCTTACTTGTAGGCCATGAGTTGTTCTTTGTAAGGTTTGGCAAAGATACTCTTCAAGGAGAGAGCAGCTCCTGGAGAACAAAAAACATAAACGCACAAAAATATTTCACAGGTAACAAAAAGTTCAGAAAGGGAAATAGTTATTTATATACAAAATTAAAATAAAAAATATTTCTTTACATACCAAATTGAAATAAAATCAGTGATTCCTCTCTACAAGAATAAGGTTCTCGCAGGAAACTGCTGGACACTACCTCTAAAAATAATCAGTCAATTTGCCTATTCACGATCAGTAGGCAGCTATATGCGTGAATAACTACATGGCAGCAAGTCTTCTCAGTATTAGGTTACTTTGTAAATCAAGTTCTACTTATTGCACATGAGTATTTCATCAGATGTTATCTGTGACATGTTAATCACTAACCAATGATAAGACATTCTTCCAGGAGTCCAAACACATGCCCCAAGATCAGCAGCTTCCCAATTCTGATATCCACAGGCAGCTTGGCCAGAACTCTCCCCACAAAAGTCAGATCACCATCATGAGGGTTGTAAGGTCCATGCTGCACCTGAGACAGGGCTCCCACCTGAGGAAAACAGGCAAGTCAGGAAATTTTTCAGGCCTTCATATTTGAGGTGTGCTATCACACGTCCACACCTAGCACACTCCTGATGCACACTCTAGGTGTGTTAATAACACACACTTGAGATATTGAAAAGTCTCAGAATTGTGAATCCCCAGATGTGAACTGCATAATCTTACGCAAAGACAACATTTAAAATGTCTTACTGCACGGAAACTAACAACCAATCAGAATAAAGGAAATAATTAAATGTACCACATTTATGCAAGGATAGAGCTAGTTTTAAATGTTGATTTGTGATTTCAAAATAACAACAGGTATAATTTCATGAAATGTGGACAATATTTGGTGCAATTTCTGTCCGGAAACTAATGCCCTATGAGAATCACAGAATTGTAACACTTGTGCTCCCATCGTGATGGTTTTCAAACTTGATCAGGGGTTCCGTAAAGTGAACGTACAGACAAAATTTCATTAAAATAAAACAATAGCTGATGCATCCAAAGCATGACAGCCTTTTTGTACCTCTTTCAAGAAAAGAACTGTTTTCTCTATATCATCCAGTCGTGGAGGGGAGAGAGCGAGTGCCAGAATAGCTTTGGGTTCTCCCAGATCCAACAACTTCACCTCCAGGATTAGCCGTTCCAGTGGACATCTCTGTGGTAAACAGTCACACATATCATCTACATTAAACAGCAAAGAGCATGTCAACGGCCATCAAAATAAATGGGGCATCTTTTCTCACACAATGGCTACTAATGTCCAAGGCAAAATGACCAATGTTGTCTTGTGATACAAAAGTACTATGTTACCAGTTTGCCCACAAATCGTCACTGCAATGACACAAATGAACAACAGAATATACCTCTTGAGTGTGAATTACTTTTGTAGGAAAGGCTCTTCCTTTAGAAGCAAAATCAATATATGGCCCTGGATACATCCCTATTTTGAAACTATATGGTTTGAGTACTTAAGTTGACAATGATCATTCATTGAGAAATTTTTTGTCAAAACATTTATGGGTTTCTTTGTACATTACATTGTTAGACACACTATAAGTTATCTTTAAGCATGAATAGTAATCCTGATGACTGAATACTCCCAATTTATTAATAAAACAAGTGTGTTTAAGAATGCTCCAATTTTTTTTTCTGATCATACTAACTACTGCAAGACTATGTTTACACTTCTTCTTTGATGAGATGGTTGCAAAAATGATACCCACTGACCTGCATCTCTGGGATACCATGCTGCTGTAAGTAAGTGTCATAGAAGTTCTTTGGCACCAGTCTATAGACACGCCCGTTAGACACTCGACCAGCTCGACCTGGAAGGAAAGTATTTATGTATTCCATTTTGACATTTTTCATCTCATTTGTAACTTTTCCAGGTGTTTTGACATCAGCAGATGTATTTATAACTTTATATATAATAATAATAATATATTATTATATTAATATCTTTTCCCCTGGGCTGTGCCTGGTTTCCTTCCATCATAATACTGGCTGTCATTGTATAGGTGAAATATTCTTGAGTATGGGGTTAAACACCAATCAAATAAATTGAAAACCTACCGGGTTTGTTCCCATGTTACACTTGACTTTCCTGCTACCTTTTTACTTACCTTCTCTCACACCAAACATAAATATTTGACAGAACAACTTAACATTTACTTGCCAGTTTCTGTTTGTGTCACCTAAGGTACATACATGTATGTGACAATCCTCACCCTTTCTCTGTGTACAGTTAGACTTGGAAGCCCACTCTAAGATCAGGCTGGAGTAGTTGGTCTGTGGGTCACACACTTGCTGCTTGGTCAGGCAGAAATCTATAACTGTACAAACAAAAATTAAATCAGTTTGACATCACATCAACAATAAGCGTTTGTTTGCCAAAAAAAAGGCCAGGATATCTCATCATGATGGAATAAGACAACTCCATTATATCCACATTTTAAGATCATTTATGCAGAAAGTCAACTTCATAGTCAGCGCTTCACCTCATGCCACTTGAGATATTTTAGCTTTTACACACCATATTCCTAGTCAGTGGGGAATCTATCTCACCAAAGCTAATTAGGATCCAAGTTGTTTAGTTTATTGTTCACTTCTGCATTTGCAATGGCATTTGGTGGGCAAAGTGATCATGTATTCCTAATGTAATGAAAGAGAACAATAGTCACGTCTGCTTGGGACCAAATCGCCAGTGTGTGCAAAAAGGTATCCCCTTACTGTTTGAAGCAGAGTTAAATTTGATTTATTTAATGACTTTTCAAAGTCAGAATTGCATTTCACTTAAGATTTCTAGAAAACTTATAGGTGAGGTTTTATAACATACATCAACAAATATACATGTTTAACTTTCACTTCCTCTTCCAACAGCTATGCAGAAAATCAATGTTTTTCTTACCATACTTGATGTCAGGTACTGTGATGGAGCTCTCTGCTATGTTTGTGGACAAAATCACCTGAAATAGAAAAGACGCCACATCTGACCACCTATCACTTTACCTTTTGCTTTCTATTTGGGACATGCCTGACTTTTTCCCTGATGTTTCAAGAAAACAAACCTAATATTTCTATTCAATTTATGTAACAAATCACTATGTTGTTTGTTGAGCATAACCAGACCCTGTGAGAAAAAATAAGGTCAACCAGTACAGAATTCTTTTCTTTTCATTCTGGTTCTTGAAAAATATAAGGATGTCAAAGAAATTAACATGGAGAGAAAAATTCAAACAACACTTTTATCAAAATACCAATAAAAATTTTTGAGAAGACCGTTCTTAGAAGGGTTGGTTCGGTTACTCCAAGCAAACATGTTTTGAAGCATGGCCTTAGGGCTTTCTCACGAGAGTCAAAGCAGGGTTTGTCAATGGTACACTGCAAGGTCTATGGTTGGATAACATTTGTGTGTTAATTGCTGAAAAACATTCAGTTAAACAAGGGTGAAATATATTACACATGTATATTAAATTCTAAGGTACCATGTACCTGTCTGCACACGTCTACCACGTTTTCTTACCTTACGATGATGCTTTGATGCTGGTTCAAATACCTTCACTTGTTCCTCAATCGTGATGGAAGAGTGGAGTGGTAGACAAATCAGCCTGTAATGCAAAAGTGTGTGTTAAGTAATGAGCAACATCAGTTCAAAATAAAGAAAACAAATCACATCTAAGTATCTACAAAAAAATTCAAGTCATTTAGCCCAGTGTGTTGTTTGTATTCTGCCACAACTAAGTAGCTCCATAATTGGGTCATTATGTTTGTCTGTACGTCTGTTGGTCAGTGGAGTAATTCAGTCAAGTGTTTGGGTACTGCAATAAGATATTTCTGTCAGCATTACTGTTCACTCAAGATAACCACATGCACATACTTATGCTTTGAAGCTATCTCATCCAACTTCTTCTCCAGATTGCGGATCTCCTCATAACCTGCAGAAGACCAATACCATAAAATAGATGGCATAACAAGAAATTCACAAAATTAAAGTTGAAACTCTCAAGACTTGACTTTATCATTTTCATACAGATTCTCAGATCTCTTTCAAGGGAAAGATATATTCATACATACAGCCGCAACACATTCAACAACAGAAATAGTGCATGTTTTGGAGCATTATTGGAATATCACCTGATTAATACCTGTTACCGATATTTTATCATTTCTGTGAAGTTCATATGTGCTCCTACATCAATAAAGTCTATTCTTCAACATCGTAATAACTACGTATTAAAATCACATTTAAAGTCACACATTATGATTAATTTCTTGAGGATGTAGAATCCACCTATTTTGAAGTTTATTTTTGCCTGTCAGCTTAATCATGGGTTCTTATTATGAATGCAGTTATCACATTCAAATGTGTACGAGAGAAAAAGCTGCTTTTCTATCCACCATCGGTTTAGCAGAATGAAGAGTAATAAACAGCAATTTTGTTTTCTCCTGATTACATTTAAAACAGTGACACTGTATAAAAAATGTACTGGAAATAGTAATACATCTATTATGATTAATGAGCGAACAAAACAAAGGTGTTAGGGGCATCCTTGACCGAGCGGGTTAACGCACCAGAGTGGGGTTATGACCCTGTGCCTCTCACCAATGCAGTCGCTGTGAATTCAAGTCCAGCTCATGCTAGCTTCCTCTCAGGTGGTATGTGGGAAGATGCAGCAGTAACCTGTGGATGGTTGTGGATTTCCCCCAGGCTTTGCCCGGTTTCCTCCCACCATAATGCTGGCTGCAATCAAGTGAAATAATGATGCTGGCTGCCATATAAGTGAAATATTCAATTACCAATCAAATGAATAAATAAATAAAACAAAGGTGTTTACCTGGTAGGAAGACTAGGACAGAACCTCTGACAGGTGCAAATCCAGACTGAGTTCTCCTGGAACACAGAAAATTAACCCAGTTTATCAACAACTTCAGGACACTGCATTCATTTATTAATTTGATAGTTGTTTGATGACGTGCTTAAATTTTCTCCATGGCTGGGAATTTTTTTGATGCAGAAAACCTGAGGTTCAAGGCAAACCATTAACTTTTGGCAAGTTACCCCCCAAACAGGTTGATTTTAGCCTTCTTATTAATACAGGGAAATGCCATAACTTGTGAGTTGTCTCCCTTTACTACGCTCTTCAGCCTGGATTTCTTACCCTTGTTCTTTGGCTTCCAATGTGTCGAACTCCTGGATCAGTTTAACAGCCAGATATTGAGATTCCTCTGGGATACACGGGGTATTAGCATCCAGGTATGGCAACTGTAAACACAAAGTTACAGCTTGCCTAGCCATTATCTTAATTCATTCACATTCAACACTTGAACCTGTACTGAAGTTACCATCATTGAGAGAGTTAAATTAGATCCATTACATTATTACTTCATCAATGGTTCAGTTAATGGGGGTTATGAAATATTTAAAGGCTTGCAACTTCAGCCAACAGCAGGTACTCGGTGCTCTGTACCTTTCAGGCTAAAGGGGCTGGGTACTCACCACTATGCATTATGAAACCTCATTGGCCATGGCAATAAAACCTCACTATCCACACCTGGTGAAAACGTGGATCTAATTTTGAACATGACTTTGTCCCATCATTAATCTCAAATAAATTAGCAATTACCTGCAAATGTACTTTCTCTTAAACCTGTTAACACGGACAATGCTAACAAAGACAGTGTCTATTAGAAATATTCCCTTGATATTTAAACTGGCCTTAATCATGGTACAAAAAAGAACACGAGGAGTTAGAACTTAATGTATAAGTTCTCATTATGTAAATCTGTCACAAACTGAAATTCTTCATGATGAAGTAGTAAGAAACAAACTGGAAAACTAGTAGTGTGACAGACAGGGGGACAAAATGCCCAACCGTAATTAAACTCAACACTGAACACAAAACCTCAACCTTTGCATCTGTGATCAAAATACAACAGCTCAACCTGACCATTAACTTCTGGAAAGCTGAACTACATATCAAATCATCCCCAATATACTAGATAGTTAACATCACACTTAGATCCAAATGATGAGTTTTAACATGAAAGATTACCCTGTGAACATGGTGAATCCAAGTTCTTAAAACACAATTAGAAATGATTAATAAATAGTGATATATTACAGGTCCCAATTTTTGCAGCTGGCCGGCATAATATTCTGACACAGTGAACATCTTGCCCTCAACAGTGAGTACAGGTGCAGGCTCCAGGCGATTGAGGAACGGGAGAGCAAAGTACTGAGCAAACAGATCTGACTGGAGAGTGGCTGACATCAGGATCACCTGTGCAGAGAACACAAATAAATCAGAAAAAGATCTGCGGGGAGAATGGCTGACATCAGGATCACCTGTGTGGAGAACTCAAATACATCAGGAAAAGATCTGCGAGGAGAATGGCTGACATCAGGATCACCTGTGTGGAGAACTCAAATACATCAGGAAAAGATCTGAGGGGAGAATGGCTGACATCAGGATCACCTGTGTGGAGAACTCAAATACATGCACATCAGAACTTGCATGTGTTCATTTCGTTGGCAGATACTGTAAGCCACAAATAGCTGCTGTGTTTTACTATAAGCTGCAGTGATATTTTTGACAGTCAAATCTCTAAAACACATAACTAGTGATAAACCACAGTGGTCAAATTAGAATCAAGTTTGTGGGTGCACTTTTTTAATATTTAAAGTAAAATCATGAAAATCACTGAAAAAGTTTCACATCACTTCTTTACGTATTTAATCAAAATTTTATTGAAATAAGAGCTGTTTATTAGCATGGAAGCTCAACCACAAATGGGGTAAACAAAAGTCATGTAATTTTGCACATGCTTAAGTGGCCGACATACATACCCTTCTCCAGTTCTCTGCCACCTCACACTTTGAATGTGCCATTAATGCCTGCTATTCACATTGGTTTTTTTTAACATTTTAAAAACACAACTTGCTTGTGGTAGATTAGATTCTGTCCATACAGTAACTAAACACCGTCTGGTTGACCTCTAACTGACCTTGACATGCCTGGAGTTTGTCCTCAGGAACTTCCTCACCACTAGCAGTGCGAAGTCTGTCTCCTGATCACGTTCATGAACCTGAAATACATGACACTTTGGTAATCTGGGATTAGTTTATAGGGACAGGGGAACCAGAGTGCTGGGATAAACCACCAAAATTTGAAATGTTACTGATAAACTTTACTTCATAAGACGTACAATTTTACATATTGCATATCGTCATATAGGTCAAAGCCAAGTGGTCTTCAATGAACACCAGCCTGCAAGGGTCCAAAAAGTGCTGCAATCGTCATTATCCCCATGGCAATGTAAACAAGGAGCCATACAAACTTCTTGCCCGAGGCTGGGAATGAACCCACACCTTGTTTTATGAGTCATCAAGCTTCAATGATCACTGAGCCATGTACCGCTCCCTTACCCTTAGCTGTGGTCTCACCTGGGATGAACCTGGGAGCCATTCTCACTGGGCATGGATGACACTACCTGTCTGACCATCATACTGAGATCAAATGAGACAGAACAGGTAATAAACCTTTATGGTTAACTGTATTCTTAACACAAAATGCACACTGTAAACTTTCAGCTCAAAGCTAGGTGAAACTCATAATCCCCAAATCCAGATAAGTGAAAAATGGATGAGCATGGCATTTGACCATAATGTAATAGGTAAATGCTGTTACTGTTTGTATTAAGCGACTAAAATGGAATGTTTTGATTCAACCTTATTCCCCATCTCACCTCATCAAGAATGACATGAGTGAACTGGGTCATAGTTTTAGCGTTGATCAGTTTTCTCAGCAGGGTTCCCGTAGTGACATACAACAGCCGGGTGTCCTCTCCTGCAGTCTTGTCCAAACCCACCTACAATGACAAAGTCAGTGTTCTTACATGAATCTTAAGACTTTTGTGTGAAATTTTGTATCAATGTTAACCTCGTCAAAACCTATTAAGTAAAAAGGAGATGTTTTCACAGATTTATTTTCAGATGCTTAGAGTGCAATGGGACTGAATTAAAATGCACAATGTACTTGGTAAGCTTTCTAAAATATATGTTAAACATTTTGCACAAACATCACATCAAGTGAATCTAGTATAGTTGCCACGTAAACAGGATGGAATTAAAGAAAAATGTAGAAATTTAAATTTTCATATTCAGTTTGTTTTCAGTCACATTTTGTCCCAGTTTGGCCGAGACTGTTGCCACTTTGTCTACGAACCCCAGCAATAATTACCACTGTTACCTTATTACATCATTAAGGACTCTCACCTGATATCCACATATAGTGCCCAGTTCCCAGTTCCTCTCTGCACACACGCGGCGGGCAATGGACATTGCCGCAATTCTGCGGGGCTGTGTCACAATGATGTTACAATACTGACGTTTCTCGGCACAGCTGCCCAGGATGTACTGTGGCACCTGGGTGGTTTTACCTGAGCCGGTGGACCCCTGAATGACTGTCACCTGGTTACTCTCCACTGTGGCTATGATCTGTCACAGGTAAACAACAGTACACTGTTAACAAAACCACAGAATACTGGATAACCTCCACTGTGTCCATAATCTTCCAAAGGTAAACAACAGGTGATTGTTAAGAAAAACACAGAATACTGGATACTCTCCACTGTGGCCATAATCTGTCACAGGTAAACAACAGTATACTGTTAACCAAACCCAAGAATACTGGATACTCTCCACTGTGAAACCCTTCTAGAGCATGCGAACAGTGCTAGGTGAATTCAGCCAGGTGACTTTATTGCTGAAGGATGTGGAACATGTGGTCAGAGAGAGCCAGCAGTGTAACAAGGCCCCTCACCTACAAGCTAAACTGGCAAGTCTCAACATTACCTGGTCCTTGAACTGTGTGATAGGCATTGTGGAGTTGTCATAGTTCATGGTGAAGTCGTAATTGTTGTACACATCCATGGCATTCTCCGGTATGAGGTCATCAGGTCGCCCCACCCCGCCAGCGATAGTGCTGTCCTGTTCTAACTGACTGAGGCTGTTCAGGTCCCCAGGTAAGGAGAGGTCCAGCCCATTAGCAGGAGGGTTCTGTGAGAAGGTTTTAAAAGAAGTCATGTACACACCATACTGTTCATATCAATCACAATGTAAATAAGACTTCTTCAGTATCCTTTAGGTGTATGACTCAAATAAATAAACACCTTATCTACTTATGCTTACCATGCTTTCACAAACTGGAGCACAAGTCATGGTTGTGAAGCATTTCTAACATAATCAATATGTATACTACTTTATCACAAGTAACAGAAAATTCTAGGCTATGACTGGTCTATTTGCCTTTAATGGGCTAACATATTCGCAAAACAGGGAAGCAATACAGTCTCACGCCCGAGTCCAGAATTCTCGCGCCAGCTGATAGTAACGCTTGTCAGCGATGTAAGAGTCAGTAACTTTTCTTGCCTTTATTTTCCAAGGAGTCCCAATGATTCAGCAGTTAACAACAACAACATGTAGAACAGTTTTTCACTGCATCCTTCCGAAATCATTAAATTGCAAACCCTTGCAAAATGAACCGAAAATGACCAACTTGCAGTCAACTAAAGGCAAGTATTTCTTTGTCTGCTCTTCTCATCATGCAAGCCGTGACATCGGTCTCGACCGTACAGCCAGTGGCAAACTGTCCGTGAACATGCAGTGTGTTTTGGCCAAAACGCTGGTATTAATTCCTTTAGAAGTTGCACTGAATTGCCCTTCACTGTGATAGAATCAAAAATCAATATTTCCACTTGCCCTTCGGCCTCGTGAAAATATTAATCTTCTCAACACAATATCAGGCCGTATACCCATGCAACACGCTGATATAACTTGCAGTAACAGTATGCATAATATGTGTGGCAACATTTTCAAGAGGTACCTATTAAGTCAAAATGAAGCATCAAAACTCTTGCTAAATGCAAGCACTGACAAATTACTGACAAAAACCAAAACCAGATACCTGGGTCCAGAATAGATAAAAGTCTTTGAAACAAGGATGAAAAAACACATTGTACAAGACTGATATCCCATGAGCCCATGACTGGGGAGTCACATACCTGGGGGATGCCCTGCGCAGCCTGCATCTCCAGTTCCTTGTAGTGTTCGACATAGTCCTTCTGGGGCACGTCATGTCTACAATCAACAAACATACAAAATGTAGAATGTAAAAACTGCTGTTACAAGGAAACTGATAACACAAACAGATAATGGTTTTAACATAATACGTTGCTGCACAATTGCTACAGATCACGTTCAAGTTTTCCAGATGTTTTGTCCTTTTTGGACCAGTTTATGGTTGTTTTTTCCATGGTGTTAAATAAGTTCACTGTGGTCTACTTTCACCACAGCTATTTTTTCTGATGGCTTAAAACCAGTCAACCTACGTACAGTTGTGGGTTTCCCCTGGGCTCTGCCCGATTTCCTCCCACCATAATGCTGGCCGTCGTATAAGTGAAATATTCTTGAGGACAGCGTAAAACACCAATCAAATACATAAATAAATAAATAAAACCAGTCAGGTACATGCATTACATAAGCACTATTTCCTGAATGCTTGCTTAATATGGTGTTTATAATGAAGAAAATGATTTTTTAATGAATTTCAAATTACACAGTACATTTTGGAAGGAGAGTTTTATTGTTTATTCCACTAATTCATGTTTAAACTTACTATAACCATGTATTAATAGCTGTTGTTAATGAGATTGTTCCCTCCAATATCAGCAGGAAAAACTGAGTAAACCCTCTCAACAAATGTTCTGAATGAACGGAATTACAAATTGTCTCTCCCAGAATTGCAAAACCTTAGGTTTATTTTTATTTTGTTCTTGAGACATTTAATCAATTCTGTCTGATCTAAGAGAGCCTTAATTACACGCTGCAGTTGAGTGGTTATCTTATTCAATCCTTGTGCAGTACCTTGTATAAACAAACAACTTTATTTACGAACCAGTAAACAAGACATTTCTCTTTTCATTTTTTTGTTACACATCACTGCGACATTCACAAGGATCTTGAAATGCTAATTCGGCTTATTAAAATTCTTTTTTCTAACACAGTTTGCCGGATCATTTATTCAGCTGTCCATACAGTAAAACAAGGACGTCATACCCTCTACCACATGACCATATTGTAGGCCTACTAGAAATTTGACAGATCTCTACTATTTACATTTTCAAATTGCATTATGAGATTTAAATACCACAGTTTCATGAAGTAAAACCTGACCAGCTTCACGGTAGCATAAGCACATCTTTTCATTTTAACAAAACTCGCCGGTGAACAGATTTCTTTTTTTCTGTGTGTCTTTTTTTCTTTGTCCCTGACAGATAGATACTTTCTTCATCTTCATGTTTAAACAGTAAGGAAGTTAAGTGGCATCTTCAATGTCATCAACTTGACTTCCTGACTATTCCAATCCTTGCTAAAGATAATAACAGAAGGGAATGTAGGTTTAACATTTAACTGACTGTTGGCTGCTAAATTTTATTGGCCAGCTGAGCACCACTGATGTACCGTTTGTATGGAGGAACGAAGCCATGCTGTCTTTCCTGAACCACAGTCTGAGTGCTTGGATCTGCTCTCAGTCCTCTACGCTTTCCTCGAGGAACTGATGGTGCTTCAGTTATTTTTTTACCGATTGTAAACCAAGAATCTATCTGGTCTAACGTAATATCGCCTCCAAAGTGTGTCATCTTGACGCTCTGCTTTTGCCGTTCATTCCACTTTCATTTCCAGCCCATGCCTGTCTTTCAAGCACATCTTCTCTTTGCCACAGTTTCGTATTTTGAGGGAAAAATTATCTGCCCTTGACCACTACCAAGAGTTGTGTCCCTTCTTCCGTGCAATACATCGGAAACATCACTGAGAAAAATGTTCAGGCACGGTTTTATGCCAGATTCAATAATATTTCATTTTCGAGACCACTAGTAGTTTTATGCGCGGGGAAGCCCCCAAAAGTATAAAAGCGCCTGGCCAGGTATTGGACATACATCCATATTTTAAACCACAACCAAACTGACAAGATATGGCTTTGAACCAGCAACCTCATTCAGGTAATCTGGAAGTAATCTTTCACTGTGTGTTGATTCAGAGCGAGGATATAAACATGTAGTTAAATGCAAATATTGAAATATCTATTCTATGCGTTTATCTTTTTTTTTCTTTTTTTCTTCTCTCTCTTTCATTTGTAGTTTATTGTGGTAATCACAAGAGACATTAGAGTTGTCACTTTGTAACATGGTTTCCGCATCACCTTGTACACATCTATCACTCACTCTTGGTATACAGTATAATACCCGAGGCATAAAAACAATGATAAACACTGCTTGAAGCAAAAGCCATTGATTCTGTAGTACTGTGTGTAGACCATCAATGGAACTGAACAATGATGTCGTATGTCCATGTAAATGGGAAGACATATATCTTAGGCCTGTGTCACCTGATCCATGTTTCCCTGTCATGGTGTTCTGGAAAACTCGTACAGGCAGTGTGATAATTTTCCATGTTTCATTATTGTTATTCAGCCAGATTTCATGATAGTCTCGTCTGTCTGCAACTTCTGGCAAAAAATGAAACGAGTTTCAATGCGAGGGATTAAATGGCAAGTGGGCAGTAACAGAAAAACAAGGAGCCAAGTCTGAATCGCCAACTCATTTTACTGAGGGATGCTTATAGTCATTTATATAATGACAGTCCGTTTAGTGGTGAAGAAACCAGAGTGTCCAGGATGAACCACCAACACTTGATACAAACTTACCTTGCCTTATTCGTGGATACAAATAAGTGACTGCTTATTGTCAAATCTGTGTCATCACTGAACCACATTTCTCTCCCCATATACAGTACAATGTAGCACTGCTTCAGCATTGTAAGATGATGTAATAGAGGGCAACAGCACACAAAAGTCGCTTAATGTAATATATCTTTATTAAACTACATCATCAATTTTCTTGGGATGCTGATTGACCTTTGTAACCTAGGCAAACTTTTACATCTTGGGAGCAATCTTAATATAACATAGATAATTGCTGAAAAAATGATAAGACTTACTTGTGGGTAAAAAAAAGATATTGAACTGGTTTTGACAGACTTTTGTCATCAAATTCATTAAGCTAAACACAATAACTGGTATGACATAAACATACTAACAAAGATCTCTAAAAGGACTGACATCTAACCTCAACAAGCACAACAACAAAATATAAAAAATAACAATGCTAAATGATGATGTAATGATTGGCATTATGCTTAACCAAGATGATCTATATACATTTAAGTTATGTACATGTACAAAAAAATGATGTTCCCTGATCTATAAAAATATTCCCAGGTTAGTCATATGTTCACAGTGGTTGACAATGTACAAGCACCAGTGTACATTGGATCACCAGGCTGCTATCGGGGATTTCACAACCACCAGTCTTGCTGTGTCTCCGGATTTGTAACAGATGATATGATGGTAGATAATGGAGACAGCCTATGAACACTGGATGACTGGATATACAAAGCATTTATATGTGGGTATACGAATCCACTCTCTACACCTTGAAGACGAATCTTAAACTTTCAGTAACTGCCATTCTGATAGTTCAATATATTAAGCGAAACAAACATTAACAAAAAAAAATGTTATGGATCAAACATTTAAATGGTATATACATAATATCTGGTCAAACCACCAATACACATGAGTTCTATCTGATTTTCAGATAAATATGCAAAAATAGTTAAAATATATTATTTTTAATTTTAATTTACCATTATATCCTAATATACAAGTTCAACTGAAATGGGAATGGCCTTGGGGCCATCAGTCTGGCAGACATTAACACATGGCAAGACAGAGCAGAGGTACAGTGGTTATAAGGTAGGAAAAGTCAGCATATGCTTCTGTGCGTGTATGCTTGTGTCAAAGCCCTGGAGAGTGGGTGTGCCCTCCCAACACTGTGTGAATGTGCTTTCTCAACATCGTTAGTGTGCTCTCGCAACACTGTGCGAGTGTGCCCTCTCAACACTGTGTGGCTGTTCTCTCCCAACACTGTTAGTGTGCCCTCCCAACATTGTGTGAGTGTGCTCTCTCAACACTGCCTGAGTGTGCCCTAGCTACACTGGGTGGTTGGGTGTGGCAAGTGTAGATCATACAATGTTTTAGTCATAAGCCTACAGGGGCACATTTACATGGCTGACACTGATGGATGCATACATCCTCCAGAGTTACTCCAAAACAAGTAGTGTGCAATAAGACTAGGTTAAATATTAAATAAAATATCAACACTACACAAAACACATTGTGAACAATAGAAAACAATATAAGGTTTGTGTGTGTAACCATATCAACAGATCTCAATCCATGAAGATTTGTAGTGTATGAAAACAAATTATCAGACATCAAAATATCTGAATCTTAAATATGCATTATGGTTCAAGGCAAATACACATATAATATGTATGTATTTCAATAAATAGTAATAACAATGTATGTAGAAAGTCAGTCACTATCATGTTCATTTTTACAGAAAAATATAATCGCATGTATACCTCAGTCACGGCAAAGTGATACATTATGTACCCAAAACTAGCACTGGTTATTGAATCTATTTACAATATATTACAGCTTTGTTAGGTATTCCAGCCACTTTTATTCAGGAAAGTTTCTCATGTCTTGTCAGGCAATGCATTTGGCACATTTGGTTTGTATCACAGCTTTCGTCCAATTAGTAGCTTTTTGTTTCTCATTTTTTTTTACAAAAATAAAGTACATGTAAATATCCTAGCAACCAATACTGAATTTCACTCTGATGTATCATAGTGCAAAAATGGTTCAAGTGACTGTGACCTTCAAGACATCAGTGTCTGGATGATTTGACCTTGGATTGGATTTTGGACTTGATGTCAGCTGAGCTAATTGGTCTTGTTCGAGTGTATCGGTTCCTCTCTGTCTCTGAGACTGAGGATGAGCTCCGGTAACTAAGCCTGGCGCTTTCTGGCCGGCTTCGTGGAGATGGCTTACTGACACCAAATGGTGCTGCTGAAATTGTTGTTGTTGTAGCTGAGCGTGGCCTCCGGCTTGGAGAAGTCTTTCTGGTGTTAAATGTGGACCTCTTTGGAATATCTGTGCTGCTGGAGGACAGGTGGTGCAGATTTCTCTCTGAGCGAGAAAGGACACCCCGGGTGTAATCTGTGTAGGAGTGGTATGATGACTGGCCAGGGGTTCCAGTGGAACTACAGGACTGTTCCCGGTGCAAGCAGCTATGATCTGCAGATAATGGTCTGCTTGAGAGTCCAGAGGTTCGGCCTGGCAAGCTGCTCCCTCTGAAAACAGACAGGTATATAACCGATTGATTGATTCTGGGAAACCAGAATTACAAATTACAGATCTGGGTTAGTGGCAAACTTTCCCATGTGTGACATACCCATTGGCATGCCAAACTGCTCGAAGATAGGTGGTCTTCCATGGACATTAGATTGCATAACAGGCCGTATGATCGCTTATTGTCACCAAGCCTCCTGCTAACTGTGAGAACTGAAGAACACACACATTACCTGCGAGATAGAAACAGTAGTCAAAGTACTACTGCCTCAAAATTTGATATATATATATATATATATATATATATATATATATATCAGCAGGCCACAATTCAGTAAAACTCAGAAAAGAAGGTATGTCTCTTCGGGACAACAGTTCACAACCTACTAATTAAACCACTACAAAACACCTGGGAATAAAGCACAGAATTCCCACACAGAAGTCGGAAGTAATGTGCACAAGTAGCTGCTTGATGTTCAGATACATCTCGCTCGTTATCTGTCGGCAACGGTGAAGCCATTCTTATGCCCCTGCTTCCTGAGTTTAGCTGACACTGCACTTCTAGTGTATTTAACTTACTTGTTTGCGGTACTGTGCAAGAAAACCAAGAATAGTTTCAGCACGAATTTAATGAAAGCCAAATATAAAGTGAACTGGGCCCACTTGCACAAAAGAAATCTTCGCATTAAGAGCTACCATGGCAACAAGCCCTGTAGGTACGGTAGCTCCGTGCTCAGAACATTATGAGGGCTTCATTAAAGTGGCCCCTATGCAGCAGAAGAGAGCAACTGTTACCTGCGTGTTAATGAGGCAGTGTTTCTGCGGTCCAGGTACCTGAGGGTGGGGGAGGACTGCTGACTGTATGCCTGCCTCATCTTCTCAAGTTCCTCGTCCACAGCCTGAAACATGCACACTCAAACAGGTCAGAGGACAAATCAAAACACTGATGATTCACACAGTGAGGGAATACAGTTTGCTGAACTGTCTGAAGGTGTCTCATGCAGTATTCAAGGAGATATTATCATTTGACGTAAGAATCACCTAAACTAGTTTCTACAGAAGACACAACAGTACACATAGTTTTATGTGAGTATTCATCACGGCACATAAAAACGGAGCAGCTTCATACTGGGCAGTCGTGTTTTACATATTCCCTGTCAAATGCTTCTCTATCCACCTTTTAATGACAGTATTTCAATAGTTTTCAGTTAGACTCCTGCAGTTTGTCTATATGAAGTATAAGTAGCAGCTTACGTTTCTGGAAATGGACAGAGGGCCTGATTTCTCAGTTTGGTGAAAAATGTGAGAAGTGGCAGATAGACTTGAGGAGCTGCAATTTTAAACATTAACACATTTTAATTCTTAAACAGTTCATTTTAAATTTGTATGAAGATGGAAAGACTTAAATCCTAAAGGGACAATGACCTACAAAACAAAATTTAATTACCAAAACAATGTCATTTAAAAATAAAATTACACCGTCTGTCTGATTTACCAATAACGTTAAGTAAAATAATCAAACTTTGCTTATCAGATTGAAAGTTTATGAAGTACCTGCTACATTTAAGTATGGAGACCTAGCATCCATTTCACTGAATATTGATGTTCTACAATAAGGTCTAAAGTTAAATCTTGTGACATACACATACAACTATTTCACAAACTGGTGCCAAGTGGTAAAATTTATGACTAAATGAATTACGAGTTAAGATTTACAACTTGAAACTTGTTAATGAAAAGGTGTCCTGCAACTTGTGAACTGACCAATGTATGAACTCACCGTGTACTGTTTGAGGACGGAGGCCTTGCTCGGGGTTTCAACGTCTCCCTGGCCTGGGAGATCTCTGTGCTGGCTCTCAGCCTTGTCTCTTGATATTCCTCAAGTAACTTCTCAGAATCCAGAGCTAGGTGCTGATGTTGGTGTTCCAACATTTTCCCCTCAGCTCTCCGTCTCATTACTGCGCTCGCTGTTGCAAACATTTCCCTGTTACTCCCAGCACTCAAAGGCACACCATGCGAAGCATTTGAGCCATCAAAATTGTACAAGTAATCTGACACCCTGAATTCTGGACTTACTTCTCTGCTGCTGGTGTAATCTGCTCCAGATGAGACAGATCGGAAAGAGGAATTGAGAGAGCGTGGAGTCCAGTGGGCATCCGAAGAGAATGACCTTTCCTGCCTTTCTAGCTCATCTTCAGCCACAGCTCTCACCAGTTGTTTGCGCAGTGTCACCAGATAATCTTTGTGATCCCTGGGACTCATGATGAGTGAAGACTCAGAAGAAGCTGCAGTCAGCTCCAAATCTGCTGACTGACGAGCTGTGTTTGCTGAACACTTCATCTGGGAATGCTTAAGAGGGCTCAAGCTTCGAGTTCTTCCGAACTCATTCTGTTCCCTCATTCGCTCCAGTTTGAAAGCTTCAATTTCTGCTTTTCTCCTCATGTTCATGATGTCTCTGTTCTTTGTCCTTGTGCGACCTCGACCTCTACCCTGTGATCTCTCCATCTTATCCATGCAGCTGGCAATGGTCTTCTTGGACTTGGCCAGTTCCTCCTTGTATCTCAGAATGTAATCCTCTGTGATCACGTTCTGTTGCTGTTTTTCCGAGCCTGTCATTGCAGCACCATCTCCTCCGTCAGCATCCCAAGTGTCCTCAATAGAGGACAAGATCAGGTCTGTCTGTCCAATACAGTAGTTGAGCTTTGCCTCCAGCAGCTCGATGGTCAGACTGGATGGAAGGTAATTCAGGGACAGAAGTTCTAGGATTTCGACCCGTTCTTGTTGAAGCCTTTCCAATTCATCCTGCATACTGACTGGATCCGTTTCGCTAGCATCAACAGATTTACTGTGTCGAGATCCTGATGATGCAGGTTTTCTGTCCTCGTGATAGTTAAGGCAGTCAAAATCAGTCTGGGTGAATTCATCAGAGCTGTTTAGGATATGTCTCACTGACCTGTCAACTGATGATACGCTCCTGTCTTTGCTCTGATCTCTTGTTTCAGTCTGGTTGCTGTCACCTTGAGGAGACTGTCCTGAAGATGTGGTGACTCCTTGAGTATGTGCAAAGCTTTGACGGTGATACTGTTCATTTCTGCTATTTTTACTCTGCTCTGAATATCTGTTGGCCTCGACAGCAGTGTCCGTTTGACCCAACAAGCTGCCTTCAGAGCTTTGTTGTCCAATATTAGGTCCTAGATGGTTTAATTTCTTGTTTGACAGAGGATCACTGCTGTCCCTATAATTTGGTCTTCCATTATCAGGACATCTTGGTGGTGTCTGTGCTGTCCTGGTGGTGTCCAAATTGTCTTTCTGGCTGAATAGTGGTGATGAATTCTGATTTTGTAGACTTCTTCCTCCAGAGGGAAATGTAGCTTCCACATGTTGAATTCTAATGGGAATGGTCCTTTCATTTACAGCTGGCCTACGATCTCCCTCTCTTGACACAACATTTATCTCAGGTATATCATCAGTTGATTTCCCATCTGTAGTCACTGATGTTGTTGTTGTTGATGTTTTGTCCCTGGACACTTGAGTTGCTACAAGTCCCTGTGAGGAATCTCCTACTACAGAAGGAGCCTCATTGGAATTATCTTTCAACACAATGGAAGCGATTGGTGCTCCTGGTTGACCAGATCCTAAATTCAAGACAAGCTTCAATTCTCTGTCCCTATCCACAGTATTGATAACATTAATATGTCTGGGGTTGGATGTGGCAGCTTGGGTAGGTGAGGTCCTGGTCTGGGAGTCTGGAGCAGTCTGTGCAAATGTAGGGATGGCTGGCAACTGCATCGGAGTATCCATGGAGCTGGGTGGCGATGGAGAGGGTCGGGCTGTGAGCTGCTCTTCTTCCAGGAAAGGCAGTGGTGGTCTTACAGACCTATTACGCAAGGCTTCTTGTCTTGCTTCTCTAGCAGATCTAGCCCTCCTGAGCAAACTCATCATTCTGTCATGCTCGTCTCTCAAGCTTTGAATATCAGTGCTGATGTCCAGATTAGGAATATTATCCACTGTAAACTCACTTGACACCAATGAGCCAGTTAGATTAAAGGAGGAGTTGGGTGAGAAGAGATCCACACCTTCATCAGTCTGGACAGACATGTCAATAGTGGTGTCAAGTTTTGATTGTTCAGGTTCTCTGCCAGCTTCTGCATGTGTCTGTACTGCAGTGCTAACAATTTCAGCTGCAGTGGTTTGGGTGCCCGACAGAACGGACAAAACTGTGTCTGTCTGAGTTGATTCATTAAAAACAGTCTGTAAAGTGGAATCAACAGATGACACCATTACATCTACTTTCTCAGTGTCATCTTCAGCGCCACTTGTCTGCATTGAAGCATCTTTGATCTTGACAGTTTTAGGAAGACTTTCCACTTGAGTTACATTTGTGGGTGTAATAGGAGTTTCGTGCTCTGGGATTCTGTCATTGAGCTTTCTCAAAAGGCTGTTATTTTCTAGCATTATATCTGACATTCCCATCCAGTCAGAATCTTCTGTTTGACTATCTGAAATGGTGTATTGCTTAACTGGACTGTTCACCTTACAATCCTCTTCAAAGGATTCTGACTGAACCCCTCGGGAAACCAACTTGGACTTCCTTCGACGAGTGGATGTACTTTGATCGACCTTTGTCAAAGTAGCATGAGCCTCTACAGAATTAGAGCTGTTCTGATCTTGTTGGTTGGAGGGTGTGATGTGTTCATTGACAGCAGGCTCACTGACTGCAGGAATGTCTTCCATCAAGAAAGCAGAATTCCTGCGTCCCGATTTACTCAGCTTGCTTGGAGATACTCCACGAGTCACAACTGTGATCCCATTATCACCAGCTGTTGTACTATAGGACAGCTGTTCTTCAGTAGTTGGCGAGCCGTCTTCCTCTGGAGGCTTGCTAGGGAAGATGTCATCTATTTCTGGAGAAGGTGACTTCATGGTGTTTCTTAAAATACCACATGAAGAGTGTGGTCGCCTCACATCTTCTCGCGAATACTTTGGTAAGTTGTCATCGGAAACGGTTCTCTCTGAAAGAGGCAACATGGAGTCATCTATTCCATACTTATGTCTCAGAGGTGGATCACCAGATTCTGATTCATCGTCAGCAGAAGCTGTTTCTGAATCATCATAATAGCTTCCTTCTGTTTGGACACTTCTATTATGCTGTTCAGCTGGTCCAATAAACACCCATGTGATACTATCATTGGACAACGCTCTGCCATCTGAGTCTTTCATGTAATCCCCATCATCCACCGAGTGGGATCTTTCTGGCAGACTTACTACATGTCTGTCTCTATCTGATGTAGCTACAGACAAAGATCGTCCTCTTACTCTATAACTAAAGTCTTCAGCAGCTGATGAATCAGAATCTTGATCAACAGCGACTCCTGTCCGTCCGATCACTGATTTACCAAGCAGTTGAGAGCTGTGGGTTACCCAGTTATCTGGAAACTCAGGCTGCTTACGGTTCCTGTTCACCCAGTCCTGGTCAGAGAGCTGGCCATCCAAGTCCAATGTACTGCTAGATTCTGTTAAACTATCAGTTTTAGCCCCTCTGGGTGAAAGTTCCAATTCCATCACACTTTCTGGTTTCACCATGTTATCATCAGTATCAACTACTGATGGGTTAATAACAACCTGGTTGACACAAGGGGACATGAGACTGGAATCTGCTCTCCAAGTTGGAGAAAATTCACCAGGATGTCGATTATTCAAAATCCAGTTATGGTCTAGAAGCTGGCAACTTTTTCCTATACCTTCATCAGATGAAGTGCTAGCTGGTGTTTCAACCCTTGTGTTTTCAGTATTAAGTTGATGCTGTTTCTGTTCTTGCAGAGTATCATCACTGTACTCATTCACTTCTGGAACAATGCCAGTTCTTCCTGATACATCTTGACCTATCAGTTGAGAGCTGTGAGTTACCCATGGTTCAGCACTGTTTCCAGAAACTCTATTACGAGTTACCCAATCACTGTGTTTTTCTTGAGTATCTGAATCAGTCAACCCATCTTCCAATGCAGGTGATATCCTTAGTCCTGGAGTAATGCTGTCATTGAGGTCTGTAATTTGATAGTTTGTGTTGTCTGTCGCTGGGACACCTTCCATGTCAGGGTCCTTGTTTGAACTGTCACGCATAACACCAGTTCTGCCTTGCACTTTTTGAGACAGCAGCTGTGAACTTAATGTGACCCAGTCTTCAGGAAGACCTTGCGTTGCGCGATTCCTTGACACCCATTCCTGGTCAGAGTCTTGGTGGTTGGATGAATCCGTCTGATACTGATCTTTATCTGGACTTTGATCAAATCCTGACTTCTCTTTCTGTTTCAAAGGAAGCATCTGTCTGGCGTTTAGTAAGCCATCTAAAGTCCTAGCTGTTGTGTTGTCTATTGCTGGGACACCTTCTGCATCACTGTCTATATCTGAACTGTCCGGCACGACTCCAGTTCTGCCTAATACTTTCTGAGAGAGCAGTTGTGAACTTAATGTGTTCCAGTCATCTGGAAAATCTCTTGGAGCACGGTGCCTTGATACCCATTCCTGGTCAGAGTCTTGGTGGTTGGATGAATCCGTCTGATACTGATCTTTATCTGAGCCTTTCCGACTTGGTCCAGCTCCTGTATTCTCCTGTATCCCTTTGTCTGTTACAGGGTGTATTTTTCGTGTACCTGGTAAGCTACCTAAAACATAGTCATCACAGCCATTATCAACATGCAGATCTCCTTTATCAGCTCTGGAAAGTCTGGCTGTTGTGTTGTCTGTCACTGGGACACCTTCCATGTCACTATCTATGTCTGAACTGTCTGGCACAACTCCAGTTCTGCCTAATACTTTCTGAGAGAGCAGTTGAGAACTTAATGTGTTCCAGTCATCTGGAAAATCTCTTGGAGCACGGTGCCTTGATACCCATTCCTGGTCAGAGTCTTGGTGGTTGGATGAATCCGTCTGATACTGATCTTTATCTGAGCCTTTCCGACTTGGTCCAGCTCCTGTATTCTCCTGTATCCCTTTGTCTGTTACAGGGTGTATTTTTCGTGTACCTGGTAAGCTACCTAAAACATAGTCATCACAGCCATTATTAACATGCAGATCTCCTTTATCAGCATTGGAAAGTCTGACTGTTGTGTTGTCTGTCACTGGGACACCTTCCATGTCACTACCTATGTCTGAACTGTCTGGCACAACTCCAGTTCTGCCTAATACTTTCTGAGAGAGCAGTTGTGAACTTAATGTGTTCCAGTCATCTGGAAAATCTCTTGGAGCACGGTGCCTTGATACCCATTCCTGGTCAGAGTCTTGGTGGTTGGATGAATCCGTCTGATACTGATCTTTACCTGAGCCATTCCGACTTGGTCCAGCTCCTGTATTCTCCTGTATCCCTTTGTCTGTTACAGGGTGTATTTTTCGTGTACCTGGTAAGCTACCTAAAACATAGTCATCACAGCCATTATCAACATGCAGATCTCCTTTATCAGCTCTGGAAAGTCTGGCTGTTGTGTTGTCTGTCACTGGGACACCTTCCATGTCACTATCTATGTCTGAACTGTCTGGCACAACTCCAGTTCTGCCTAATACTTTCTGAGAGAGCAGCTGTGAACTTGATGTGGTCCAGTCATCTGGAAAGTGTGTAGGAGCACGGTGCCTTGATATCCATTCCTGGTCTGAGTCTTGGTGATTGAATGAATCCGTCTGATTAGGTTCTTTATCTGGGCCTTGCAGACTTGGTCCAAACCCTTTATTTTCATCCTGTAACCCTTTGTCCTTTACAGGGTGCAGTTTTCTGGCGCCTGGTAAGCTATCTGGTACGGAATCATTAAAATCATTATGAGCACTGCAATCTCCTTTGTCAGCGTTGGAAAGTCTGGCTGGATTGGCTTCAGATTCTGATAAAGTCAGGGATCGTGGAGTGTTCCAATCAGGTCTGAATTCTGTAGCCCGAGCACCATCCTTCCCAAAAGTGTCATATTCCTTGTTTCCACCTCTAAATTCATTGTTCTGATTAGCTTCAAAATTGTTTATTCTGCTCTCTCCTTCCTGAGGGAAATGTTTGCTGCTGGAATGTGAGTCATTTGAACATAGGTCAACTTTAGTCCTTTCCAAAACTGTCTGTGAGATGGGCTGAGAACTATGGGTGACCCAACTATCAGGAACCTGTCTTTCTGGTCTGTTTCTGTTAATCCAGTTGTCGTCTTCCACCTGACCATAAGGAAGGCTATGCAATCTCCTCAGGTGGCCTTCTTCACTGTATGGCCCTCGTATACCTTGGAAAGAATGGTTAGGTATGAATGTCCCCTCACTGTTGTCATGTGGTGTTTGTAAATGTCTTGAATAACCTCTGGGATCACCTTTTCCGGTGTCTGTGTGGTTATATTGTCCTATTCCTTGTACATTTTTACAGCTATCAAATGGGTCTGCTGAACTTTGATCAAGATATGCATCTGGCTTAAAAGCCGGATGTGCGTCAAAGCCTTGAGAATACTTCGTTGAGCTGCTAGGTGCATTTCCTTCATCCTGAAGGTTCTGTGCCACAGGAAAATGACGTGTTGAATCAATGCTTACTCCAGATTTGCCAAAAACACTTCGTGAAATGGGCCAAGAACTTACTGTATTCCAGCTGTCAGGAATTTGTGTCTCTGATCTGTTCTGGTTGATCCAGCTGGCATCCTCTATCTGATCTTGATATCTTGTGTCTGGCCTTGATTGTGCATATTCTTTTTGTTCTCCAAAAGTTCCCGTGTTTTGAGCCGTAGACTGGCGCTTTCTATCTTCAAAATCTTTGTCAGTGAGTAACTTGCTAATTTCTGGTTGAAAGCCATATCCTGGTGTTTGCCTAGATATTCCTTGTGGATTCGCCACACTAGCACCAAAGGCTTCAGAATGGGTTGAGCTGCCGGGCACATCTCTTCCTTCATGAATCTTCTGCTCTTCTGGAGAACGCCCTGTTCCGTTAATACTGACACCAGTTCTGCCAAACACAGTTTGTGACACAGGTTGAGAACTTGTAGTATTCCAGCTATCTGGAACGAGTGCTTGTGACCTGTTCCTGTTGATCCAGTCAGCATCATGAGTCTGACGATGATTCATGGTATCTGATGCTGACATTGGATCTTGCTTCACAGTCAAAATGGCTTCTCTGTTTGTGACATGAGGCTGGTGAACTTTACCATCAAAATCTTTCTCTGCTGACTGGGGGATAACTGAATTTACAGAAACTCTTCCATTCACTTTCTGAGACAAAATTTGGGAACTGTTTGTTTGCCAAGGTTCCAGATCTCCTTCACTTCTGTGTTTTAAAATCCAATCTTGATCAAGATGTTGGTCATTCAGGAATTGGGACATTGGTATGGGCTTGACTGTGTTTTCATCTTCACTCAAATAGTTGCCCAGCGGCAAGGGTGGTGAGTGGTTCTGCTGGTACCTCACATCAAATAGCGGAATGAGCTGAAGTAAACCTGTTGGTGGACTGCACAACAGACGGGGGGATGTCATGCGAATGAGATTTGAAGACTGCCTTCCAGCATATTCATTCCCTGCTAAAATCATAGCGACTTTAATGGCTTGGTCCACACGATCTAGATCAGGATCAGAGTCAGAGTCATGGTAACTGAACTGATGACCTGGTCGTTGAAACCTGACATTTTCAAGTTCAGAGTCACTGGAGCTGGAGTCATAGTTCATTGCTTTTCTGTAACTCGACTGTCCTGGTCTTCTGTTTTGTGCCTTGTTTGAAGATCTGGCACTGAAAGTATTACGCTGAGTGGCTACAGGTTTGCTGTCAACACCTCTTGCTTCATTTAAACTGGGCTGAGTCAGTGTAACAGACTTAGCTTCTTTTTGACTGTCGTTGATTCGCGACAAATTATTGTAAGTCATGTCTTTAGAGCTCTGTGAAGAGTTCTGATAATTTTCCGAAATACCCTGCAAGGGCTGATAAAAATGCTGTTCTGCTGAGAAGTATGGGCCCCTGGAAACATCAACACTATCAACACTCTTGTACGATAAGTCAGTTGTACCCCGAACACTTCCAGATGTGATTTCTGGCACATGTTGTGAGGAGCCTCCAGCCAAGCTGATATCCTGGGCAGGATGATTCTGTTGTTCTGCTGAAACCCAAGGGCTCCTAGCAACATCAACAGCTGTAAATGGTAAACTGGGTAGTCCTTCAGTGATGTAGAAAGTGTTTTCTGGTACATATTGTGTAGAGCCTCGTAGCAAGCTAATTCCACGCTGCTGTTCTGTTGAATTCGTTGAACTATTCCTGGGATCACTGGTTGTGTATGGCATTTGGGAAGTATACCCATGTGAGTTTTGTGGTACAGCTGTGGAGTCTGTAGATGATCTCAGGCCATGGGTAAGATGATCCTGTTGTTCTGTTGTATCCCTTGAACCGACTTTGACATTACCAGCTCTGTATGGTGTTCTTGAAGTATATTCTGCTATATCAGGTGAGCTTTGTTGTACATGTTGTGAGGAGTCTCGTGGCAGGTTAAGGCCATGAGTAACATGCTCTTTTGTAAAACTGTTGACATTAATAGTTCTGTCTGGTGTTTGTAATGTATATCCACCAATACCAAGTGAGCTTTGTGGTATCTGTTGCGTGGAGTCTGTAGATGAGTTGAGGCCACGCGATTGACGATCCTGCTGCTCTGTTAAAACCCTTGAACCATTGTTGACATCACCACTGCTGTCTGGTGTCTGTAAGGAAAAACCAACAACATTCCATGAGCTCTGTGGTACATGTTGCATGGAATCTCTAGGCAAGCTGGCAGCGTGGGTAACTTCATTCTGTTCTGCTGAAAATGAGCCACTGGCATCATGATCTGTTCTGCCTTGTACTTCTGATGCATCAACAATATCTTTATGGTTTCGTTGTATGTACTGCAGAGGTGCTCCAGGTAAGACAAGGTCATGAATCTGGTACGAGATTCGAGAGTCGTTAGCTGGTTGTTCAAGACCCACCCATGACTGAATAGTTTCAGTTTCAACTTGCGCCCTGATAATACCCTTTCTTTTGAGTGGAGTTTGAGTGGCTGACTCACTATCTTTGATATCACTAAGCTGACTTTTATCTCCAAAATCCATAAAATCCTTTGGTGACTGTAGCACAGACACTTGTTCATAAGTCAGTCCTTGGATATCAGAACTGTTAAGCCCTGTTGTGCTTCTGTTCTCATTCCTCTGTTCTCTTGTGTGATCATAACTGTTAAGTCCTGTTGTGGTTCTGTTCTCATTCCTCTGTTCTCTTGTGTGATCATAACTGTTAAGTCCTGTTGTGGTTCTGTTCTCATTCCTCTGTTCTCTTGTGTGATCATAACTGTTAAGTCCTGTTGTGGTTCTGTTCTCATTCCTCTGTTCTCTTGTATGATCATAACTGTTAAGTCCTGTTGTGGCTCTGTCCTCATTCCTCTGTTCTCTTGTATGATCATAACTGTTAAGTCCTGTTGTGCTTCTGCCCTCATTCCTCTGTTCCCTTATACGATCATAACAGTTAAGTCCTGTTGTGGCTCTGTCCTCATTCCTCTGTTCTCTTGTATGATCATAACAGTTAAGTCCTGTTGTGCTTCTGCCCTCATTCCTCTGTTCCCTTATACGATCATAACAGTTAAGTCCTGTTGTGGTTCTGTTCTCATTCCTCTGTTCTCTTGTGTGATCATAACTGTTAAGTCCTGTTGTGGTTCTGTTCTCATTCCTCTGTTCCCTCATACGATTATAACTGTTAAGTCCTGTTGTGGTTCTGTTCTCATTCCTCTGTTCTCTTGTTTGACCATAACTGTTAAGTCCTGTTGTGCTTCTGTCTTCAATCCTCTGTCCCTCCGTACCATGAGATGTACTATTTGAGGATCTTGACTCTTGATACATGTTCACAGGAGTAGAGGCAGATTGTGTCCTTTGTGTGGTTTCGATATTTGACAATAAGGCCTTATCTCCTTGTTCCATGAAGGACTGCAATGACCTCAGCACAGAGCCATTCTCAGGGGTGATGGGAAAATATTGTTCAGCTGTAGCACTGTGCCGGCTTTCATCAGCTTGCGTCCTGTCAGCCAGGTCTGATTTGTTTCCCTCATTTTGTTGTCTTGTGACATGTTCTTTCATGAGGTAATGGCCATCTGATACTGGATTCCCAGCAGAGGCATTTGGTGCTGTATTCATACGCATATCAGAAGGCATACATTCAATCCTCTGTCTTGGAAAAGTCTGGAAAGTGCCTGTTCTTTCAACATCTCTGTCTTCATCGGATTCACTAGACTGCGACGAAGCTTCCTCTGCTGATGAGAACACTGTGAATAACTTGTTCATTGTCAGATGTCCCTTTGATTTACTGTCAGTATTGGGTATGAACGTGTTGCAGGAGTTCACACTAGAAATAGATAGTTCTCCATAATCCTCATCCATTTCCCAACTGTTTGGTATGCCCTGATCTTTGGGGAGATTACAAATACTGTCTGTTTCAACATTCAAATAGGACTTATGCCTTGATCTTCGACTTCCAACTTTATCATCACTTGTTGGTGTGTCTCTCATGGACTTGATGTATGCATCTTTTTGTCGATGAGGCCCCGTGAATCTCTGTTTAACATGCTCTTCCTTCTTCACCCCAGATGATCTTTCCTTCTTTCTCCTTGAATCAGCATTGGAGACATGGTTATTTTGCACTGATTGGTTATTCTTGGATGTTTCAAAATTGGCACCATCACTGCCTTCTGGTTGATCTCCAGCTCCTTTTACCACTCTAGAGGGCGTTTTAATACTAAAATCCTGGCTTTGATCAGCTTGACATGGATGAAACTGTGCCTTAAACATGGGTTGGAGGTCTACTCTTTGTACAAGTGTGATATCCTTCAGCTGTGGCTTACTCTGTCTAGATTCCTCAGGGTTACTAAGGGGCAGACTCTCATCTAATGGGATTGGCAGACTGTGAAACAATCTGCCTGACCCAGAAAAGGTACTACCAAGGTTTGAGCTACTTGATTCATTAGACTGGAAAACTGAAGAGCCCAGCGCTGAGTCTGGTGTTGAGGGCGATAAAGGACCTCTACTTCTATCTTTAAAACTCACAAAGTAATCAGCATCAGCTTCAACATCTTCTGAATTCCGACCAGACTTTGGGGGATGCAAACTTTCTGCCTCACCCGATCTGTATTTACTGGGGTCTGATTCTGGACTACTGGGTGGGTCTTTATGTGGCACTTCAGTTGTCCCTTCTAATCCAACCTGAACAAAGTAAGTCTTTGGAATCGACAGATCAGCAAGTTTGTGTGGAAATAGAACTTTCTTCAATGATGTCACATTTTTCTCAGTGTCAAACATTCTACTACTTTTTGGTGACAGAGCTGTGGTTTCTCCATCTGTGTAGTCAGAGCTGATGGCTGAATCACTCACTCGCCCCACATGCTTCTCTAATTTGGCAATTCTCTTCTCCAGTTCCCTTCGAACAAGGTGATGGTCCACAGATGTTGCTATGGGCACTTCAGTGGTTAGTACAATGTCATCATTACCCTTCATCTTCAAAACAACATCTTTCTTTCTTTCAGAAATAGAAGATCCATTGTAAGACTGAGATTCCTCTTTGTCTTTAACTATAATCTCAATTGGCTTGGATTCTGCTTTAGGTTGTTGACAAGGTGTTCTTGCTTCAGTGTTGTTTACATTTTCACACTGCTTTGCCTCATCACCAGCCCTATCTTGGATACTGTCTACTTTACTTGCCGCGAAGTCCATATCAGCAGACAATTCCTCTCCTGTTCCAAAAGTTCTTGTGCTTGTCTTTGAGATGACTTCATCTTGCATAGCAACTGTTACAGGGACTGCTGCTTGGTTATAAGTTCCTGTTTGGAGATCAGGGTTTTCTGTTGGAGGCTCAGTGAAACTGTCGCATGTTGATGTTGGGCTGTTTTCAATGTTATGTTGCTCAGAGATATGTACTACTGACACCCGAACTTCTGCCTTAGGCTGGAAACACGCACGTTCTGGCACATGTTCTATTCTTTCTATCTGAATGTAGGGCAATCCATCAATGTATACCAGTTGTGAACCAAAGATATTTTCCATCTGGTGCTTCAAGGCAGCAGTTCCATCGGACAATCTCTTGCAGCTTCTGTCTGCCGAGGAGTCAATCACATCCCCTGAAGGTTCTGTGATACATACAGGGTTTTCTTTGTCCTTAGTATCTGCTTGGTTAGACAAGAAAACCGGTTGTGTCGGAGTTGAATTCAGTGATCTTTTACTGTATCGTGAAGTCTTTTCAGGTAGTTGGAATGCCAGGTTTTCAGCAGTTTTCAACGCTTTAACCATATTTTCCAGGGTTTGGTGTAACTCGGTTGAAGCAGTTTGGAGAACAGCACCTGTGTCATCAACCTCTTTCACATGTGAACCGTCTGGTGGGCGGAAATTCAAATAAGTTTGTCCATTCACAACCACTACAGATGGACTAACATTTTTCACACCATTACTGTCAGATAAGTTGGTGTCAACATAGAGTCCAATTGATGCAGTGTCATCATCTTTCACATGGTTAATGGAGGGCACTGCAGGTGTTTCATGGGTATCCAGTGGTTTGGTAAGAGTACCCTCATCAGCATCAGAGTTACACCCAGAGGCTTCTTCATTGGAATCTGGTTTAGAGTGTGTCCACTGAAGTTGTGTGGTAATATTTTCATTCACTGTAAGGCCAGGTTGCTTTACGGACGGTGTTGATTGGAAACTGTTCTCGCCAGTTGCTGCTGGTGAAGAGGTGGCACCCATAGCTGTGTGGCACAGGCTTTGTAAAACAAGACCCACATTGTCAGTAGACAAAGACGTCTGTAGAAGACTAGAGCTTACTGGGATGAGAATTTGTTTGCCTCCTTGTACTAATTGGTCTAGCGACAAACTACTGGATGAGGTTTTGGAAGGGTCCACTCCACCAACATATATCACAGGTTTTCTTGCTTTGGTGAGGTCTTCTGTTCCACTGGAACTACTTTCACTTGGTTCATCTGCTATCAATACTGGCAAGTACAACTGCAGGTCACATGATTTGGTGTCATCTAGAGAAGGAGGCAAATATTCAACTTGATTAACAACGACTTCAGGCTCTGGTAACGTGTTGACAAATTCCACAAGGCTCTTTATATGAGCTGAACCTTCAGGGTCGGATTCACCCAGTAACATGGGCATTGTCATTCCAGATACCTCTGCATACTTTGGATTTGGAGCCAAGGTAACATCCATGTCCTCTTTCTCAGAATATCTTGGGTTTAACCCATGCATAGATGGATGGCCTTGAATGATATCAGGAGTTGATGTTCCACTGACATCAGCTGAATGCATACCATGTCCTCTGTCCTGCTTTTTGTTCCCTGCACTTGTATCTCTAGAAAGAGGTTCCACTAAGGGTTCAACTGACTTGCTGAGAGAAGCAGACAGTGGTTCATTTTCAGTGTCCTCTGTGGCATCTCCTTCTTTTGATGATCTGTCACATTTGATATAGCTGTTGGTATTCTCATCTTTAATTGTCTTTTCAATTGAGCTCTCCCTGCTATTTTCTGCAGTACTCACTTGGCTGTACTGGGAGTTGTAAGATGACAGGTAACCATGCTCTGTGACATGGGCATCGTTAGAAGTGTAATCATCTGGCATTTTAAACACCACCTGCTCAGTGTGAGTAGTGTGTATCTTTTCCTCTCTCTGAGTGCGGCTGGTCTCCGTCAGGGTGATATCTATAGATTCTGGGAAATCCTGTAAGCTGTTGTCAACAGTGTAAACAACGGCCTTTCTTGGAGCGGTGTATTCAACTGGCCGTAGACCTGCTGTGTTGTACTCGGTCCTCTGAACATTGTACACAACATTCACTTCATCTTTATGAATCACAAAATTGTACCTTTTATCCTCAGGCGCTTTGTTAGTACCATCACGGTCGTCTGTGCGACCATCAAATGTCATCACATTTGTCACAGACCGAGATAAACGACTAAGTTTTGATTTGAGCAGGCTGGACTGACCATCAGGTGGCTCAGACCTTCCCCTCACTGATCTAGTATCTCGTAGAGGTGGGTTATGGATTTCTGGGGAACTTGACCAACTTGTCATTGGAGGCAAAACATTCCCCAGTAAGCTGGTATCATTTTCATGCACAGAATCAGCCAGATCTCCACTTCTCTCCAAACTTGACCTGCTGGAGTTCAGAGCCTGAGACAGGTGCTGTATAGAATTGGCAATGGTTGCAATCTCCTGTGCTGCACTTTCAGAAGTGTTTGCTATGCTCATGTCTGGATTGCTCAGGATTCTATTGTCCGAGCAGGTAAGCGAATCATCTGAGTAAACACCGTCACTGTCAGATGTGACATACTCCTCAGAGCTCATCGCTTTACTCTTCTTCACAGGTGTATCTTGAGCTTTGGCCTGGGGACGCCGACGACGCTTAGATGCAGACCCTGGTCTGGAAGATGGCTTAGAACAGGGTTCTGGAACGATAGCAAAATTTGTAAGTATTTGATTTCGATACTTCCTTGTAAAATAGCCAACTAACAAAACAACAGTTGAGGCACACAAGTATCACTGCAATATCTGTGAGTGATAATATAGGACACAAAAGTTGCATTTACATGTAGCAAGGCTTTTTGAAGACTGTCAGTAACTAGGTCGGAGCTACACGTATTTCATCTGGTCAAAATCTTTTTACATCTGGGAAATGCCATCTACTTGATTGCAACATACCGTATGTGTAATGAAATCAACTTGTATGTTATACAGAAGGCCTTGATACTTTCTAAATGTCACTGTTACAATAAACTTACATAGGTATAGCAGAAGACTCAAAGAAGGGTAATGAATACCTGATCCTAAGGAGTCATCTGAAAAGTGCTCTGAGCAGTCCGACTCTAAACTAGTGTGGTGCCTGAAGTGAGCCCTCTGTCTTGTGCGGCGACCACTGGATCCTGAGCTAGACTTGGAGGAAGACCTGGAAAATAAGAGCGATTTGAATTTTAAGTTTCTGAAGTACTACAATAAATGGCCATTTTCTTGGTACTGCCTCTCGAGCACTGAATCAACTTTGCTGTCATATACAATGTGGTACAGGAATAAAACATGACCTTACCAAAAGTACTTATCGTGAATTAATCCTGAAGGCCAAAACATTTTACGTCAGATATAGATTTTTTAACTTCAAACAGTCACAGGATAATCAAACACATTGAGGAAAAGAACAGTTTTCTCACTCAAACTATTTTCATTAATATAACATGATGAAGTTTTATCAAATTCATTGTGACTCACTTGGGCTTAAGCTGCTGTAATACTTCTTGAAGGGTTTCTAATTTTTCCTTGGCATCCTGGATAGAATCAATGGAGAAGTCACTGTTACTGTTGTCCTCCTGTTCATGTTTCATTGTTTCTGTACTAAGAACCTGTTCAGCAGTGGTGTCAGCATGATCCAGGTTGGTTTCTGAAGTTTCCAGACTGGATTCAACAGGCTGCAAGCTGGTTTCTGATGGTAAAAGAGCACTGCTTGAACCCTCCATCATTTCAACACCAGAACCAGGCTGGCGTAGAAGCTCCAGAGAATCTTCAAAATTGGCCTCTTCCAATTCCTCTGTGTATGGTGATGGTTGTTGGTCAGATTCCAGTCCTTCCAAGGAGTCGCCAGAAAAACTCAGATCCTCAGCAGCAGGTGAAGAATGGTCCACCATGGGATCTGTAACACTTGACTGCAATGCACTTGGCTGGACAGGTGTGTGGGTATTTTCAGATGGTGAACTATGTTTCTGACGCTTCACTTCAATCTGCTGTTGTTTGTCTGGAATGTGAACATGTTCTCTTTTGGTGCCTGCTCTGACTGGAGTTTCATATACCATAGGTTCAACTGCTGGAGCACTGTGATCACTAGCAGAAATGCTATCATCAGAACAAGACAAATAATCAGGATTTTCAATGACAGTGCTGGCAATGGTGACCATGGAACTGTTCATGGAACCGTCAGCATTATCCAATTCTGCACTTTCCATCTGAGCACTATCATGGAATGTACATTCTGGTGATGTGGAAAGCCTCATTTCATTGTCACTGTTATCTGTGATTACTATTACAGGAATACTACTAGAACTACCTCCAACACTTAAGAACTCTTCCTCTGATTCAGATCGGCTGGCAGAGCTGGACGTGTATTTGTTCATATCAGGATCAGACACATTTTGAGGGCTTCCACTGTTCACATGGCTTGTCCAGACCAAGTCTGATGGCCCCTTCCTCTCGACAAAGTGTTTGTCATGGTCATTTCGAGACAGGCCCATCTTAGACTGTTGTAGCGAGAGGTCAGGTGTCATGATTTTACTGTAGGACGCCAGTTTATCGCCCACAGGAGCAGAGTGCCTTTTGTATTCCTCATCACGGCTAAGGCGCCGACTTCTCTTACGAAGAACCACTGCAGATGTGATGTCAGTCTCTGACTGAGTGACAGTGTCATCTAGTTCGGTCTCTTCTCTCTCATCCTCAGGCACACTGGCCAAACTGGATGCACTGGAAACTTGTCTTAAGCGAAACCCTGGTCTGAAAGGGGCTCTATAAGGGGCTCCACTGTCAGATAAGCTGCGAGACTTGTCAGTGCCCCGAGATGGACTAAATGCTTCGAATGCTTTCACTGGAATGCCTTTTTTCGTTACATCTGGCAGGGACTTTATCGCTCTTTTTGGTGAGAAACTTGATTTGGGCTGTGTCGATTTCTCAGAGGATTGCGTGTTTGTTCCTTTCTTATACTGATTCGCTTTTTGCTGTACACAGTGGTCTTTGGGTCCAGATTTATGCTTTGAGGCATTATATTTTTCTACTGGCGGTTTTTGGTTTTTCAAATCTTGACCTCCTGAATTTGAAGATTTACTGGCTCTGTCATTAGACTTGGAAGGCTGGCCTTCCTTGGTCACCTGTTTCCGTGGCTTGTTGGTTGGAGCTTTATACAACCTATCAGTAACACGCTGAGCACGGCTGGATATTTTCTTGGAACCATCGTCTTTAGATTTAGCAGCTGACAGAGTTTCACTCAGGGAATCCAGCGACATATTTGATGTGGATTGTGCACTGTGTAAACTGTGAGAATCATCTGATGATGCCTTTGAGGTAGTATTCAGAGAGCATGAACTGTCCGCAGCAAACATATATCCCCTTACTGGAAGGTCCCCATCACTCCCACGTCTTCCAGAGAGCTTGCGAGCAAATACTTCAGCCGTTTCCACTTCTGTCAACAGCTCGGCACTGCATGCTCCTCTCAACGGTTGTGGTTTAAACTCCTCCACCTTTAACAAATCCTGTTTTTCCTCAAGGTACATTTCCAACTGTTCCTCTTTTCTTTGAAGAGCATTCAGTTCCCTGACTTGAGCTGCAATTTCCTCATAATGAGAAGCGTCTGTGGCTTTGTAGCGATCCTCTATCTCTTCGATCTTTTGTTGATGAAGGAGGATTTGTTCCTGGGTGTGTTCGAACTGGTCCTCTAACTCCTCCTCTTGTCTGGCCAGGCCCACTTCCGTCTCCCGCTCTGACCATTTCTGCATCATTTCAATCTGAGCCAAATCCTTGATTTTCCCTTCTATGGAGGTCTTCCTCACTCTGAGATCTTTTCCTTTCTGACCGACAGGGGAGCTGACTGAATCTCTACGCACATCTGTTTCTGCTTCCTCACCCTCGTCCAAGTCAGATCCAGACTTATCTCCCACACGACGCTGAAGTTTCTGTTTTTCGCGAATTTCTGCAAGCTTGGTAAGTTCTATCGCCAGCATTTTGGCATCTGAAATCAGAATATTCATATTACATGTAGGACAGATGAACAAACGTCTTCTATTTGTACCTTCTCTAAATGCAGTCATCACCACTGAACTATTTGTTCACAAATTCATGTCAAATGAGGCAATGAATGTACAGCTAAAACAGAAAGCCATGTGTTCCACTGACCATAACATTCACACAAGTACCCAAAGGGTAAAATGAACATGAACACGGCTATATTTGCATTATGCACAGAATATGATTTAAGCCTCCCCTAATGAATGAGGCACTCGATCTCAGCAGTTGACCTACTGTTTAACTCATCTGACTGTCAAATCCTTGGCTCCATGTGTGGTGTAGATATTCTATTTTCATGCATGCTTTCAATGCACCATGTCATCTCAGTAAAATGTGTCCTCTTTCACAAAAAGTAAAACTGAATATGGAAATACCATCTAATACATGGACTTTGAATATGCACAACTGTAACTAAAAATCATACATGAGACTGCTGCGATGAAATAAGGCAGAGTGAAAAGTCAATTGCACAAATTATTTCTCTGATATATCTTCACACGATCATGATGAAGCTAGTCATAACCGTCATAAACAGAAACCGTTTTTACATCCGCTGACTTACGTTCCTCTCGCTCATCCTCCAGCCGCTGTCGTGCAGCTATCATCTCCTCCTCGGCACGGGCACGGTCCGCCTGCGCTTCCTCAATCAGTAACGCCAGCTTGGCCTTCTGATGCTCGATCTCAGCACGATGTTCCTCGTGCACGCGGAACACCTTGTCCTCCTTCTCATGGTAGGTGGCCTCTGTCTGTCGCTGTGCCTCACGCACCTCCTCCAACTCTCGCCTGCAACGAAACAATTATTCAGGATCAAACTGACCAAATATGGTTTTTAACATTTGAGAATAAATTTCTGAGTTGAAACTATACGGTCATGTTTGTACTTCGACAAGATATGACACACTGAAAAATGAAACATGAATCAGCCTAGAGGAGCATTTAATAATATCCCAAAACATCCTGACAAGGCCATCTAATGTTCATTTTTTGCTTCTCAAGCATGGCCTGCATGTCCCAGACTGTGCTGCATCTACTCTATTTGTGACACTGAACAAAGACAACTTACAACTGGAAATTCCTGATCACTATTTGGTATGTATCACATTTCCAATCTAACACTAGAGAAACTAAAAAATTCAACATTGTATGGCCCAAATAAAGTGCATGTACCAATCAAAATAAATAACATAAACTTAGAACAAAGTAGGAGGACAGATTTAATTTGAGTAACCCACAAACAATTTCACTGGAAAGATTTTTCGTTGATAATATGATCAGTTGACAGACATGCTAAAAACAACAAGGTAAAAATTGCACACCAACATGCAACAAGAACACTGAAATGATCAACATTCAATGAAACTCCCCCCCCCCAAAAAAGAAGAAAAATAAACAAATACTTGTATCAACAACAGCCACAATTGATTAACTCTTCTAATAACTTAGAAAACCCAGTTAAATTTTATTTTGTGTTAAATTTTATCATGCATAGATTTTAAAGACATTTCAGCAAGAATTAATTAAAACGCTTATTTCAACAGTGCCTTTCGGTAAAAACAACACTTAACAAAAAGTACTGATTGATGTACACTTAAAATGAATGATCTGAAACATCAAAATATCAATTAATCCTATGTACCTAGATTTAATTGTTACACTGTATACATAAAAGCTACTTTATTAAATCCAAAAGCATCCCAAAAAAGATTTGGACCAAACAGCCTTCTCTCTCCCTTCATACACTGAAACCAGTGTGCAATATAAACATTGGCTAAAGTTTGTAATGCTTATTTCCTTGAATGAATGTTCAGTTCTAAAACTGGAAACGCAAGATTCAGTTGAAAGAATACGCTTGGCAGTCAAGAGAGCATATGTGGTATACATATGCTTTGAGATTAGCCATGCATGCTAACAATGAGCTGGGTATTGTGTATACCCCACACTATGATTCATAACACATGCACCCAAGCCGTAAAATTTCCCTCATGCCCA
Source organism: Acanthopleura granulata (assembly GCA_016165875.1). Lineage (NCBI taxonomy): Eukaryota > Metazoa > Mollusca > Polyplacophora > Chitonida > Chitonidae > Acanthopleura > Acanthopleura granulata. The sequence goes on from JABBOT010000010.1 coordinate 17,029,714, forward strand.
AACATGCAGTCGTCTGAGCGGCATAAAAATACAGTACAAGTTACCATCAAAGGCAATTTGATGAGATAATAAAAACCTAAAACATGCATATAATGTATATGTGTTTCTTAAAACACTGTAATGGAATACAATTTGACATTCATTTTTCACTTTAAACGATTCTGCTTTTGTCACAACTGAAAAAACATGATAATATTAATCAGTTGTATTAACCTGCATCATCATGCATATTGATCACATACGGATTTTATTCTAGTTCTGTTTCTACACTGGCACAGAAGACAGACTATTTTTCATTTCAAATGAGTTTGATTTTGTCATAGTCTACAAAATATGACAATGCCCTGTGCACTGACAACATGCATCATGTAACCCAAAATCAACACACATCAAAACAATACTATAAATGGTTTCATTCTAGTTCCTTCTCTGGTAAAGAGAGCAAACATAAAGAATTTTAAAGTCAGGTGACCCGTGGAGGAAAAATCGATGCTAACCTTTGAAGCAGGTAAACAACAAATCGTGAGCGACCTTTTATTGCTACTAGGCTGAGATAAAGATGTGGGTATTTGGCAGTACCTCAGACTGAAGAGCCCCCTTTTTACAGGTGTGTGTTTAGCACATGTAAATACACCAGCAAAGAAACACAAATACTTTCTAAAACTAATCACTTCAAACCTCTCACCTGAACACAAGGGCCACAGCAGATTTTTCTACCTGGGTGATACAAATATACAGGTAGATATGCTGGAGATATTTGGCACAGTGTCAACAGTGCTGGCATTAACACAAATTGTGCTGGGGAACAGTCTCGAATGGTACTCTATACAACTGACCTGACTGGTTTCTGACACACAGTTCACAATTATCACTGCCATACTTTATTCCAGAGACACAAATACTCCTAACCTTTACCCCATGACACTGAAAAATTGAAATATACTAAAAGATACACATTCAGACTTACACTGCTGTTCATATTTTTAAACAACTAAAAACCTTCACCTAATTTTGTCTGATGAGGTGTAAGCAAAGCTGATTTAAACCTATATCAGAAAGACCTTCAATTGTGCAAATCAGCCAAAAAGCTGCAAATGGAACTGAAACTGAAATTGCTGTTCAAGGTTGAAAAGAGGAAGCCCTTGTGGAATCTCAATTTTACAGATAACTGGCATGTCTACATGTACATCTATAGGTTACACAGATCTGGGATAGCAATATGAGACATATGGTGTCATGTTTTATCCCAGCACAGATACAGTTATGCAACTAAAGGTTAGTCCTTCATGGACAACTACCTGAGCCCTAACGAGTTTACCTGGTCTTTCTTAGCCCCTCCTCTCCTCTCTCATCCTTTTCCTGACCATTAAAACACAGATTATGAATGCTGCACAGGTCAGATTTCCAAACCCTGCGTTTCTGTGCTCGGTACATCCTGGGCACCTCAGCAAGGGTGATCTAAGGGGTGGCCTGACGACTCTAATCTGGCACCGGCACACAGCCAAACACACCTTTATACATATTTAATAATGCCTGGTCCCTTGCTGTACACAGTCTCTCACTGTAAGCCTCGCTAACACTGTGCTAAGGTGACAGGGACAGCCCTGAGTGCCAGTCTATGACAGCTCTCCTAATACTAGAGATGAATATATTCATTTGCTATTGACAACCCTACTGACGGCGCACAGTTCCTGTCAGTGGCAATAAGTTAGGTGCATAAATATGGATCATGTATTTGTCACTTGAGCATGGCACAGTGGACAACAGTTATAGCCAAGGCTTTTATTTTAATTACGGCTCAGATCAACGCCTCACGTCCCTTCCCCTTCCAACTGTACGTCGGGTTATGAAAGCTCCCCTGAGCACTAATAAGTGACCAGTGCACTGTAACGCATTCGTCAACACCTTTTAACTTCTATCACCTACTACAGCTTGCCATGAGCAACTCCATAATAATAGCATAATACATACTCCTAACAACCTTCAGGCAACAATGGCAATGATTACACAGATGGTACTTCTTGTTACAAGTACCAACCAATAACATTTATTATTTGTTACGTTCTCAGTTTGCCTTTGTATTCTTTAACAAGGTTATAATTAATACACTTCTTCTGCTGACCAAGCAGATTTGTCTTGACACAACAAAACGAATCATGACTTTCACCTGAACAACCATAATGATTATACCAAGTAGCTAAACACCTATAGAAACGGCAGCAAATTTCTTGGGTCATTACATAGCGCCTACAGCATTAGTCACTACTTTAATCATAAGCATGAAATGAACAAAAATACTGTGTGAAACAAGCCCCCGTAATTCTGATTTTCTTTTTTCCTTTTTATCATAAGCCATCACCACAGATCTGCCACCGTCTTCATACCTGCACATCAACAACACCCTGTGCAATTAACTCTGAAATTCAAAGGTAGGTGAACACACTATATATCTCTACAAAGGTGAAAGTTAGTGTTTGGGTTATACATGTACACCACACTGTGCAGCTGGAATGGCTAATGACTGTCACCTTTTGACCTTCGTCTATAGATCAAAAAGTGTTAACACATACATGTGAAGGGCAGATCCAAACTACATCTACAACTACACTCTTGTCAGCATAATGGGCCTGATCACAGGACATTTCCCGCCTTTCAATTTGGTTACAACCTGTGTACAATCACACTGTTCTCTGATCTTACGCAGCTGCTCTTGTTAACTACCTCCAAGCGTTTATGAGAGCAACTATATAGAAACAATGATATATTACAGAAGAGAGCAATAGTGTACACTGCTTGTACGGACTTCTTTTCGGCAGGAAATGTTCCCATTTCATTTTTAGATCCTGATTACATCTCCTAACATGTCAAACTATATCGTATGACGTCTGCATCCTAAATATAGGATTTTTACACAGTTACAGAGAACATGTTATGATCTAAATTCCAGTAAATGCCAATACGCTGTCTTTCTCTCAACATTAAGAATCTAAGGACCCCTAAAACAAATACAGTGGAAATTTCTTTAAACAGTTAACTTCCATATCTTTTCATAGACCTTATCTTTCTGCTTTTTTCCTTTTTTAAAAATTTTTTTTTTTGCACCATCATAATATGTTTGTCAGAAATTTTGTATTCGCTGGATGTGCTCTTGGTTACTTTCCTCTAAACTCCTATCCCTGTTTGTGTGATTATATACTAAACATCTGCACCTACACAAATACACATCTAAACACCAGTGCACCAGAACCAAACATGTACACTTACCATATGTCTGAAGTACTAGAGCTAGGACTGTAGACAAAAACACATTGTACGTAGATTGAATAAAACAGGTACAAAATGCACAAACATTATGTAGCACACACATCAGGATGAACGATGCAGTAGTGAGTTCCCAGAATTTAAAATGAGAATGGTGTTTAAGTAGATGTTAAAACAAACATGCTGTTCTTTGTCAAGGGCGGACATCAAGCTATTGAACTGGATTCACATCTCGGGTGTGACATGCTGAATTTTACAAATCCTTGCAAGTGTCTTGTCATCTCTTTGTTTTCACTTATTCACTGCCAGAACAGTACAGAGGTACATGCAAAAGATGCAGAGCACTTTGCCAGAGAACTTCTGAGAAATGCCTATTTTTCTGTTGCAAAGAAGGGCAAACTTACTTTACAAAATTTTTTTGAAACAGGGAAACAGTTGAATTCAAACTATAAAATTGAACAAAGACAAAGATGTTTCTTTGCTCAACATTTTAACAGCAGCCGGAATTTATTTTCTTAAAATTCATGATTAGAAACATTGAACTGTATATAACTGGGATACAGGGAGAAAGCGGGGACCATCTAGACCATACGTGCTGTGACCACATCACCATAACTGCTGTGTCTTCACAGCGAAAGTTTATCACAGACAAACATAAGACAGACCAGAACTCACCTTGCTGTGAACATCCTCATCTGAGGCCTGGAGGCTGTGACAGGGGAAGTAACCTCTGCTGGTAGCGTCAGGTTTGGGGAACTGGCACCATCCATCCCCACCCCATCACATGTACTACTGGCATCAGTGAGGCTCTGGGTCTGAAACACCAAGACAGCCTATCTAAGAATACACTGCTCAAATAAATCCCGAAAATAGCACTGGTATTCCTCAGCCCTGCAGATTTCATGTAGCTTTAGAAGACCCTCTTGTCAACAGGTCCAGATATGGGTTGGTTACAACAGTCACACAAACTATGCTTATTAATATGCAAATTAACATGAATACCCAAATTCTTCTAATCTGTGGGACACCTTAACTGCCCTTTTAAACTAACATGCAATTGTAACAAGGATAAACAGTTTCTTTTTCGCCCATTGTTAGACAATCTAATGACCATTCACATCTTTAATTTAAAAAAAAACTGGGAGTGAAACGTAATATTTTACTTTCAGCAGGACTACGATCTGACTCAATAAGTAGAAGAATTTGGGTAAAGATGGCTAAATGCCAAAACATATATGTGCATGTCAAAATCATCATCTTGGCAAAATTTCATAAATTTCCTTTCAATGGGTTCAGAGATGTGGCACTGACATGGGGCCAGACAGACAAACAGACAGGACCATGACAACAGTCCTTAGAGTTTTTATAACCGGACAAAGGCATCATAAAGGATGAAGAAAAATGTTTCTGACTTACCCGTCTGTGCTCTCGAAGTTTGGCTGCTTCCTCTGGGTGATTAAATCTGAACATATGGGTTTTACCCAGGAGGATCACATCCCCTAACAGACAAACAACAACAACAACATGAGGAAGGGGAATTCCTGAGAGACAGGTACCACGTCTTCATGCCATTCTGATGAACAAGTCTATAAACTGAACGTGTTAGATATGTGTCGCATATATAACGCAACACCAATAACATTATATATCACTTTACACCATATATTCTTTATAACAAAATATACCATTTATAACTGCACGACATATATACCACCACATTCTGTTTATAAAATTATCAACCATTTCAACACACTATATAAGATTTGAACAGTAATGGGGTATTGGCGGATATTCCTCCCCCAACAGGTGTCGCTGCAGTGAATTAGGACATCTACGTCATAAGTCTAGGGTTATGAAACATCAAACATGTTGCGCAGAGCGTTTTCAATGTTTCAGCATTTGTAATGTATATGCTTTACTCACTGTGACGTCGCACTGTTGAGGCTGCAGTTGAATCTATAGGCGCACTAAACTGACATCACATGTCCCACTTCAGATTTCTGCAGGTGTCCCATTCCTTCATGTCTCTAACACTGAACCCACAAGCACATGAGCTTTCAGTGCCTCTGGTGATCAAGGTGCATTTTTGTCCAATTTTGTAATGTTTGTGAAAATTTGTCTAGGAATTTTTTTGTGGAACTTGCTATCCCTCCCCTCTCGCCACCCCCTCCTCTCTCCCCCTCCCCCCACCAATTCTGTTAAGAAAGCAGCACCTTTTCCATCATGACTAACTCGAGCCTCAGCATCACCACCTGAAGATTCCAGTGGATCTGAGACAAAGCATGCTAGTACTGACCTTGTGTGAGCCTCTGAGGCTCCTTGAGGTCAATCCCGTTCACGGCACACAGCGCTCCACGGTTAGGGTAAAGGGTCACTGTGCCCAATACGTTTTTGATGATACAGTGTTCTCTCTGTACACAAGGACCACACAACCCTGTGGGCACAATGAGGCAGGGTTACAACATGGTCCATTATTCAAACATTTACCATTAAACAATTGCAACCCATCAACCTCAAAAATAACAACAAAGGATAAACTGAAAAAAATGTATGTCCCCCCTCCTCTCCAGATAAATATAAATATTGCACACTCAACCTTTGCACAGTAATGACATATGAGACAGAGGACACTGGTGTGCATATGCACAACCTGCATAAGATGCAAATGAAAGAAAACAAGAAGTATACACCTTTCACAGAGGTATGGATGCAAATAACGGCATGGACAAATGCATGGCAAGAAAAATACCAGAGGGAGGATACAATCTGTACCACTCTGATCATGTTGGTGACGGCTAAGTCAAGGGAGGAACTGGGTCTGCGCACAAATCTGAGCAATATGCGCAAGGGCAGACGACTTCTAAAATAGATCAAAATGTGAAAATATAACCTGAAAGTGCACGACTTCAAGTCATTGTGCACACTTTGTCTGAATTTGAGAATCCTATGCCTAATATTTGCCAAAATATTCTCTGCACAAAGTTGAGAAATATGTGCAAGGGCAGACAACTTCCAAAATAGATCGAAACGTGAAAAAAAAACCTGACCAAGCACAACTTCAGGTCATTTTGCACATTACGTGAGTCCTATATGCAATAGTTGCCATGATATGCTCCGCACAAAGTGGGACGGACGGACGGACGGACGGACACAAAAAGTGATCGCTATATGTCCCCCCACTGAGGGGGGACATTACAATTAAATCATCTAGTTTTCAACACACACACATGCTGTACTTATAGGCCAAGGGTATTTCCAGGTTTCTGCTCAAACTGTTCTGAAGAATCATTTGCTCTGTTTCAATTTTTTAGTATGACTCCAGAGCACTTAGGTCATTCAAGGACATTCCTTACAAATACTCGACAGTTATCATGAAAACCACTAGCTTTAAAGCTTTTGTACCCAAGGCAGCATGCTGTACCCACCAATGTCCTGCTCCTGGCTGGCATCCTCCCTGCCAATCCTCGTCTTGCCCTCCTGTCACACAAAAAACACGGTTCACATCAATACAGTATAACTGTCTTTGGTCATCATTATTACCTGCTAAATTAAACTGCAATATCAATTCTCTCAACCAGGCGTGCATTATCTCTCATGCTAAGATGCTCAGTTCATGCTGGTATTCATGACTCTACACACTCAGATGAGCCAGTCAGACATTCATTAACTCAAACACTCAGGTGACCTGACCAGGTGCACATTACTCGCCGTTAATGTGAACTACATGTACCTTGAGGTGATATATGATGACACCTGTGCTGAGGATATCATCATCCATTCCGATCAGGTGAGGAAGCTGAGAGTCCACGATCACTCCCTGAGAGCTTGCCCGTCTGCCTAGGGGGCGCCGGATGCTTAGGTCAGATTCCTACAGATACACATATAGCAATAAGGTTTCATGGATCAATCTAATATTAAAACAAACAGCATTAGTTTAGCTCATCCAAATTTTGAGCTGAAAACAAGCTTTTCTTTTCAAATATGAATGCCTTTTAAGTGACTTATAGATGCAATTCTCGTTTCTAAACTTGTTCAAGCTATCAAATGAACTGGTTTAAAACATAAAATCACCACACATACATTTATGAATTGAACATAATACAATACAAAGACGCACTCACATCCAGGATATCCTGTGTTTCTTGCCACTTGTCCAGCCACGTTTTTGTTAGTTGATTGGCCTGAGAATGGATTAAAAGAAAAATTTCAGACAGATTTGGACACACAACTATGATAATCTTCATGTGTCAAATTTAGGGTCTTGAGGCCTCATTCTGATATATGAGTTATTAGGCCTTGGCAACATGGACTTGATATAAAACAATTAAACAAAATTTGTAATCACAGCATTGTCTTGAAAAATGTTCACTGGTACAGAATTCACTGAAAACAGGATTACAACACACACTCACCTTGTCCTCATTCTCTTGGATTCTCTCAAACAGGAAAGTGTTTGTGCCGGACTCCTGTAGGGACATCAGAGGTCCTGCCTGTGAATCAGCAGCACTCAGGGTTAGTCAGCAGAAAAAGTACACTGGTAGATAATCAGCAGAGACCCATTTTATGAAATACATACAGCACAACAATGTAATGTTTATGGTTTCTTAACTGGCATATCCTGTACTTCTTTTATAACTTATTAATTTGAGAATATACCAGATTTATAATGACAGTGTTTTATAAACAAAGGCTTAACTTTAAGTATACTGAACATCAACTTACATGTACATGTGACTAACTAAATCTACACTTATATGTGCCATTATGTAAAATTATAACTTAAACATGATAAAACAATGTGGCAACAGTCCTAAACCCAACAAACAGAACTTCATATACATATATATATAATTTTAAAAAAATATCAAAGTCCATCTATAATTTAAAAAAAAAAAAGTATGAACAAAAGACTAAACAGGACATGAAAGGTGCATCAAATACAGGTAAGAACCATGCAAAGAAACACATCTGCTAAAGCCAGTATAAGGGGATGGAGTGGGGGGGGGACAGGGCCGCGTGTGAAAGACAATGTTCAAAATTCTGGGATGATTCAAGTGTCAGAGATAGCATCATAATACATGTGTCAATCAACAAAGACTTGGGTTGAGGTGGGGGAGAGGGAGACTTGTTAGTTTTCATCTATGCTCACAGCAATGACAGAGGTTTAGATGTACCTGTTTGTCAGATTCTGATTCATGCTTTTTACGCTTGATGGGAACAATAAACACTATCTCATTCTGCTGCGAGCTAGTCTGTAAAAAAGATCAGTCATGTTAATGTTTCAGGCATTCCAACACAAAACCATTCTGGCCATCCTTTACAACAAATGGATGCAAACACACAACAGATACAGCAGAAGTAACATGACCATCATAGTGTCTTGTAAGACATCAGATTCATTCTTGTTTCCTTTTTTATCTTCACAAAGGTTTAAAGAACAGTTTCAATGTTAAATGCTTTTTAATATGTACATGAATTGACTCAAAAAAATTTATTGATTGGATTTACCCTTCTTTGAGGATGAAATCCTCTCAAACCAATTCTGCTTTTTATATCAATTTTTAAATATGCGCCTCCTTTCCTAAAACATTTCTAATCAAATTCAAGGATGTGTATTGTGTGGCTTGGAATCCACTTCCTTCATGGAATAGACGAGGAATATTCTGACGGCAACAAAGAGTCATCTAAAACAAGCTCAACACAGATACCTATACTGCTTTATTATAATGATGTGCATTTTCTAGAGTGAAGTGACCGTTTATCTTTCTGTGTTACATGCCTGTCTTGTCACATTCTAAGATTTATATATATTTATCTATATATGTTCTGAAGACCCTTCAAGTAGCATAAAACCACTAATTCAAACAGTCATTAAAAAAACACCAACTTCAGAAAAGCTTAACCTAAAGTTTTTTTTATGAAGTATCATATTGCAACTGTCACTGTGTAAGAATAGTCACTGTACCCAACCATACAACAGGATATGGTTTGTTGAAGCTTTGAACTTCACTGTAAAATAAGTGCTGCACATGCTGTTTCTGAGAATCATGCGACCGCTGTTAGAATGCAGAACTTCGGCATGTAAAAGATTTGTTATGTGAAGAAATGCATGTGCTTATAAAGAACAAGTTCATCAGACTGAAGCATGCAGCTTGTTCAGTGACCTTTCTTCACTTAATTTTCCCATGCTGTTACAGAACTTTTCAGACCTGACCACATGCCTAACTTACCCCTGACTTGGATAAAAGGCCCCAAAACTATACATAGAAAAATAACCAAAAGGCTGTGTACAAAAGTGGAATAAATACATATTTATAAGCAGAAAAAAAGAATAAGTGAAGTCAATAAAATCAAGTACTGTTACTGAAAGAAACAAATCTTGTACACTAAAACAGAAATAGATGCCTTATGTGACACTTTAGGCTAAATAGATAACACATGGACAACACCAGACTGTAAATAATCCATGAAACAGAAACTAAGAAGACCATGTATAGACTAAGTTTACCTCCAAATCAACAGAAGCACTGATTACATAAATTTTTATAAAATGAACAAACCATCTGAGCAGTTGCCAACATCTGACGTAGCCTCTCTATTTCTCTTTTCATCTCTCTAATTATGGTCACATTTGGATCCTGCAACATAAACATCCTTTTTCCATTACTTACATTCTGTTTTCTGATGCAATAATATTAATCCTCTTAATTAAGCAATAAATATATGAGGACAACTCACAAAATTCTAAATGGATCCCCTTAAAGCCAAGAACTTCAAAATAGAGCATGCCAACGGTTTCATTGAAACCAGCCTTGTTTTGGACCATACCTCATTTATCTTTGGTTTGTTGATAATACTTTTAGCTCGCTGTGCATATCGTAACGTGCTCAAGGATTCGCTGTAATATGAGCTGGCCGGAGTTATAGCTGAAACATACGCAGTTTTCAGATGTCATTCAGCACATGTATACATGCATATAGAGAACGATGTAATTTGATTCTATTATATCACAAATATCAACTGAAAAAAAAAAAACTGAAAAAATATCCCAAAACGCAGAGTCAAATATAGCGGCCTTTTGTCAGAACAATGCTAATGACAGTTGAGCCTCACTATGTATTGTTTATTGTTTCTTTTGATGGTTCCTTTGAATAAAACATGGTATGTATCAGCATGGAATAGCACTTTAGGCAGTGAAGAAAATCTAAATATTTTCCCAAATTCACATAAATAATAAAATGATATATATTGCATCTATGAAATTTGAAATCTTTCAGCTTCGCCATTGATTATGAATAAATGCAACAAAAAAAAAAAAAAACATGGGAGAGCTATGATTGAATTAATCACTCACACTGAAATATTTGTACAAGGGTAATAAATCATCCAATGTTCGTGGCAAACCAATATTTATGAATATTTATGTACACTGTTGAGATTGAGGTCAGCTCGAAAAAGCCAGAAATTTCTAGCACTGCCATTCACTGATCAGAAATCTCTTTTTTACCCGGACAGGTAGAGGTGGATTGTTGTCAGGTATTTGTAAAGATCAATGCCTACACATTGATCACTTAAAAAGGTATTTATTATGTTTTCACATGTTAATCTGCATGTTCTTTGTCACACAATGGACAGCCAGGTATGGCAATGCTCGCACCAGCTATTCAGGCCACTCACAAGTAACAAGCACAAGGAGTGGAAGTACTCACTAGCAATCATAATGGTTTTGGAGTTGCCACCGAGGCTGTCTTTGAGGAGCCAGGTGAGGACGGAATCACGGTATGGAATGTAGAAGGAGCGCTGCTTCCGGGGGCTGGCGTGGGGGCTGGACATGGTCTCACTGGCAGAGCTGTTGTGCAGACTGGACATGCTCTCTGTGCTCCAGGATAACAGTGACTTCTCAGCTGACGGAAACAACACAACAGCTGATATTACATCTAGTATAGATTATATACTAGTATATAAATTATATTTAATTTTTCATGAAATGTTCACAAACTAATCACCCTGCAGACAAACAGTAGCAAAGAAGGCGACTGATCAACATAAAATCGCATGAAGTTACATGCGATATCCGTAATCAGTTTCCCAAAAGTTTGTTTTTGTTTTGGTAGAGCTTCACAAACTGGACAGATATTTTATGTGGTCATTTTCCAGAAAATATGAATTGTGAGATTAAAGCAAATTCTAAACTTCAATATTAAATGAGCTCACAGAATCATTCAGCTAATAAAATGAATGATTATGGGTTAATGCCACTTTGGAAATATTTTCAACATATTGAGACGATAATCTAATGAGTGGATTGCAATTTGTACATATGTTCCTAGCTAGATGTTGAGTGTATGTTTAAGTGTACAGAGTATTCTCCATTTATGCACAACTATCCACTTATGGAGCACCCATTCATTTATTAGACACAACACAATACTGTACCAAACCTTAAAATCAACTGCTAAAGAATAAAGTAATTTTATTGAACATAACTGTTTCTCAAATCAATTTTATGTGTGCCAAAATAGGTAATGCATTTTGTGAATGAAACTCATACCTAATGACTTAATGACATTTCCCAGTGTGACTAGGGACTTGTTTATATTAGCCCCTTCTTTTAACCTGCCCTTGTATCCAGTCTTCACAGTGGTGTCTGCACGCTCGCTGCAACAATCAATACACAACACGTACAAGCTAGCTTATAGTACATTACTCCAACAGTTACCTAGTCGTAATGGGTATGGCTGAAAAATAAATGCTTTCATGTTTGTTTCTCTTTTCCTTGTGTCGGTATTTTTTACAACAAACAATTCAAAGTTCTCGACGGGCATATTTGAAGAGCCTTAACAACAAAGTGATTATCCCAAACAGCTCCTTAAGTGAAACCGCTATTCAGTAGTCAAACCATTATCACCTGGCCTTAGTAGTAACTCCTTTGTTAGACAAGCCCAGTTGTGAAAACCTAAACACATCTCACTGCCTCCTGCAATGTCTGGACAAATTACTCAGGTGTACAACCCCAATAACTCAGGTATACAGCCCCAATTTCTCATCTATACATATGTGCAACCACAATAACTAAATTGCACAACCTTAACTGCAAGTGTACTCAGTTATCCCACCCCTATTAGCTCCGGTATACAATCCCAATAACTCAGGTATACAACCCCAATAACTCAGGTATACAACCCCAGTAAGATAGGTATATCTTATCCATAATAACAAGTAACATATGTGCAACCACAATAACTAAATTGCACAACCTTAATTGCAAGTGTACTCAGTTATCCAACCCCTAATAGCTCAGTTATACAATTCTAATAACTAAGGTATACAATCCCAGTAACTCAGGTATACAACGCCAATATCTCAGCTAAACAACTCCAATAACTCAATCATACAACCTCAATGGCACAGGTATACAACCCCAATAACTCAGATACCTAACTCCAATAACTCAGGTATGCAACCTCAACAGCACAGGTATACAACCCCAATAACTCATCTATACAACCCCAAATGTTCACCAACTTGGTTACATGTTCAGTCTCAATTACTAAAGTGTACAACCCCTACCTCTGGAAAAACATATTGAACAGCCAATGTGTAACTCAGGTACACAAAAAACCCCACCAGTACATGTATTCAGAGGTTAAACACACAGGCAGCACTCACCTGCCAGCTAAATCCACTAGGTTAATCTTACTGATGATTTCACTGGGAAGGTCATCTACCAGAGAGGCCTGAACAAACATAAACACAGGAAACATCACATTTATCTCATAACATGCCATTTGATTATACTGCTTTTAATGAATCGCCATTAAAATATTTATAGCTATGTATAAAATATTACAGATATGAACATCGATCAAATATATCCTCTCAACATTTAATTATGTATCACATTTTTAAAATAAAATAGAAACAGTGGCAAATGAAATTCAACAAGAAATTTTTGCATGTTGTAACAGAGACCATTGCACAATCACGGCTGAATACCACAAATATGTCACTCTGCTATATCCTATTTATTACTTATACTTTAACCATGTCATGAACTAGTGTATTTAAAAAATTTACATTTTTAGCTGTAAACATGATGTGTTGTATGACATTGTGTCCTCATTTGTGATGTAGGAATTTAACAATGGACCAAACTTGTATTATGACATCATCCTGTTGAGCTCTGGTGAGCTCAGATTGAAACGTCACAAGGCAAAATGTTTCTTTTTTTATGACACTGAAGAAATTCCTAGGATTTCAATGATGTATAAATAATGAAAGATGTCAGCTAAACACCACACCTTAATCATGAAAGGAAAACTAGATGTAAATGTGTCCTAAATAAGACTGGAATGTGTTTCTCTTCTTATATCTGTCTACAGGTTACAGGCTTCTACGTGTATATGGCAGTCACATGGCTATTTTATGCTTTATACAAGGCTATCAGAATTATCAGCAGATAAAAGACCAATATCTACAAGGGTTTGTTTCCCTGATGTGTACATGTAGCAAGACATCAAATCCCCTGACCGGAAAGTTAATATTGATTCAAATAGTGCTGCATGATTTCGCTTCCAGGAACTTTTGTCATGGCTCACTTCATATGTGGTTAATGAGCTGTAACATTCCTGTGTAAAAGTTGTTCCCCTTGGATGATCAGCTCTTCAGCCATGGCTCCACCCACATAGCACATGCAGGGTTTACATGTGAGGCTAGCCTTACAGAGCATTCATATACAGCCATGCATCCAGCCGTGCTAACAATAACACAACTACTTCCTACTTGTGATCAATATTCAATCTCTTTGATGTCTTTAACGACAGTTACACTCATTCACAAACCACAAGTAGACATTTTGTTAAAAAAGAACAGGGAACAGCTAATGTCGCCCTTGAGAGTGGGATGTATTGGCAGCCATTACAAACACATTACAAAGAACAGGGACTGTCTTTTGGAAGGTATATTTGTAACAGCTCCACGCAAACCAGACTGAATATAATTGTATGAGGGGGCATAATTGTAGTTTTATGTTGTATTCATTGTGCCGTTCAGGCCTATGGGTGCAAACACCACTGAGTCTGAAAGAATACCTAACACGTGTATAAAGTCACACCCAAGGCCACTGGAGTAAAAGACATTCTTTTTTCACCCTTGGCAGCCTTGCGAGCATGTAGGATATGCATCACTGTTTAAACAGTCATTTATTAATACGTAGATGCTCACCTGTGTGAATGTAATGGTGATGATGGCATGGCTGCGACTGCTGTGATCGTGCATGTGAGTGGCAGCTGTCACTCTGAAACAAAGTGAAAATTAATCCACAATCAAATTCACAGGTGACCCTGAGCTTACATACTCAAGGGAACTATCCCGAGTCTGCAACAACTCCAGGTGCATATTTCCATGCCTACTCTACTATATCACACCAATTGAAATACAAACTAATTGACGCAGTTGTTAATCTGCAATCTTTAGCAATTGCTTCTGAATTTCAGGTACTGCCTTGTAAATTCCTGTCATCCTCAGTATCAACATTTCAGACATCTTTCTCAACACTCACCTGAGATCATTTCCTTTCTCTAACAGTGTCTGTATTTCATTGTTATCCTTTACCAGGTGTCTGGACAGATCTACAACAACGCACAGTGATAATCAGACTGGACTGAATGATTCACCTTCAATATAGACCAATCAGATCTCTCTGTATTTTAGGAGCTTTAAGTGAGAACAGAAAATACAGACGAGTGTACATAACCTTCCGATTTAAAGAGGCCAGGTACTGCAAAGTGCCAGAAACTGTCAAAGATTAGCAACAACAAGGAAAATATCCGACCTAGCCTTACTGAAAGTCTCAATGGCACTGTATACTTTCCACTTGTCTTCAAATATTAGAGTGACAGAGTGATCATCGTCGTTATTTAAATCACTGCAGGTCTTAATTCAAATCTTTTCAACTAAAGAGTGACTGTCAACAATAAAATGAACCTGAGAGTCAAGTCACTTGTAGCTGTCATATCACTGAGGTGATATCAAACAGACCACTTCTGATTGATTTGGCTGATATGAAGCTGGGTACCTCTCTTACTTTGCACCCAGTGGACTGCTTACCTTGGACATAGGGCCCCTCCTTGGGGTGTTCCCGCACCTTGAGGGTGTACCTCTCACTGTCTTTACAGTTCAGCATATCCCGCACACGCTCATTGTAGATCTCCAGATAACTGAAAATGATGATACATGTATATTTTGATAACAGATGCTTCTTTTAAGCACATGTAAGATCAGTATGAAAAGAAAGGCCCTAAGTACACCGAACACTGGTGTTAATTTTCATTGAATGTTCTTCAAATGATTTAAATCTAAATCAAATTATTTTATTTCTTTGATAGCTTTCCATGCTGCACTCAAGATATAGGTGTATTTCACTTACATGTCAGGCATAATGAAATGGCGTAGTTTGCTAAGTTGTACTGGAACACACAGCCTCATTGGACAAGACTAAATGGCTGTGCCAGCAAGGGTCCTCACCACATACACTACTGGTGTGATTCTCACCTGATGTCCACCCTAAAGGTGATCTCATTAGCCTCATAGTCATCAACTCTTGCAAACAATCCCTGCAAGAAAAACATACCAAACCATATCAATAAGGTGTGAAAAACTGCATTTTATTTATGTATTTATTTAGTTTACTGGTGTTTTACACTGTACTCAAATATATTTTAGTTATACGATGACAGCATAGATATGGTGGGAGGAAACCAAACTGAGTCTAGGGGAAACCCACAACCATTTGCAGGTTAACTTCATTTTAAGCACAAAAACTGAATCCATCAGATAAAAATTATGATTTTGGTACAAAGCTCTAATCTGACTTACCTCGCATATTCTTGGAATAAGACCTACTTCACCCTAGGGGAGGAAGCAAACATACCAAACAATAAATACAAAGACACTTCAACTAGTGTGCATTTACATGCAACAATGATGGCATAACTATATTATGTTAAAACATTGTAGTTAGTATTTTAAAATTTATCTTTTTAATGAATTATCTATTTACTTTGGGTTTTATGAGGTTGTACTACTCAATATTGGTAGATAAATGTCATGAAAACTTTTAAAATTCTGACAAGGCAGACAGATAGATGTATCACTTACATGATTCCCCATCATGGTATACGTCTTTCCAGTACTGGTTTGACCATAGGCAACCACACAGGCATTGTACCCCTCGAAGGCTGCTTCCAGCACCTCTATACCCAGGTCCTGGAACAGCTGAAGCCAAAATTTGAAATCAAACTAAAAAATTTGAATACCAGTTATAAATCAGAGATATACGTAAACAACCCAAAAATGAACTGTTACAAGTAAATGTACATGTACTGTGCAATGGTTAGCCAACTGGATGAAGGTATCTTTCACGGGACCACAACATCTCATCAGCTATCTCACCACTCTTGACCTTAAGCCCCAGTGGTCAGATGTTTGGTTCGGGGTTTCTTGCAGGGAGCCACTACCAGCTGACCAGTTACCTAACTAACGATATGTCAAATTTGGACTGCCAAAGGAATGAGGTACATTCTGCCCTGTGGCCTCATGAGACAAGAACTGGTTACATGTACTATCTGTTAAGTGTGCTATACTTGGACTAGATCACCTAGCCAGAGAGATGACCCAGGACAACCAGAGCCACAAGTGATATTATTACATCTAGTAAGTGCTACTGGATTATAATGATGTCAAACTATAACCATTATTAATATGGACGAGTACTGAATAACAACCAAGAAGTATGACGTTGGTTGTTAGCTGACATCGACATCACTTTAGTGTTGCGTCACGCTACGTCATGGGTCTCAATTGTAACCTCACAGTGGACAGAATAGTCATTTTGATACAAAGTTGCCTCCACAATGGTAAAAAAAGAATTCTGCCTATTGTTGCCATTTTTGGCCAGCCAACGAGATGCACTGCACATGTGTCGGAGATTGTGCACAAAGGGTCTATTCAGCCAAATGTTACGCTGCACAACTATACATGTACATATACTGGATGCAGTTTGTATGTACTTTCATTGGAAACTTTTTCTAAGGCTGTAATATGTATGTGCATGAGCCTATATATGTCATCACATAGAGCAGCAGATATCCCTAGAACAGTGCACGCAGTGGGAACAAAACATATAAAGGTCAACAAGGGCAAACTTGAAAGACACACAGGTAAGAATATAAGGACAGGTTCTGTATAAAGAACTCCAGGTGTACAGTGTCAGCTTTTTACTTTTTTATTTAAATATCTTTTGACACAAAACAGTGCTCTGATGTTATCTTTTCAGAGGTCTTTCATATTAAGATAAAGAAATTACTTTATACATGCACACCACTGACAGTTTACACAATTATGCTATTGTGTTCCATTGGGTAATACATGTACACTATTACACCACATGTCCAGAAAACAAAAGCCCATAAATCTGGTGTCAGTCCAATTTAATAAAAGCAAGCTTTGATAAATTAATCTTAATATCCATTCCAATTTATAGATGTTTGGTTTCATTAAGATAACGAAGTCCATAATTGCTTGGCTGAAATGATTGCCTATACTGAATTTCAACAACGTTCCACTGATGCAGTTTGCTAAATAGCGAAAGCAATGTCTAAAATCAACAAAAAAAAAGTTTTCAAAATGTTTACGGCTGCTTGGAATTCACAATTACATGTCTGTATTTAAGGTACATTTCAACCATAGTAAATAAAGTCATGACAGGTTCTATGTTAGTGTCAGTAT
Source organism: Acanthopleura granulata (assembly GCA_016165875.1). Lineage (NCBI taxonomy): Eukaryota > Metazoa > Mollusca > Polyplacophora > Chitonida > Chitonidae > Acanthopleura > Acanthopleura granulata. The sequence continues at coordinate 17,047,762 of JABBOT010000010.1, forward strand.
GACAGGCAGTGGGAGGTACATGTACAGCCATGTTGGCCTAGCTGGCAGCTATCCAGCAGTTAACAACCAACGATCTCTGACATAACTATGACTGGCAAATCACATTAATCATATTATAGCCTTTAACAAGGCACCCCTATATACACTGGCTTTCACAGGACACCCACATACTGGTACATGAGAAGGCCTCATTCCCCACCCAGGTTCCACTGACATTACAGTGGTCTATTAGTAACAAAGTATATGTACCCTCGTGAATTGTTAGAAGGTGAAACTGGAGAGTGTTAAATAAAAGTTGATCTAATGATTATCCTGTGGCATTCCTCGCAGCCACAACAGAGCTAAGGCTTGACTGTCAGACGAAATAACTCACGTACACGTACACAACAAGCTAGTGGTCTGTGTTACAGTTTGTGTGTTCAAGATGAGCAGACAAGAACTGGAAATGGAAAGTACGCATCTATTTTGCTCAAGTTTCTCTAGTTGATTCCAGTGCGACTTGCGACAAGCCTGCTGACATTAGGCCACAGCTGCATTCAAAAATAAATCCTCTACGTTCGTGGACCTGTGATCTGCAGTAGAGCAATCTATGCAATCAGGCCAATGACAAGCTTAACATGCTCCTAAAATTTAAAAAAAAAAAAAAAAAAGATACAAAAATAAAAAAATCACATCAGTTCATGGCATAGAGAAACAAATGTACAGAGAATTAATGGCACTGCTAACTGCCACACTATAATGTCTTCAGGGACTGCGACGATAACTGTACTCTGTGAAGATCGATCAGCTAGCCAGGTAAGTTGATCGCCTGGAATGTGAAGACCCCCAGCCAGGTATGCGATCTTCACGGGAATTCAACCCTCTTCAACCAGCAATAACAGGCGCCAAGAGCTTTATTGTTCTGCCCTTACAACTCGTCCATCAAAGGTCTTGCTAACAGTTTTACATACTCGCTAAATAAAAGATGTGCTCATACACTTGGCAGACCACCTAAGAATGTGGAACTAATTCTCTAACAGGGTACCTGACTGATCAGTGAACCAGGTGATTGCAGCTGAATATGTTATGTTAAAGCCATTTTGTTCCCTTTCTATTAACAGCTAGCGAGTAGCCGGTGTGTTTTTACGTTGTCTTGTACTTTTCAAAGTTGGTCAAATCTAGCTGGTTGGTGCTATCAATAATGTACCAATTACTGATGTAAATTACAGATTCCAGGCATGTTCACATTTCAGGAATATGAGTTCACCTTCTCGAACTTAGCTAACATTGTAGCTAGGGTGAAATCAAAGGAGTGGGGGATGGGGGAAATAAAAGTAAGTTAAGGAATCTTTAATAACAACCTCAGAGACAACGTATCCTATTGATAACATCAGGTGCCCCAGTAACTTCATACATTACACCCTGGCCATATATAACTGTGGCTGCAGGGCTGAAGAAGCCACTCAACAAGTAATCTGAGTTAATAAATTTTTTTCAAAGAAACAATCATACAGGAGGCTACACCTACATGTGAGAAGTGATCTTACATGAGAACACACCTCACTGTAATTGTGAGAGGTGGCCTAACATGAGAACACACCTACATGTGAGAAGTGGCCTTACATGAGAACACACCTACATGTGAGAAGTGGCCTTACATGAGAACACACCTACATTGTAATTGTGAGAGGTGGCCTAACATGAGAACACACCTACATGTGAGAAATGGTCTTACATGAGAACACACCCATTGTAATTGGGAGAGGTGGGCCTAACATGAGAACAAACCTACATGTGAGAAGTGGTCCTCCATGAGGACACACCTACATGTAAGAAGTGGTCTAACATGAGAACACACCCCATTGTAATTGTGAGAGGTGGCCTAACATGAGAACACACCTACATGTGAGAAGCGGTCTTACATGAGAACACACCTACATTGTAATTGTGAGAGGTGGCCTAACAAGAGAACACACCTACATGTGAGAAGTGGTCTTACATGAGAACACACCTACATGTGAGAAGTGGTCTAACATGAGAATACACCACATGTGAGAAGTGGTCTTACATGAGAACACACCACATGTGAGAAGTGGTCTTACATGAGGACACACCTACATGTAAGATCAATTCTTAGCAACTATTGCGGGCATACAATTTTGTTTTCAAATAGCTCACAGCAGGCTTATGTATTTGGCTTTTCATAGCCACTTGACCCAGTGAAAGGACAGCGTACACAACATTATGATATATGATGTCCCGAAGTCATGTGCCTTTTTGTTTGACAATTTATCAACACACTTGTTGTCAGGAACAGAGTAAGCATGACCATGCTCTCAAACTATACAGTGTACATGTATGTGCAGTGATGAAGCCGAGTTTAAGTTTGCATATATACAGCTGTTTGTAAGCTATATTCACTGTAGCTACATGTACATGTTTGTATTCATCTGAGCACTAAATATCTGGTCAGCTGCCAACAACTTTAATTTACCCCAGACCTGACTTACTGCCAAAGTTTAACTCCATAATGAACTGCTCCGTGTCAGATTTCTTTCCATACTCAACACAACTAAAGGGGAATGCCACCTTAGACATCAGTTATTAAACATGCATCGCCTTAGCATTCCAGGGAATTTCTGGACAACTCTTTTCTCTTCAAAACTTGTAGGTTTGTTTATTATTGCTTAGGTTTAACTTCAATCCCAACATTATAGCCATAATTATCACAATGGTTTCTTGTCATTACAAAAATTCCTGGACACTTCTTTTAAAAACATACAGATTCAGTTGTTTTCAGTCAGGTTTCACATCACCTCTAACATAATCAGTACACAGATAATATCACCATGGAATCTTCTAAACAGGCAAGTCACACTGATGACATATTTTTAGTGCTGCCTCACTGGAGCACCATGCCGAAGACACAACGATCCACTTAATCACATTATAATGACAACAGCCCCATCAACATACATGTATCCCATCTGAGTCAGAACCAGTGGGGAAGGGAGCGAAGAGATGTCAATCACCCTACTTCTCAGGTTTTAAATAGGGTCTTAAATATGTTTTTGTCCCCTCCTGGCTTTCCTTTATAGAACAACAACATTGACATGACACTAAAATCTTATACTGATCAGCTTCATGTAACATATCAAGTCACCGTGAAGGACCTTATCTGTAGCATCTTAATGTCCACATTCAGCTGTATGTGGATACATTTTCAGGACACTGCAGTACGGTTCCTCCCACCACCCTCACCTCCACCCCCCAACCCCCACCCTTTTTCTCACTCCCAAGCCAAAACTGAGACAATCTGACACCTATGCCATTAATACAGATGGCTAAGCAAGGCAATACAATGAACCTAGGCATGATGCGAGCTGGATGAACCAGTCTTTACCGTTCAATGAAATCACAACTTGTTTTATGTATGATTTATTCATTTACTTGATTGGCGTTTTACTCAAGAATATTCCACTTATATGATGGCGGCTAGCATTATGGTGGGAGGAAATCGAGCAGAGCCCAGGGGGAACTCATGACCACCTGCAGGTTGCTGGCGGACCTTCTCACGTACAGCCGGGGAGGGTTTTATGTATGATAAAAGGTTATATAACTGTTCTCTTACTTAATTAATAGCAAAGAGCATTACAGAAAGTTGTCAGACAATACTCCTGCTACAAAATTACAGCAATTTTAGAACATTTACACCAATCTTATAGTGCTAAAATGATATGGAAAGTAAGGATACAAACAGTGCAAAGACATACTACAATAAAATTTTAATAAAAAAGGTATCATGAACAACTTGTAGCACCAAGCTATATACATACAGTAAACATGGCCTATTTGGTAAGCGCAAACATTACAGTCAGTCAAAAGATACAGAAATGCTATACATTTACTGTTGGTGAATTTTTCATAATGACATTTCTTGCCATTATTAATACTGCCTACACTGATTGTGTCCCCTTGAGAACATGTACATGTGACACTTTGACAAATGTGATATTTACATGTACTTCAGAAGAATGGTCAGCAGAGGTCATTGATGGTCAGCTTGACTGATATTGACCAGATGAGCTAAGTCTGAAGGTGACCAACAGCCACCACGGTCAGACCAACATAGGCAAGAGTACTTGACAATTCCAGTGACAGCGGTTGCTAGGTGACAACTTCCTCTCTACACCTGAACCAATCACAAGACCACTGGTGGATCCGTGATGTCTGAATGAAGCATAAGGACATGCTGTTGGCATCGCTAGTGTCACCAAAGCTCAGCTTTAAGACTTCCAGATTCAACAAGATCAGCAAATGACCAATCAATACAACCAAAACTTTCACTTTGTGGCCATTGTCAGGCTGACCTGCTACGGTCATTCCCCCCATATCGATGACATCAGCAGGGCAGGGCAGTAATCAATGGTAAAGGACACCAATCACCTGTCCAGCCTGTGCAATGGCACAAAATACAATACCACTGCTAGAGGAACTGTAAGCAAAAGGTCAAATCAAGATCTGTAGTACTGAAAACTCTAAATCTGTCAGGTGGGAGCCTAACAAAAGATGGAAGTTTTCACTTCTGTTTAGGATGATCATTATTATCTCTTTTTCTGTACTTGTAATAGACAGGTTGAAGTTGGTTTAGTCATGCCCTGTATCGGTTAGATTTCATGATATGAAAATCCATTTGATTTGCAAATACATGAACTCTGAGAGCTATAAAATAGGCTGAACACAAGTGATATTTGACCAAGACAAAATGTAAGGTTTATTATCCAATAGTGCATGTGAACTGTCAGAGAGCACAACTTGACATCTACATGTGTCATGTACTGAACACTAACATATATCTGATATATAATTATATATAATTATACATGCATGTAATATAATAAGAACATCTTATGAAATGCTCTGAATCAATGAAAAGGCACAGTAACGTTATTATACACATCTGATCAGGAGTTTTAAATCAATGAGGATTCTCGGCAGGATGGCATACCACAATGTGTACATAACAATACAATTATTTCCAAGATCAAATCCAGTCCTCTGAATTTACCTGTTCCCACTGCCATGGCAACGCACTGTCGTTTCCCAGATAGGCACTTAGCAAGCCGCTCAATACCAGAGCTTCAGTCAACCTTTGCTGGACTAGTGACAGTGTATGTACTATATACACATGTAGCAATTGGCAAATTGTTTTCTTATGAACTGCATCAGTCAGCCCCGACAATGACCAAGCTGTCCAACTGAAACCCTTGAAAGCATGTTATCACGCTAGATACAGAATAGGTCATTTATAAATGTAGTAAATGTACCACATATAGCATCATTTCCAACAAAGTTAGATAGCTTGGAAGAAGAAAAAAATGTCCTCCTAAGTTTCATGCTGGGTATTGACAATCTTAATCCCCTAGATCTCTTATCAAAATAGATAAAAAAGCATCAAAAGAGCTTTTCAGTGTGGCACCCACAACCAGATGCTCTGTACATACACGTGTATACTTGCTGGATATTTCTAGCTGTCAATATGCACAGGTGTACATGATAGATGTACAACATACATGTCTAAGTTGTCATTCTGCAGGATCAAGATCACATGTACATTACAGGTACTCGACGGTTTACTACTGATCACAGTAATTCTTCCGTGTAGTGAAAGATTATCCATGTCCCTTATGGCATATCTTTACACTTTATTATTTGCACCTTAATAATTCACACGTCACATGGTCCGTAAAGACAGTTTCTTTGTATTGGATTATTGGTAAAGAACAGACTTGTTTTCATGACCTCTTTAACAGTTGAGGGTTGCCCCGGTGTACATGTATGTACAGAGCTGAACACACAGCTGTTTGATTTTGCTAACTGTTTTGTCCTTTATTGGCTAAATGCCAACAGGTGTTTATCTCTTGACAGGGGAAATCTACAGGGCAGCATTCTGATACCCTTTTGATTTTATCTTTATTATTATTAACCTACATCTATTATTCTATGTTGCACTATCACGGAGAAATATTTCACTTATACGACAGCAGTCAGCATTATGATGGGAGGAAACCGGGCAGAGCCCGGGGGAAACCCACAACCATCCGCAGGTTGCTGGCAGATATTCCCATGTATGGCCAGAGAGGAAGCCAGCTTGAGCTGGTCTTGAACTCACAGCGACCGCATTGGTGGGAGGCTTTGGGTTATTGTGCTGCGACAGCGTGACGCTAACCGACTGAGCCACGAAGGCCCCCTCCTCTACATATACATACCCTAAAATTCAAGCAACCATGTATGTTTACCCAAACTCATTTTATTACAACAATTAATTAAGTAAAACTTTCCCTCCTCCCTAAAATTTGAAGTGATCCCGTATTGGTTAATAATTTTTTTGTAGAATAAATTTAGATTAAAGATTTGAATTCTTGAGGTTTGCATTAAAGAAATATCCTACAGGTGTTGAATGCGATAAATCTGAAGACATCGAAATATTATGTTTCAACGCTGCCTGGTGAGCTCATATATATGTACATTTATTTACTATGGATCACAAGAAAGGGTAGAAAACTTCTATCCATGAATCCAAGACTGCATAGGATTTGGCGAAAATAGATTTGTTCTTCTTTGTAGATAGCACAAAACATCATTCATGCAATGCACGCAGATTATAATATATGACATTATTTAATTCCATAAATGTATGTATACAGTGTACATGTGTGTAAGTTTTAACCTTCGCAGTTCGTGTTTCAAAGACATTAGGTATTCTTTATTCCCATTTATTGTGACTGGAAAAAACATCTGGTCTTTACTCAGACATTTCAGACTAAATCTTCTTAAACACCCAAGAAGAAAGTTTAGAGGCACACTTGGTCTGGGTGGGCCCATATCACATCACTCAGTCTCTTGAGCCAGTGTGAATGTGCAGAATCCTAAAACTGCAGGGTAGCAAACGTGTGTATGTACATGTAACTATACTGAAAGCATTATAAAGTGTATTGACATGTACATGTACATGCAGCTAATAAGCTGGTCTGGCACATGTGTAGCACATGCATGCTGTGGATGATGTGACCCTAGTGTACCCAGCCACTGGTACCCCACCCCCACCCCCCATCACAACATGAGCAGTGTACCCAGGGTAAGATCTAGTCATCTGCTCAGTGACGGGGGTCGGGTCCAAGTCCAAGTCGCTGCATGTGCATGTAGCCATGCTGTACCTACAGCCCCTATCCCCAGCAGCCACAGATCATAGATCCAGCCCTGCACAGTTAATCTGGAATATTGCCCCTGGCCCCACTCTTTTGTGCTATTCCATGGGGTGTGTATCTTACACATGACTCATCTTACCCCACCCCCCACCTCCACCATGCCCAGTGTCCATGCAGACACACAGCCATCATATCTACATTTACACTGACGAGCACTTGCACATGCCATAAGTTATCTTGTTAGTGCAGATTATTGCAGCCTACCATCACGTCAGGCTTAAAGCAACATACATGTGTGCAAGATGGGGTTTTTTTTTCCTGGTAATTTTACACACATACACATATTTTCTCTTCTTTCCTTTATCCAGAACACGTCAACAGTGATTCACATCACCCATGCTGCTTCCCAATCATTTTTAGATGCATTTGCTCTGTTCATTATACTACACATAGGTACTACTTCCCCAGGTTTTTTGCAGGTTCATTAGCTGACCACACTGGTGAACTGACCAGTGTGAGAATGGCTGGAATTAGCCCAGTAAACTCTGACTGAACCAAAGAGCTAGTAGGTGCAGAAAACTACCAGATACCAAAGACAGGCAACAAACTAACAGCCAGGCCACATATCAACATGCACTGTGGTACATTTCCTTAGCTCAGTTCTTTGTTTTCTCATGGATAAGTACACTGACGACATACAGTGTTTTCACAGCTTATGGGCATCATTGGTCAACAGACTGAGTCAACGAAAAAACCATATGGCCAAACCCACAGTAACATACACAGATACATGAACTGCACATGTGTTTGAAATTTTACTGAATTACATCCTGGAATTCTTGGACTGGCTGATTCTAACTGATCTCTGACATACACAAAAACACGTAGCACTCCAAAATTCAGCTCACCAGATGCATGAATGTAAATAATGCCTTCCACTGCAAAGAATCCATGTCAATGTTTTGATATTCCAAAACAAAAGCTACAGCACCAAAAAGACCAAAACCAAAAATTACATTTAAAATGTGGAGCTATGTAAATATTTTGACCTTCCAGAAGACTACATGTCAACCTTGTACACTTTACATGGACTACACAGTGTACACAGCCCCACTTTGAGTAACTTCTCTGGATAGATAACGTAACAAACTGGTGATGCTTTGACATTTATGCCTATGTAGCTTAAATACCATTACAGTCACAGAGTGTATTATGAACTATATAGGATTCAAACTTAACTATTATATAACACTGGGAATCACGTGACTTGAGTATATTTTGAGCCACTTCTACACATACATGCACCTAATACAGCCAGAGTGGGGGCAAGGGGCAGTACTTAATGTGATATCTGCAGTATGTATGGTGATCTGATGCATCAAAATACAAATAGAACTGTATGCATATATAATACACCCAAGATAGCTGCATGTGAACCATAAATATTTCAAGGGAGTACACCAGACACTAAACATCTGGATGCCTCTCATAAACACAGGACTTAATACAGGACAGTTTGCAAAGGAGGGATGCCTGTAGTTTAATGGCTGTTGGGGAAGCTGGTGGGACTAGGGACTGGGACCCAGGGAAGTTATGAGGAAGTTCATGGGTACATCCAGGATAGACTGGAGTATACACTACCAGCCTCCTGCCCGCTTTATTAGGTCAAACTTGGCCTATTTATAGCCCAGCTGCAGTTTTCACACCAGCCCTGATAACAGAAGAAATGGCAAGCATGCTCCACAAGCCTGCTGACAGACATGCTACCACTGCAGAAAACAAACACACCAAACCACCAGACACTGAACTCTGGAATCCAATGACAATCCCACTACAACTCCAATCAAATCATAAAATTCCATGTAATATACATCACAATGAGAGCTTTTGGAGTCATCCGAGATGGAGTTAGCCTGTCAAAGTCTTTGTTTTCATTCTACTGCAATAGTTCTTAAACACAAGGAAAACTCACTCTGGACTCAAAACCACCAAGAAAAAGACCCAACATCAGCTATTTCAGCTGTCTAAAGTCTTGAGTGAAACTTTTCCTTGCAGGAATAAATGTACTCAAATTCTGGAAATAATACAATGTATTAATGTGCCCATTCCGAAATGTGCGACCTTCTCCAGCAAATGACCCAGCCAGCATTGGGTTGTAATAGTTACTGTTACTCAGGGAATATACACTACTGTTAGACAGGGGATACACATTAAACATTCACAGACATGCTGGTATCTCTGGCATGTCAGTCTGCAGTAACAGGTCTCTGACAGCAACATGTAGCCACCATTTTAAACCACACATCATCATGTACAGACCTTGTTTGACTCTGGTAAAGATCTGAAGAGTGGCCAATTAAGTTCACCAGGATGTAGACCTCAATTAAATCGCACTTGTACTTTCACTCTTTTAATTGTACAGTTTTGCTGATGAGCTATTTCTAGGAAAACACCACATATGCCATTCTCAATGTAAGCACTCTTTCAATTCAATTCCATATCTGCAGCATAAACAATAATGCATTTTCAAACTCTCAAACTGCTGAAGTACATGTAAAATAAATTTACCCAAAAATTGTTGATCTGACTTACATGTAATTATGATCAAATGCATGCTATTCCCGTTGTCCTGTAAAAATGCTCACAAAACATTTTCTCCCCCCCCCCACACACAAAAATAGTTAATTATGGATAATGGGCACCTCAAATTATGTCCTTGTACCAGTGCTTATAATTTATTTGACTTCATTCTCAGCTCAATCGATTGTTTACAAACTTTTGTGCAAATCTTATTATGTTGACAGATACCCTGATTGAACCAAGACCAAGCAATGAACATTTTTGTAAGCTGTGTTTCACAGTTATTTTATGTATGTGTACTGACTTCTGAAAACATCCTGTGATTATAATGACCCTCACAAAACAGCTACACAGCTACTGTGCTGTCCACAATGTCATCAGGGTTGGCTAGATTCCAGTTTAAAAGCTCTCTGTCTGATCATGCAGTTATAACAAACAGATCTGTCAAGATCTTCTGTCTGTCAAGTCAGGCATTGACACATTACAGGTGTGGGGTCTGGCTCCTGCACTGTGTAATGCTCAGATCTACTGAATGAGCTATTGGTGACACAAAGACTGGGAGGGGATTACCAAGGGGGGCCTATCAGTCCTGACTCTGTCTGGCATGTTGGTACAGGACTCTCAAGAACAGATCTCTGTTCACAGACAATAGCTGTAACATGTCCTCTTTAATTAGTGAATGTTTTCTTTTCACAAATATGTTTCCGTCTGTGCTATGTTTTTCTAATTACATTACCCAGTATAAATGTATGTATGTATGTAAGCTTGGGTTTTATGTCTTACTTAACAATTTTGCAGTCATGTGATGACAAGGAGTCCTCAGAATATATATGTATTGTGTGTCTTCTTGTAGCAGGGCAAGTCCATGTTGCAAGAGTGCGCCCAGCATAAATGTAGATTTAACTAAATTACAATATAGTAAAATGCATCCTGTTAAGACAGAATATATTTGGTCATGACAGAGTCATTTTGGTCTTCTATAGCTTATTCAAGAAAATACCGTGCAATGCACATAAACCCTTCGCAGCTTATGCACCTATGCAATGTAACAAACAGATACAAATTCCAAGATATGTATAATACAAGCCATTCATAAAATTGTACAGGTGTGGTGTAAAGTTGGTGAACTCCGACTCAACCGTTCTAGAGATAGAGCCTACAATAAAATTTAACTTAAATGACCACAATGACCATGAAGAAAGAAGTCAAGGTCTATGAAAATCAACAGGATTTGTCCTCATGCCAATGTGTAAGTGTGGTGGGATAAACCATTCTTCTAGAGATAGAGCACTTACAAAACTTGTATAAAATTTAACTTAAACAACACCAATGACATTGAAAAAAAGGTCAAGGTCACTGAAAATCAATATTTATTTATTTATTTGATTTGTATTTTACACTGTACTCAAGAATATTTCACTTATATGACGACAGCCAGCATTATGGTGGGAGGAAACCTGGCAGAGCCTTGGGGACTCGCACGATCATCCGCAGGTTGCTGGGAGACTTTCTCACCGGAGAGGAAGCCAGAACGGGATAGACTTGAACTCACAGTGACCACATTGGTGGGTGGCTTCTAGGTCATTCCACTGCGCAATGAAAACCAACAGGGTTCATACACATGCCAATTTGTACGTGTGGTGTAAGTTTGGTGGACTTGGGCTAAACCATTCAAGTGAGAGAGCATTTACAAGAATTTAAATCAAATGACCCCAATGACCTGGAAGAAAAAGGTCACTGAAAATTAACAGGGTTCTTCCCCATGCCAATGTGTAAGTGTGGTATAAGTTTGGTGAACCTGGGCTAAACCGTTCTTGAGATTGAGCATTTACAAGCCTTGTATAAAATTTAACTTAAATGGCCCCAATGATCTTGAAGAAAAAAAATGTGAACGTCGCTGAAAATCAATATTGTTCTTCCTCGAGCCAATGTGTGGTGTGAGTTTGGTGAACATCAGATAAACTGTTCTCAAGATAGAGCATTTATGAGGAATATGGACAAGCGGATGGATGGATGGATGGACGCCACCCGCTACGACAATACCCCTTGGCCAAAATTGGCTGAGGCATAAAAATTAATTTATTTAAAACATCAAATAAAGTATGAAATTAAAATCAATGCACAGAAGATTATATTAATAAAATCCCGTGCCAAAACAATGCCAAGTAATTTGGAAATTTGTAAAACTGGAATTCCTAATCAGAGCAACTGTTGCATCTGTACAAAGATTTCACCTATCCCAGGTGATTTGATAACTGACCAACATACATGTAGTACAATGTAGATGTATATATCAAGACGCCCTGACACTTGAGCATGCCTGCAGGTCTGATCCATTCACTGCCCTGACAGGGTGTGTGTTTAAAGATGTATATGACTGATCAGTTAGGGTGCAGCTTATGTCAACAGCTTGTGTAGGTCCATGTGTATTTACTTCACTTCAGTCATCTGTTCTCACATGTCCACTGCTCCTCCTACACAAACACAGGCTCCAAGAGTACACATCTTTACCTTATATTGTGCCAAGCTTTAATTGACCATTACCTGGGCAAACATTTAACTGTATGAACACTGGAAAGCTATTGATTAACCATTCCTAAATATCTTTAAGGATCTAAATATATCTGTAAATTTGGAAACTAAAAGCACACTATTATTCACACTATTATTTGACATTACTTGTCCTGTGCATTAATCATTCACCTAAAGTCAAATGTTCAAAATCAAAAAAAGAGTCCTGTAAGTAACATTTGACACCTTGGGCCAATTCCACAAAGCCATTTCTGCCTTAAGTCAAAATTTAAAGTCTCTTCACAATGCTTATTTTTTGTCACTGGAAGTTGAAATTTCGGTACTATTGTCGTACGATAACACTGAAAAATGTGGTCAAGAATTTAATTTTCAGGACATAAAAATAAGCTCCAAAATCATTTTTCAAATTTTGACTGAAGTGAGAAATGGCTTTGTAGTACTGACCCCTTAAGTTTAAGTATTCCTCAAAGTTTTAAATTATCACAGTTTAACATACACTTTAATATAATAATAATAATTACGCTTCAACTTTAAAGATTGCTCAAGAAGGATTCAAAAGTAATTCATTGTTTCGAACTTGAACATATAAGAAAAGGCCTCATAAGAATCCTCTTCTAGAACTTGGTCGCAGTAATTCAGGTCAAAAGAAGACATATATTTTGCACCTGCTCTATTTTATTTTAATGTTGATAGTGGTCATAAAATACACGGAGAAATGGTTTAGCTTTGTGTATGTTATGTCTGTAATGTTTTTGCCATTTATTTTTTGGCCATTCCTTCAGGTAGTCCTCAGGACTACAGCTCTCCACTATGGGCAAGAAAAAAATTGTTATTTAATGGAACAAATTAGCAGATATATTTAATCAAGCCTGCCTTAACGACAGGTGTATCAAAGAGTAGAGAGATTAGGCAGCACTTTACCTGGTTATAGAATCTCAGCTATGTGCTTCTGCTAAGCTGAAGGCACGCTTATAAACCTGACACTTATTCACCATTATTTACACATCAACAGTACAGTGGTTCCATTCTATGCTCAGTGACTGGCCTTAAAATTCTTATTTATTGCACAGTCATTAACAACACAGAGGAACTGATCAGTGCCCACAAGGACTTTCAAGAAACCTTTATATAATGAAGAGTTTCTTGTAACCTTGGTCAGAACCATAATAATCAATTTTCTGGCTATGCAAGATTAGTGTCAGTTAAAACTTATGTGTGCCCATGTTCACTGAATCACATGTAAACCATAAACTCAAAATAGTTGACCTTTCTACTCGCTGTTTCTATTCCTTGACTAGTGAAAAAAAAAGCTTCTCAGTGTAAAAAGCTGAATCCAAGTTTCAAAATGTATATACCATTACCCAGCTACATGTACTATGTACTTCCACCAGTCATCAGAGTTTACTGACAAGCCTGTCAGATGTAGCTCTGTCCAAACCATAATTAAGAATGAGTTTATACATCAACACCCACATTAAAATATATTGCATGCATAATTTTGCAGGTGAATGAAACAACCTTTTGATAGAGAGTACTTGTTTCTTACCAATTAATTAAGGTAAAGCAATGGCACAATGCAATCATCGCTGACAGTGACATTTATAACTAATTAATCACTCAAGCCTGTAAATAAAAGTACAATATGCATTAGACATCCCTTAAGTAAACTTCATCATTGATTCAGGATTTCAAGTAGGCCCAATAAGAAGAAAAGCACTGCTATATCTGGACTGAAAATGTTTGGTTAGACATGTGAAGAAATCAATGTCTTACCAGTTCCTGTGAGGCGTAGACTGGAGACTGCGGCTGATCGTACGAGTTGTAACAGTAATCAAATGTGAAGTGCTTAACTCTCTCTCGACTGTCTCCATACTCGCTGAGAGACTCCACCTGGTAGAGAAAAGAAAAACAGGTCACAAGGATGGAAATGTTTCAAATGGTTTGAAAACCTTAGACCTGAATATACATGGAACAGTAACACCACACCAACTTCGTTGTCACACATAATATTGCTGAGGTAACACAAAGCCAAAATCATTCACTTATTCAAAGACATAATGACTGGTGAAAAACTCTTTGTGGGTAGGTAAAACCTACCTACATGTAATCAAAAAGGTATCACTCTTAATACTGACACTGCTTGTGGCAGTGAATCTCGTTACAAGGCAGCTAAATTATCCTCACTCTGTAAATTGGTAGAATTTGTCAAACCCATTGTAAAATGTTGCATTCGTTTGAGTATTTGCCCTGGAATGATCTTATATGAGTTCTGGGCTCTCTTCGTTAATACAGCATGCTTACACTGTTTGGGGGCTTTCATTAAAATTTGACCTCAACATTCCCACATGAGAGTTTGTGCAAAAAGAATCCAAATTTAATAGGGGCAAACATAGCCCACCTTACATCCATGTACATGTACACTGTATATTGTATCTACAGGTACAGGATTCCAATCTGTATATTGTATCTACAGGTACACGGAACAACCTGAAAACAGGATCAATCATTCACGCTATATTTAAACACTAATGATTACGTGAACATTCCTTCCTAACCTGTCATGTGCTTGTGCTACATGTAAATAGACCTTTACCTGTAAACATTTGTGTACATGTACATGTAGTGTCTAAGTTGGCTTCATGTCTCCACTGCAATGACACAAACAAGATGCACATTCTATAATGTGTGTGTGCAATGATTTCAGATTCTGCAGGGGTCTGGCTTTGATGAAAACATGTAGCCTAATATATATTACCTACAAACACATCCATGTGTGCTAAATGTTTGCTGACTGAAAGACAAAGACTGAGAAGAACAGTCACTCTGAATTAATTGTGATGCTGTCATCCATATCTCAATGAAAATGTATGTTATGGGGAGCAGGAAGGTGCCACTCACAAGAGGTACATGTAAGTGAATCTATGTAGGCCTGTACTTATATATGAATGCTCTGAATAATGAAGCCATATATAAGTGTCTGGATAACTGATAAATTATGCACATGTAATATTAAATTGATCTTTTGTCCATTTTCAGCAAATTTATACAACAATTTCTGCAATTGTTTTGTTTTGTTTTTTTCCTATAAATTATGCATACTGTAGCTTATTGTACAAATACATTGCCTTAGACATTGAATCATCAGTTCCCAATGATCAAGCCAGTCTTGCAACCCAAATGTAAACATCTGAAATATTAATTTCTTATTTACTGTGCTTCCTTGGAATAATACAGCTTGCAGAGTTCTGGGATCAATTTCAAGATTTTTATCCATGACATAATTTTAGCTTCATGCCACCTGCCAAGCCTCCTTATTATCCCTGCAGCAACTTAGGATGAATTGAAGGAATGTCAGACATAGTTGTAAAGTGACAAACTTCAGGGAAAGTTCATATTCAACAAACTTGAATAATTTCTTCTTTTTACGTCCTTTTATTCTATACAACTCTACATTGGTGATAATTTTCAAATCAGTAATTTTCATAGCTCTAGAGTTTGGTAGTCATATTATTAAACACAAAACTATAAAGATAGAAATGCATACATCCAAATACAGCACATCTGACTAATATCTGAAGATAAACCATTTAAAGGCTGGATCTGTGAAGAGTGTCCTTCATGATATAATGACAATCTATGATAGATCGCAGTTCCTGCAGCTCTGCCAATACCTGCCCAGGTAAGCTGTCTTACTGGCAATCAATACATCAATTTCCTCCTCATTTATCAACATAGTGCAGCTCCTAATCCTAACAGTTCAGGATATTACATGCAAGAAATTAACTATTTCATGCCTCATTTCCCTTCTGAAAACCAGCAATATAGTTTGTTTCACGTCATCTTTAATTTCCAGTTTCACCTTGCACGTACAACATCATTGTGACCAGTCTCCAAGCATTACCAATTTGTAATAATGGACAAAAACTATTTACATTAACGATCCTATTGGAATCAAGCACAGGCCATTTTTAGCACATGTTCTTCAAAATGAAGTTGCTAGAGATCTAACTTCAACATGTACTTGTCTTTCAAATATTAGACCACCTATACATTTAGAGCAAAGAGAAACAATAAGGAAGAATTACCAATATAAATCTTCAATCTGGGTTAAACATACATGTACATGTGGTGTACAAGTGGACACAAGAAACATACTTATTCATGTATATCAAAATTGGGTAAAAAAAGTAACATCAATTCAAGCCTACACACAATTCACAGGCTCGAAGCAACAACAGTCTGAATTCTTTCTGACAAAAAATTTCCCAATGGGTTCCCACACACCATTCTGACCAAAACCATTACACAATGAAGCCATGGAGCTGTGAAAAGAACTTAGAGCTGGATTTTTGTCCAGCTGCCAAACTTTGCCCAGATTGTGAATAGCTTAGGCAAGGGTGTTAACTCTTTATAATAAGATGTTAACACACCTTATGAGATTATAGTGTATATCAATACGCCAAGTTAACAAGCAGATTTTACGTTACTCAAGATAGTTTGCTCACAATGGGAAAAAGTTTCTTGATTGATGTTCAGTGCTCATGACAAAATCATCAAAGGTGGTGAACATAATTAAGTGTCTGCTAATCCATGTACATGGACCTGTTACTAAACCCTGACTAATCGGGAATAACTGGAACTAAAGGTTTAATCTGTACTCCAAAGGCCAAAGATTGTATACTTGACTCTGATGGAGGACAGCCTAAAACGAATACTGATACGTCTTAGAGGAACAAATACAATCCCAAGTTCATGCCTTTCAAGGGTAACAATAAGTAAGAATATTTTCGAAAATTCCCATTCTAGTTTTAACAGTAGTGTCTTAGAAACTTCTTCTTATGTTTCCATTTACTTCACAAAGTCCCTCAGCCCTCAGTTTCTTGTTCATTTCTAAGCATTGTAACAGTACTAGGTATATTATCTTAAATTCCAAGTATCCATCAGTACCCAAATGCCGAAGCTGTACTTAGTCCCTTTTTCCTCCTGGGAATCCAGCTGGTTAATTGAACAATATTTTAGACCAGTAATGGACGCTAATAGTTACATCTACATGGGGATTTACTTTGGCAAAGTAGGTTGTTCTCTCCATGTAACTAAATCTATAACTTTACATGTGTATGACAAATTTACATATCTATTTGTGCTTAGAGGTCTGGGAAGTTTCAGTGTTACCTTTGTGTGAATAATTGCTTTGCTTTTTCATCAGTGAGAAACATGTAAACAAACAGAGAAGCTTTTCAACTGAACAAGCCAACTTATCAGTCAACAATATATCTTAATAACTGCAAATGATATATCAATATATGACAGGTCTGCTAGCTGCCAAGGATGAGCACAGCTTAGCTACTGTTGGCGGTCTTACCTTTGTGTTAGTAAGGGATAGCGTATCTCCATTCACGTCAACGATGAACTTGGCCCCTTGATCAACTTCCCTAAAGAAATAAAAAGGGATGAGTACCTTGCCCAGAAATAAGTTTCGCTATTAACACTAATGTAGCTGTATTTTAAAAACATCCACAAAAAACTGTAATCTCTGGTAAGAAAGGAATAAACAAAAAAATCTCCAGACCTTAACAATTTAATCGTATTTATGTGGTAAGACAAGTTCACAACCATATGATTGTCGAATCCGACTTGTCACATAAAAAATAGAAGATGTGCTTTTTCATGTGATTGTAGTCTTTGTCAACTGGCACTATCTAGAGACAGTTCATGGAATAGAATTGTCTGCTATTTTCTTTGAACTTGTCAAATTTGGTGAGTGGACACGACAAATCATATGAACGCAGCTGAACTCATGTACAGTCATTTTCATCTCTAAGTCGCACTCTTTAAGAAATTCGGTGGAATATGACTTCTTTTGCTGAATATAGCATTTACATCTGTACTGGGAGTTGCATGATGATCACACCGTTACAGCTGCACATCTTCAGCACATGTAAAACCGTTATCTAGCAAACCAGGAACATCGCATAAGAGGTGTGGACATCACAGACTTATTGTGGCAGTGAGAAAACTAAGTTGTGAGACTTTTCTCAGTTCCATTGGTGTTGTTATGAAGGGACTTCCAAATCCACCTGGAGCCTAAATTACTTTGATATTACTAACTTAGTTTATAAATAATAAATTAATTATAAAACTCTGACACTGCCTCTGGCAATCTACTGACAGTACAGTAACTATAACGTATTGTGTCGTTGTTTTTTTCTTCACACTACTAACATTGTCAATCACCTCACAAACTATTTACAATGTACAGTAACCACTCAAATGTATGGCCCGCTGGTCCTTGTTTTATACACATCTTCGTAGCACTAGTAATGCCTTTACAGTACAGAGAAAAGTTCGGCACAGTGTGTCTTGCTGTGCTGTGTAATTTTTACAACTAATGGATCTCCAACCTAACAATTATATCTGTCTTGGGGAATTACATCACGTAAAAGCCAGCTGAATGGTACCATACACAATATTTGATGCAGTTGACAACAACTTTAAGAAACCATTGAATCAGTGCACAGCGAATCTGTGCGTTTACCGTTACCTTACAATCACTGGCTCGACATGCATGCCAGATGCGCGAGAGGTCGGGAAGTCCCACATTCGACTTGACAGGTCAACACACAACAATGTACTTACTTCTTGCTCAGGGGCCTAGTCCGTACAGCTACTTTGACGTTAGACATTGTTTCTTACTCCGTGTCAACCATTTTCCAGTATCATTTTGAGAGAGCTTCCGTAGAGTGTCTACTTCTTGGCTCTCTTACTTCTCCATTCACAACTGAACCACACGACTCGGTGTTGTCCGGGCGAGTCCATTCCTGCACCAGTATGAGGTGGGTTGTGGAATCAATACTTCCCACGGCTTTGACAGATCCAGGACAAGTGCTCGGTGATAAATATGGAAATCTCGTCTGCACATTCGACAATACGTAAAAGTGCATTTCTATTAGGTGCAAATTGTCTGACCTCGGCTGTAGCTTAGAAGACCGAGAGTTTTATGTATTTGTTATCCCTCTAATGGTGATGGGCCTGTCCGGCCACGTGACCAGCCTGCTGCCACAAATCACTAGGTAGATAGCGTCCTTGGATATAAGATTTCACGACGTAGCCTTACTCGACCTTAGTCCACTTAATGGTGCCAAAACGGAAAGCCTGCGGTTGTATTCTTTGAACTCTCCTACTTCATTTGTCTTTTTTGGAAATTAGCATGACGGCTACCGTGTACCCACAAGGTGCGTACCGATAGCTTAGTGGCTGTTGGCCTATCTGGGCTGTAGGTCTAATACCTGTTTACATGTTCTTCATATTGCAGGCCCTACATGTATAGGGTCTCTAGCCAGGCGACTTTTCTGTAAATATTATCTGTAGTGAGTTTAGAGTTAATAAATGTTAAGCCAATCTTACATCTTTCCTGAACGGATATTGCGGCGCAGTTTCACAACAGCAGGCAACATGTAGACCAATATGTATAGTCTACATGCCAACGCCTAACGTGTAAGGGGAGTAGGCTATATATCGCTACTTTACGTCCGGTCTATGCCCGTATCTGCTAACTGCCCCCATTGACAGCTATAAACAAAGACGATGTGTCGTCTAACACATGTGAAACGAAGGCCGTACACGCTTGGCCATCAATATGTGGGACCCAGAACGGCTGTCTTGGTCTCATACCATCTGGATGTTGTTGTGAGAAAAGTAGAGCGTGACCCGCATCTTTAGTTGCCCCGCATGAGCCTGTCTCCCCTCTGTACCGCTCTCGCTTCGTATCTCACGCCAGCCACGTGGTAACCAACTGCAAGAAAAAATCTGCCTCTGTAACCCGCCCCCCCTACATTTTCTATTTCACCCCCAGTTGTCACAATCTCTGCTCTGTGTATATGCAGACGCCCATTTCCCCGCATTGCTTCCGACACGCCTAAAGGGGACATTACACGAAAGTGCTGAAATTGACTAAATAAAGATATATCGATGTTTATCAAAGTAAAAGACAGCCTATGACTGAGGTACTGTTCATTAAAAACATTATAAATTTATCTCTTGAATGTAAAACCTGCTTGAAATTATATGAATTCATTGCTGAATTATCTTCGTTTGATGTGTGGAGTCGAGCTGCCGACGTGGGATCTAAAGGCGCCCATACTTTTAAGCTTATGAGGGATTGACTACTCAGAAGGCTAGGAAATATCAGCTGTGACGTAATTGTTCTGAGTTGAGCGTCATTGTAACGTGTAATTTAACATAGGGACAGCACATTGTTTTGATGTTACATGTTTTAATTATAACAAGTACATGGGTGAACAACACTGCAAAGTATTTTCAGACCATTGCCATTTATACTTAAGTTACAAGCAAACCCATAGAAATTCATTGCAGTCTCCGGTGACAGGGGTGTTCCGCGCTTGGAAGAATTATAGAACAGCACAGGCAGAATTGCTGCATTTCATGCTAGGCGACGATCAGATGTCGGTTTCCGCTGTGGTAGTAACTATTACAAAAAATACTTTACCGAAATAAACATAATATTGTCCAACCTATTTGGCAAACTTAACTTAGAACAAACGCTGTCTTTCACTATAAGATTGGTCCATTGTTTTTAAAAGCATGATTCAATTCATTTACATAATATTTGCAGAATGATTAACTCTGCATAAGATATAACCCATGTATATTTGTAACCTGTAATGTCTTATGTAAAATTAAAAGCTTAATTCTTAAATAACGCATATCTGATCCACAGTAATTATTTTGGATTCAATATAAACTGTAACATATAGGCCTATATATAGATGTAGTCTAATCTGACTACATTTAACCATGCAAAGAGTGCTTTTACCTGTTTTCTGCATAGGCAACAATTATGTACTGAGAGATATGCATAATGACAATTTTGTCATCATATTAACTAAAACAGCTATTTTCATTCTAACGTATATACCATACCCTTGTTCTATCGTTGCGCCCGCGCAGGTCAAAGGTTGAGTTGAATCTTCAGAATACCGTATCTGTGACGGGCTATAGAAGATTATATCTGCTTAAGACATGGCACAATTATGTCTATATAACTTACATAGGTGGATAATTGAACAGGTCTGTGGAAATAATAAAATATATGTAGTGTAATAAATTTAACATGATACTCTATAGGCATCAGAGAGAATTGCTGGTTCTTTGATTCTTGTGCAACAATCGAAACTGTAGGACTATAGTAGAATAGTGTCCCTTATTTCCAATGCGTCTTTCTGTCGAGTGGACGGTAATCTCCTGTAGGCACCTGTGCAATATCTGGTCCCCTCTATTAATAAACCATATATTTCTGGAAAATAGCAGATCTCTGTATCAATTGTTATTACGAAAGTAATGTGCTGGGTCTGTATGCACATACATCATTTCTTTGTAAATCCCATCCCACCGCCATATCGTCATATTGGTTGGTTTCATCGCTTAAAAATGATGTAGTCAGACCTGCCTGATTACAGTTACCCCATGCAAGGAATGTTATTAAGTTCTTTATATTCTTGCCGTTGTGGCATTGGTCAAGGATAGTCAAGCGTTTGACCTTTCCAGTACTGAAAGGCACCGACCAACAGTGTGTCAGTCTAGTGCAGTAACTTATAATTCGTGCGAATACAAGGGTATTCTTGCAGACTTTGAAAGAGATACTGGTATACGCTAAATGTACGTGAATGTAATTTTTGTGAACTGGTATTTTGTCGTGGTTTGATCTGGAACCAGTAATGTTCAGTAATCGGATGTACCTCTTCGGTTCGATATGTATGGCAGTGTAATTGCAGGATATCTGACCTGTGGGTAATATATGCACTACGTATGTCGGAGGTGTCCGAGGTGCTCTCACCAATGCGGTCGCTGTGAGCTCAAGTCCAGCTAATACTGGTTTCCTCTCCGAACGTAGGTGCGAAGGTCTGTCAGCAACCTGTGGATGGCTATGTGTTGCCCCGGGTTCTACCTGGTTTCCTCCCACCATAATGTTGACCGCCGTTATGTAGGCCCTATGCCATATGTGAAAAATTCTGGAGTAAGGCATACGGTGTAAAACACCATTCAAATAAATGAATAAATAAATAAAGAAAGAAAAAAAAAAATAAATAAATAAGCTTGTGTATATTTTTAAATATGTCTGTAAATATATTTATAAGTAACAAAGGTTAATGTATTTGATTATATGTATGTATTTATTTACTTTGACTAGTGTTTTACGCCGTATATACGCCGCGATGCAGGCCACATTATGCTTGGTGGGAACTATATATGTGAACTGATATGTAATTTGTATTGCTCTATATGCACCGGAAAATCAGCGTCATTGTACATTTGGACTTTTTTAATACACCGTTTTGAATTGAATCATCTGGTGGTCAGAAGCGTAATATATTCTGACCATGTGTACAATTATTAAAACTCTGCATCAATGATATTGTTTAGATCAATCATTCAAATTGCATGCTGAACTCATGTTTTGAGAGATGTTTACGTTTATAGTGTGTACTGCATCGTGATGATTCCCACAACTGTTGCATGCATGCATGTATGTACATGTGATGACATTATGATTTCGGCGACATATTGACTTGCAATGACAGTGCGCTTACATACCATTGTTTTGTGATCGTTAGATACACATATATCCAGCCAGTACAGAAGAGCATTTCACTTTTATAGTGATCGACAGGTGCACCGGATTATATATGTACAGTGATAATCACACAGGCAGATCCCATGCAGAGCAAACAACGTAAATTGCAATGCAGACATTCACACTTGAGCCAGGGGAGCTGCATGGCTTTATCTCATATACACTTTCTTAAGTATATGAGATATGTGATCACTGTCGCCAAGAAATGCATTTTGCCATTTTCCAGGTGGAAGTAACAAAAAATACTACGATACCGTTCAGTGGAACGAGCTTTGAAGTCATGAAGTGTGGGGATGTACAGAGTATATGATACTGATGTCAGACAATAGACAAACTAACTGCAAACGACTGAAAGAGAACATGTTGTTAAAATGTTAGTATTTGGATGAGACCAACTTTGAGGTGGAATTCTTGACATTCAACACTTTGAAGAACAATTTTCCTCCAAAAGAAAAATCTCTCGTTAAATCCATTCCCTTGCACGTACGAGTGATGACGGGCTGTGTTTTCGTCAGTCAAAAGGAATAGTTCGTTTCTGATAAGGAATCAGTCCGTTCCTGATAACGAATTAACTGGTTAGCAAGAACGAAAATGCAAGTCGCAAGTCGAAAGCATTATATGGACTGCAACTTCTTATATATAGTATATAAATTTTCGAAAACTAGCACTTTTCTCAAACATAGGCAAGCGTGAATATAGATGTGCATGTCGTAATACTTTGGTTTTTCATAAATGGTGTTGAAGTGCAAATATGCGTGTCTTTTTGTCCAATGATACATTGGTCTTCTTCATTTCGAGTGCTGTGTGGCGAATGCATCTGTGGAGTTTCTGTGCTAAAATCTTTGGTTTATAAGGTTCCACATCGGTAGACGCACGGACATGCATACGTTTCATATATATGTTTTCTTGATGGTTGCATTATGGTACCAGTAATTATTGTTTTGGGCAACTTTAAAATGATAAGGATATATATTTTCCTAAAAAGCCCTGTTTAAAGTTTAAAGAGTGACCAAAACGTTATAAGGCTAGGACACGTTCAGAAATCCAGCATGGTGCAGTTGTGACGGCAAAGTCAACATCTTGTTTGATACCTGATCATGGAAAGACGTTTTACTTTCCCGTTCAAATAAGTGAAAAATTTTTCAGGCGTTAAACGTCCTAATAATTAAAAAAAGAAGTCAACTTGATCATTAAATGGCATCTTCATTTGTAATTGCGAGCGAATATTAAGAGCTAAGGTAGGCACTAACATATCTTTATATCTGAGCAAGACGTCATGGTAGTCTCCCAACTGATGGCATGAAGAATTGCTCGCGTGCGAGAGATCTCCAGGCGACTGCATGGCATATAAATATGTCAGATGCCATCAAGTAGTTGTATGACCAATCAGACACCATTCTGGATCACGGCGCCTGGCATAACAAAATATTAACTTGGTGGAACATTCCATCAGTACTATGTATATCTCAGAATAAATTCCACTTCACGTTGCACAGATAGATGTTTGTCGATCAGTTCGTTAAGACCATATATGAGATGGGTTGATGTCACATGAAGCAAAAGGGTCGATAGAGTTGTACCTTTCCTTTAGTGGTATTTTGTTATTAGCATCCTTTTATTCAAGATTGATGCGTACTCGAAAATGCCAAGCGGAAGCGATACTCAAAAGGACAGACCACCCATGAAGTGCACACTGGCACTGGGCTGAGTAAATTCAAAGCCATACGGAGGTATTCATAGTACTTTCCCAGAACTACCATTCCAAGTCACTCAAGTTGGTTGTCGCTTTGAGCCTGAGCTCATCAGTTTTCAAAATTCTTTGCTGCACAAAGCAATGAAGCAGGTGTTGAAAACTTAATTATTTGAAGGAAAAGACAACGCAAACTCACGAATATTTAGCATCCCCAGATAATCTGTCTGGACAATACTGCCAGTGACAGAGTACTCTGACGTCATATCCCCCACGTTTCCCCTTCGTACAAACCAACAGGCGAAGTTTCTGGTAACATGTCTTGAATAAACTTTTATTTTAAGCAGTGTTTAGAGGAGGAAAAACTTCAGAATACCAAATCACCCGGTATATACCTGCTAGACAAAGCTGCTTTAGAATCAAAACGTTTGAATGCATTAACACTCAAAGAATTGAAAAAAAGGATATGGAAATATGCTCATGCATAGTCTCAGTTGTTAGCCTGATGAATCTACAGGTATCATTCTGTAGTTCCCTTTCTCTCTAAACTCAAGGAAAGCGGAATAAAATCCCAACTGACTTGTAAAACTTCTAAGCCACAGTACTACCCTCCTTGCTGGCAAATAACCCCACCTCGGACCAGAAATTTGTTGCCAACCTGGACATCACTGTTCCTAAGGCCTTAACATTAATTGGTGTCAAAAACTGGTTGGAAGATTTCGTGGGTCTGTTTGCGCAATATTATGTCCACTGAAGACCACGTCTTCGACCAACAACACATGCGATTGTGTGCCGCACACGTGAGAACATTGGTCTGGACACAGTTACTTTAGATTCTCCATGGAGGTAAAAACAGACCTATTCTGACTCCATGGTTTCCTCCATGTCTCCAGAAAACTGATCGTCATGTACACAATTTTTCAGGATGACGTTAAACCACAATCAAATAAATAAATAAACAAATAATTTTTGTATAATGTCAATGATGCTCTGGCATAGCCAGTCATTTTAGGACAATGCAAATTGTGTGCTGTGTTGGTCTTTCATGCTTTTGAACAATACAGTGGAACAACACTCAGGCGAAATTTGTGGTGAATATCAATGGCATTATCTTATCTTCAGACAACCTTCATGCAGTGGTTTAGATTTTCTCAGTTACAACACAGTCCACAGGAAACCATGCATCTGTTACAAAGTAATGAAAAAAGGGCCATATATTTTATTCTTTTGGAAGAATAGGGCTTGACCAGTGAGATTACTCCAGATGGTGTGTCTGCTTATGCCAGAAAGTTTGTGTACCCTCCATCTAACTGACTGGCATTCCTGAGTAGGTATAACAGAGTGTACAACACCAACCACATGAACAAATGAACAAACGATTTCCTTTGTTAACCATCATATTGGTAAAAATGAAAATCCAAACACACTGTTGATTTAATGAAGTGTATTTTGTGAATAAAACTCAAAAGTGATCACAAAGGTGAGGGATTATGAGTGAACAAATCCAGGTGGATTTAAATAAGTTAACAACAGACAGATGAGGTACCAGAGAATCAAACAAGAACATGATGGAAATATCAGATGTATAGATTATACATACATAAACATAACAGAATTATATTTACACATTTGTACACAAGTCATCCATATGAGTTTTTTTCCCCAGTTTACACTGTCAGCTTAGAATCACTTTGAAATGAAGGACTTTTAAATTTTCTTAGCACTTTATTATTATTTTCACAGAGAAATAATACATATACATGTATCATCACTGTATATAGAATAAATATAAGTCAACAACTTCGCTTAAGCTTCATTTCAAAGCAATCTTTTGGTTGGAACTGCATTACAGTTCAATAATAAAAACCAATACAGATCCACACAGACTTAAGTTTAATCCAACATAGGTTTTTTCATGACCTGATTTATTGTGATCACATTTTTTGCAACAAGCTACTGTTAAAGCACTCATATTACAGTATGGTAATGACCTAAAATTTTGCCCTAAAAGTGCACTTCTGGAGGCATGCTATTTCCACACAGACCTCAGAACACCTTCGCTAACATCAACAGGACTAACAGAATTGGGCAAAATGTACAACTTGATCAATGGCCAAATTGAAGGTCACTTACCCTAATTGTCGCTTTGTGAACACAGCACAGCTGAGTTCCTTATGAGCATTAAAAAGAATTTAAGTCTCATTTAGTAGCTCAAGCCATGTACATGTATACTAATCGTAGGTAAAGGTTTGATGATCATGCTTTACCACTTTACATCTATGATGACAAAAAAGCATACTACAGGATTTTTCTACTTTCTCATTATGGTAACCACAATGAGAAATATCGGAAAATTGAGTTTTAGACAAATTTTGTATTAGATTTTCATGAAATAACTTGAGTTTTTGATACCTTGGTGATGAAAAAATATTGAGTTTTCTGGTTTTGTTCAAATTCAGTTTCTAAAAGG
This sequence comes from Acanthopleura granulata, assembly GCA_016165875.1. Taxonomy (NCBI): domain Eukaryota; kingdom Metazoa; phylum Mollusca; class Polyplacophora; order Chitonida; family Chitonidae; genus Acanthopleura; species Acanthopleura granulata. The sequence goes on from JABBOT010000010.1 coordinate 17,074,872, forward strand.
AAACTGGCGGGAAAAACCACAGTGCTAGCAAACACTCTTACTTGTTTCTCATCCTTGAGATAAACATTTACTCCTGATCATCAGTGTATAAGAATCATTTATAACTCATTCCGTCACTATTATTTATTTGTCCATCATAACTAATCATGCATTTCTAAACAGGCCAATTTATTCTCCTGGAACAATGTAAGACTTGGTAAGATTGTAATTTAATGGATCACAAACATCTACTTGTGTGACAAACAGTGCTAAGTTAGAATTAAGTTTAATCCAACATAGGCCTGGAATTTACACATAAATATGTAGCATAAAATGTGTATTATAGGTAGCTGGGTAAATATAACAGCCATTAAGAATCTGGATGCACTAGCACCTATGTATGTGCAGTCACCTAGTGGGCAAATTGAGCAATTGAAAAGGTGTGTCAAATCGCCAGGTAAATTTGACAAATTTAAGCCCAGCCTATACAGTTACATTTCACATGTAAAAACGAAGGTGTTCAGTTAACACAGATACAAAATATAGACATCTATACATCATACCTGCATTTCTGCATATCACCTACCAAGCAGTTAATAAGGGATAACAAGAATACTGGTTTCAAACATCACATATGAGATGCAAAAGTGGAGGTGACAAACGTACCAGTAGAAATTTCTACACAAACACAGAGTTATAAACAGTTTATAAGCTAATGATATAAACAGATCTTGAACACTTTCTTTACAAGTAACCTTTTATCAATATGCCATACACAGTAAAACATATTACAAAAAAAGCTAAGCTAAAAGGAGATTCACTTTAGGTACCTGAAATCTTTGAGTTTTTAGTGCACTAGATATACTGTTAACACAATTGATGTGTTCTTTACATTTTCCCTTAATTTAAGCCTTAATGCAATGATGAAAACTTAATATCCTCAAATGGGAATGTCAACACTGAGAATGTACAGCAATTAATAATGTCAAAACAAAGCAGCCTTGATATCGTGAAATACATTCAAGGGAGTCAATTTCACATCTGTTCTCAAACAGGTAATAGGGTATTTATGCCAAAATTCCTGATAAAAATAAAGAGCCACATCTTGAAATTAATCAGTTTCCAATTGTATTAGCACATGTCACACAGAATATGTCTATTTATTTGTTTTAGAGAAGACTCACCTATAAAGACATTGGCTAAGTATTTGATAATAACGTGATGAAAAGTCTTGTAACCTATTTGTAACTGTGTGAGAAATCCATTATTAATGGGCCACAGTGGAAGTGTGGTGTACCACTGAAGTCAATGTACAGACACTGCGAACTGTCAAAGATGTCAACACATGGAGAAAAAAAAGCCAGGCTGTACATTTCACTTTCACCGACAAAATTCGGCCTTTTCCTCAGCAATATTATGTCATATACCACTGCTATTGTACAATGACCAGATCATACAAAGTAAATTTAATGAAGTAGTAACAAAGAAGTCAACCAATAGTCATATACCACTGATAGGTTTTTCAACAGTAAATTGTTTCTATGTATATTACACAAGTATACTTAACTGACAGTTAATATTAATTTTTTTTAAAACTTGAACCCTTAATTATACCATTGCACACGAGAACAAAGTTCTGGTGTTAATTTTGGCATACCATAAAAATATTAACCCGAACGTATAAATATTCCTGATCAAATTGAACAAGCTACATGTGGTATAGTTCAATGTTTAAGGAACAGATTGTCTCCCTTATAGTGACCAGCAGGTGAGTGGATTGTCTCCCTTTGCCACAGTTTTCACAACCAATTGGTCGATTCTCTGGTCTAAGCTTCCAGAAAACTAATTTCCAAATTCACCTGACCATCTACCTTGTAAAGGTGCCTTACCACGAGGGTGATTTGGAACTGACCACTAAAAATCTTTTAACCAATATGGTGTACATGTGTGAAAAAATCGATCAGCTAGAAACATACTTTTACTAGATGCTAACCTGAAACATTATCATAAATTTGCACCAGATGTGGATGGGGAAAAACAGCACATATTCTCCATGGTCAAGGCAGCCTTTCAATCCTTCATTCAGACAGTTTTATTTATTCCAGCCCATCACTGATCCTTTGACTTATGTCTTGGATGTCTCAGGACTCCAGCAGAACGTGCCATCGACACACCTGCTCTCCCTTGTTTTCACGCATGTCTGCCCAGTGAGACGTCTCCTCCTCACCACTGCTGTTTTGACCTGATAATACAAAAACACATTCTAGATGACCCTATTTGCTTGAAGGCACTAGATGACACTATTTGCTTAAGGAATTGCGAAGTTGCTGACAATTAAGTCTAAGGAATAGGTAATACAGATTTACTGAAGGAAGTTGCTTGGTTCATACTATATATCCAATTTTCGGGACAGCTCACAAGTATTATTTAAATTTTGAAAGTTTCCAATCTCCAAAAGATGTCATATTATAGAAAGTCAAAGTTCCATTCAATACATGAGGATTCAGTGAGGAGGTCAAGTTAGTGGTAGAAACAATAATGCCACCAACTGCTTGAGTAATTTCACACTTAATGCCTCACCCTGTGATCAACCAACACTTTCACTACATTTCACTACAATTTTCAAGACATATTTTTGCACAAACACTTACTGAGCATGCTGATTACAGCTAACATACATCTCTGCATTCAGGCCAAAACTTTTTCAAACTAAAAGTGTGCACACAATGACAAACATTCTGGCAAAACAATTATCTCCCTTGATCCTCCTAAAGTGAAGAGTAGCTTCCCTTGATCCACACTGTACTTGGTTGATTCAAGAAAAGCAGAGTTTTCAAGCATGGTATGTCCACTAATCAATGCCTTCTTTTCACTTCTTCAAATGTAACCTAAAATACTGACACCTACCCAAAGCAAACCAGCCAATCATCTCCTTTTTCTTCATACTGCGCTTGTTGTAGACAGAAACCATTAGGGTGACTTCCGCTAACTGGAACAGAGCAACTTGGAACATGAAAGTCTCCTTGAACAGCGGGTTGGGTTGTCCTCTCCTGATGGAGGTTTTACTGCGTGCTATCTCCTGACCAGTCGGTGACATCATTGTCAACTTCACATAAGTATCTGGAAACAAAACGATAAACACAAATTATTTAGGAAACCTTTGTTTCAGACATAATAAAAATAAAGACCGAAAAATCAGACACTGTTCTTATGAGTTGAGGCCTGAATCTCCTTAACAGTTTGAGGTATCTCTATACAAGGGTATGGAGCTTTAATCATTACACAGCCAAAATCATTTTTCTTCGCAATAATTTCACCACCTGTAGACTTCTGGCGTTTTGACATTACTTAGAATTAACAGAGATCCATTTACCCATGTCTTACTATGAAGTACTTAGCTGATACCTTATACACAGGCCACATGTATGTAACAGTCTAACACCTTCACTCACCGGGTGCTCTGTTCATTGCCATATTCCTGAAGTTACTTCCCTTGAGGACTTCCACCGAGAGCCGTCCTGTGGTGCCGTTGTAAGAGAGACCTAACAGAAGCTCTGGCATTCCCCCGTGCTGCATGGACTGGGTGGAAGAGCCGCTCTCACTCCGCGACAAACTGGACACGTCAAACTTGGAGTCTCCATGCTAAAAAACACCAACAAATAACTCAATGGTATGTTACATGTCACGCTTTGGAGTATTTCGGTCATATAGGTATCATCAGGTTTATGGATGAAGGAAGCCACTGTGTTTGACCAGGTATCCGACATAAGACTGCAGCACTTCATTAACAATATTAATAAATTATTAATTAATGATATTTTCACATTCATGTTTTTGTAACCAGTTTCGGAGCAGAATTATCTACCCTTGAACCTCTTATTTCTTTATTTATTTGATTGGTGTTTTACGCCGTACTCAAGAATATTTCACTTATACAACGGCAGCCAGCATTATGGTGGGAGGAAACCGGGCAGAGTCCAGGGGAAACCCACGACCATCCGCAGGCTGCTGGAAGACCTTCCCACGTACGGCCAGAAAGGAAGCCAGCATGAGCTGGACTCATGGCTTCGGGATATTGCGCTGCGCTAGCGTGCTAACTGACCCTTGATCCTCTTAAGGTGCGGAATAGTTTCCCTTGATCCACATTACTGCACAAAGCTGATTAATCCAAGTCAGTACATCTGCTGACACAGATTGTATCTAATCTATGTATCCACATATTAGACTCTGAGCAGAGGGTTGCTAGGTGACTTAAGTATTTTCAAGTTAGAATCATTCACCTTGAAGATTTATGGTAAAACTCTAAGGTAATTTGGTGTAAATATGGTGTCGTCAGCTGGATTGTTATGGGTGACACACTTACACTGAGGTTACTCCTTGGTTCCAGCACAACCCAGTGAGTGGAGGAAATGTCCAGGTTCAGACAGCCAAACCCCACTACACATTCACCGATCATTCGCTCTCGTCTCATCCTCTCCACGCCGTACAGACGGAATCGCACACCCATGTTGTTCACATCCTCTGAGGAATACACAGCAAAAACCATGGTAAAGTCAAGTAGTGGAAAAGCCAGCTATGGTCATGGAGGTCACTTGTTCAAATCCCAACAGTGTCACAATTTCACACATGCAGAATTCTATAGTGGCTCTTCAGCTTTACTACTCCAGTCACATTTTTCACTGAATTTCATGTCTTGAATAAACATACAAATTCATTTATTCTATTGAATTGATACAGAAAGGAACAAGAGTAATACTATGATACTTTTATCTTGCCTTTTTTTACAACATACTTAAGGATATTTTACTTTTACTACAGACAAATTAGATTAGGTAGAGCCTGAAGGGAACCAGCACACTTAACCATGTACAGGACAAATGTCCACACTCAGAACTGAATACCATATCTCCATGGATAAAAGCAAACAGTTAAATGATCAGTTCACAGAAAAAAAAATAACAACACTAAAATGGTGATTCACACTCAGGGTTTTTATTTTAATAGCAACAATTATCTTCCATCTACATGACAAAAATGAAATCAGCATTCAAATTCCAATCTAAGTGCAGGAATAATATCTCAAGCCTGAGTTAAGTCTAAGAAAGCTTTGTGATGATTTGGCCCAATCTACACATATGTACAAAATCATTACTCACCTTTCTTTATTTTACTGAAGATGAATGTCTCATCAAAAGCCGGGTTTTCCCCTGTCCTGACCTTTGTCTTAACCCTCTGCTTCTTGGTTGGGAGGAGAAGCATACGGACTTGCGAGTGATTGGTTCCACCGCGTTCCTTGGCTGGCACTTCCCGCGCCTGTAAGATGGTGATGCTCATACTGGCATGTTTGGCGTCATACTGAAAGGTGACCTCAAGGCTGCCGCACTTGGAGATCAGCGGAGGTTCATGCTGGAGGTCACTCACATCAAACAGGTGTTCCTGTAACAACAAGTGAGATCAAAATGCTGATACAAGGAATAAGCATAGAAATTGTTGATGTATTCAGTAAGTGTTATATTTAAAGCTGTATTCATATTGTACCCCATATCAGACCGAGACCACTGGCCAGCCCCTCAGCCCAAGGCGTGAGGGCTGATATGCTGGTCTAGGATTGATTTCTTGTATGACAAGAAAATGTCCATATTTTAACATTTCTGTCGCAGGTTTTTACTGACATGCCAAGGGATCATCACATTAAGGAGGAAATATACAGGCAAATCATTTCAGTAGCTCTACTACACAAAATATTGTTTCAATGGTCGCAAAATATTTACCACGCTGTTCAATGTAATCATGGGCTCTGAGTGCATTTTTGATAACCAGAGGAAAAATACTTTTGACCAGGCAGTAAAGTTTGCACTGCCTGTCTCTGTCTGACATCCAGCAGTCCACTGATAGGCGAGCAGATCACACAGTGCCGACGAAAGTTGCTAGTGCGCACATTGGGTTTGATATGACATTTCAGAGGGTGTGATAAGACTTTATGGGGGTGTTTTACAACAACAATTATTACATCTCACAGAGTGATTCTTGGTTTCAGTTTGTCAATACACGGTCACATGATATTCAGCAAAACATGTACAACGGTCACTAGGCAATGTACAATGATCACGCGCTAACAGCCAACAATCTTGTGCATTTATTCTAAACGGTTATCTCCCTTTGTCTGCTCTCTCACGTTTATGAAGTACACAGTCGGCCGATCATTTTCTCAGTTGGTGACGGCGTACAAGTCTAGCAATGTACGGCTTCAGCAGGGCAGGTCATATCTTGGTCTTTTTCTTCCATTTTTTTTTTCAATACAATGAAACATGTATTGCATGCCATGGGATTGCATATGAGTGACGTTCAAGTCATGTTCTGCACTCGCTGAACATCACTTCTCTCGAGCTCACAATGCCTCATATACAATCATACAACATGCACTATCTGTATATTATTAACAGGGCCTTAATACCATTTCCTACATATTTTAGCTACTACACATACAAAATCTATGTATCAGGGGTAAAACATGTGATATTTGAAATATGCAATTCATCACAATGATCCAGGAGCCTCTCACTCATGCGGTCGCTGTGAGTTCCAAGTCAAGCTCTTGAGTCTTAGGTTTGAAGGTGTGCCCGCAACCTGCCCTACATTCTCACCCCTTACAGATGTAATATTGTATAAAAGCTTCCAGGTGATGCACACAAGGCAGGAGTTACGTGTTATTAATTATCATCCAGAGCAGACGGATCAATCAGCAGATGCTGCATCAGTTATAGTTAAAATGCTAAATGTACATCGGGAAGACAATTTTTATACAAAAGAAATATCTTACAAATCTTAATTTTAATAACTTATTGGAATATGACAATTCTAACCGGCTGGATTAATAAAAATAATGACTGGATGCCTCAAATAGTGATGTAAGTTTTGAATATTTAAGCTTAGCATACCAGATAATATAAGCAAATTCTTAGGGGCATAAATCAAGTCAGACAATTTCAACTGTCTGAGCACAAGAAATCTGTATTTCATTTCATCACAAAAATACTTTTTCTTCTTTGAAAACAGGACTGATATTGACTGAAAACAAATACAAATGGAACTTTGATCAGCTGTTACCACAAGTGTTTTATCAGCACCTGAGTGTGACAGGTATGTGTTTAGCTCAACGACCAGTGATATAGATCCCAGGTAAGTACAGACGTCATCACTTTGATCCCAAACAGATCAATACCTACAGATGTGACATTCCTTACACAGGTAACCTACGTCACCAGGTAGGTAGTGCAGGTAATTCATCAATACAGCAAGAAGCTGGACTGTCATTATGTGCTGCAGTCTGGTAATAAAGACTGTTCGATAATGGGACCTGTGTGTGAGACGGGACAGTCAGAGGCTGGGAGGGAAATTAACCATGGTCAGAAGTAAAACACATCTGGCTGAATTATTTCCTTAATTAATGTTTGAGTGATTACATGATTATTCCCCTATCTTCACAATGTGTGCAATGACCTAACCTGACTTTAGAATGAGTACATAAAAGTATGGTTTAAAATGAAGACAGTACAATACATTTTTAATGGCTCTAACATCGCAATAATATTCTAATGGAAATTGCTGAATTTTTAAAAATTGTACTAAATGATTGTTAAGCTCAGTCAGAGGGCACTCCATCTAGTCAGGAGGAACCCACTTATTCAGTGGGAGGAACGCACCAAATCTGGAGGAGCCCACCAAATCAGCAGGGGTCCACTGATTCAGTGGGAGGAATGCAGCAAATCTGGAGGATCCCACGGAAAGGGAAGACCTCAATAAGTCAAGAGGAATCGACTGAGTCAGGAGGCACCCAATGAGTCAAGAGGCACCCACTGAGTCTGGAGTAGCCCGCTGAGTCTGGAGGAGCCCACTCATAGAGTGAGAGGAGCCCTCTGTATCTCCATGTAGACCCACATGCACATGACAAACTTCACAGCAAATTTTCATGTTTCTAATTTCCATGCATCAGAAAATCAATACACAACATTTGCATTTGTAGACAAACGAAATAAAAAAAACAGAGGAAGAAAATAATAGCAAAACTTCAACATCTTGTTTTTGCTGAGCAGGTCAAGTGGGCTCAAGTTTTTCAGCAGACATGATACATACCATCAAATTCAATTTATTTTTCTCCTACAGCAATGATCATGTTAATGGGCATATGTTTGGGAAAACAATAACAGGTAGAGGCAAAGTGCTTCCTTCTCGGACTTTCTCAGGTAAGCTTAATACTTATTAAACTTTAGGAATAAGAGAACAGGGGACTTACATCAGAGCCGAGTCCCTTGCCTTCCCCCGAGAGAGCCTCGCTGGCCATGGAGTGGGTAGGGGAGGTTTGCTGGAAGCCCTCATTCTGGTAGGACAGGACAACGTCTGTTGGGGACTGGGTCCCTGAATGGCTGTGGGGAGACGAAGGACCATCTAGACTGCTTGCCTCGGCCTCCACCTCGCTCCCTGCCACGCTCCCCACAGCGCTTCCCACAGCACTACCCACGGCACTGGACTCCTCATGCTTAGACCTCTCGGAGATAGATACCTTACCCGCAGAGCGCACTAAAATGAATAAACAATTACATGTACACATAAATATAAATGTACTTCAGTTTGGTCTGTAAAATCGCACTTTCAGAAGCATATCAAGGCCTTAAAATGATATTTTGATGCTAATACTTAAGCTTCCGCCATGAGAAATGGCCCATGAAGGTGGATGAATCAATCAGAATCAAGCAACCTGTGTCACTTGAACAACCTCAACTTTCAGTGAAACATGCCGACACTAACGCAAACAAGACAAAACACTGGGTGTCAATATTATTGTTAATAAAGATCAAAAAGAAATACTATCACAACACTGTAAGTGCAAGACATAAATTTAACTGCAGGTATACTGAAAACAGTATGAAGTCCTTTACACTAGCCTGAGGTTAACAAGATGAGTGCAGAGGAAATCACTGTCTCAAAGCGTAATCACTGTGTCAAGTACCATACAATAATGACTACAGAATCAGTAAACAGCATGCTCATTTCATGATCTGGAAGATAATACAATTACTGCCTACATACTGGTAGCTTTTTAAGGTTACTAGATCAACCCTTAGCCCTTTAATACATGTTTACTTCTCGTGGAGTCCAAAAAAAAAATATAAATGTCAAAAAACATCCATAATTGACAGTTTTTAATCTCGATTTCTATACCCATTTTTGAGATTACACATCATTTATGAGATACATGTATGAACTATAAATAACACTGGCACAGTGCCAGCTGTACATAATTCACTGGCCCTTAGTTTTCCGGTAGCTAATCAAATCAGCACCCAGAAGTGCGCCCCTTCCCCCTGATCATGTGATCATCAATCTGATTTGGCTTTCAATCAATACCGTGATGGCTGGATTTTTCTGTTAGGATGGATGTTACAAATGCTGAGGAAAAAGCCTGCGGACTCAGCTAGGCTTACAGACCAAATACTAACGGGCTGTTATAGTCAACAGTAATTGCTCTATTTCTGACACAGCAACGAAATGCCATCAATGTTACAAATTCCGCGAGATTTTCACAACTGTATAATTTTGTGAATTAAGCCTCATCAGTGATTGCCCATGGCAAATTCAAATGAATAAAAATCTTACTAAAACTGTCAAAACTGTCTTCTACATGAACTTTATCAAACAAAAATAAAAGCTTAAATACGGTACTTAAATTCCTTGCTTTCATGAAAAAAAAAACCAAAAACGTTTGCCCTGAGACGTAACATTATTTCACCAAGATAACATCAAACATAACATTCATTCCAACCATCAGGTTTCTGACTCAGAAAGCGTACTGGCACAGTACCTGAGCCCGAGGGCTGTAGTGTGGTCGGAGACTTGACTTTCTTGATGCTGCGTATGCTCGCCGACCTCTTCACCTCCTGGTATTTCTCTAGCACGTCATCGTCACTATCGCTGGAGGAGGTGTCATCGACCTCATCTTCACCAATCCCAAATGAGTTCACTGAAATGACAAGATAAAAATACCTTCATCAACCCACTGGACGATTTCTTTCACAACTGAATGTGGCCGGGGACTTTTCAGACTTTGTTTTGTAATGGACTGAGAAGGATTTTGACAAAACAAAGTATAATTCAAGATGAAAATGTTATTTCCCACACACAATGGCAAAATTGAACTCGATTTCATTCTAAAAGGCGATTGGTGTCAGTATTCTGTATTACAATCTGAAAAAAGCAAATGTTCTAAATTGATTTATAGTTAATCGTTATTATTACACTGATTATTGGCTGTGAATTCTTCTAAAGGCTGGCCAGGAAGACTCTTTCAATGGTTCTGATGTAAGCTGAAAAAGAAGTCTAGTCCACTGGATTTGCTAATCTTACACATAGTGAAAAAGATTTTCATAATATTTTTCAATTAATGTATATAAGTTCTGACCAGAAGCCAGAAATATTTACACCGGCAGGAATTGGATTCGAACCACAGACCTCTTGGATCAAGGAGTGAAAAGTGGATGTGTGAAAGTTTTTTTTCTTTTTTTTTAACTATACAGCATATAGCTAATCGAATGAATAACTACCAAATTCAGGTATAAAGGTCTGACACTATACCACAGAAAGGTATTGATAGGATCAATGCAATGGGCAATAAGTGTGCGTTATAATTTCACAATGCACCACTGCTCCTCACATGCTAAAATGAGTTCGGCACATTTTGGCGTTGACTGAACACAAAACATAGATCAGTTGAGTTACAATGACCTTGTTATATGTAAATGTGCACTTCATCAGCTGAATGATCGAGTACTAAAGGAAGTTCTGCACTCGCATTTGGTTAATCTGTAATGTGCCTGTGTTGTGACAGAATGTTGATTTTTCTCCTGTGCATTAATTCATCATGCACTGTTACACTGGAGCCATAAAAGAAGGGAAGTAGATTATGATAGAGGAGATACGACATACTAGTACATGGACTAGCTGTGCAAACACAGAGCTCACTAGCAACAAACGCTTCGCGGAACAGATAAACACTGCAAAACTTGTTTTTTTTAAGATGCGTCATTCGTACACCATCACTCCGATTACAAAAATTACAGCATTATATATGCGGTACACATTAGGTTTAATTACGTGATATTAACATGATGCTGGCTGATTCACCCTATAGGGTACACTGGTACAGATAACATCATACCACAGCTTACTTCTCTCTCCCATGTACTATATCATCATAAATCCCTTGCTATACTAATTCAATTATATATCACATAATACAAATGCCTTTCTATCAATAACCTGGTTATGCTTTCAGGTCTGCAGGGCTTACTATCACTACAGGTCTAGGCTGAAACCAGTGTGGTAACTCCCAAGCTAACAGGTAGACTGTGTCAATACACATCATAAAGCCGGCCTGCATTCAAAGTGTGGGACAATATGGTTATAAGTGGGCACACAGTGCACAGAGCAGGGATCAATCCCGCTAACCTCTCAGGCCTGACAATGTGGCACGAGAAAAGCACACTGAACACCCTTCAGCTTACCCTTTTTCACCGTTCCATTCTGGCCAGGGCTCTGACCTTTGACCCGTGCCGCTGTCGCCGCGGCAGCTGTTGTTGTATCATCGTCCGAGGACTCCTCGCTGCTACTTTCCTCGTGGTCCGAGTCAAACGTGTGACTGGAAGAGTGCCGTGGTTTACTCCGAAAGCACGAGGTCAAGAAAGCTGACGGTGAGCAATCACCGTCAAATAGCTTGAACATGCCAGCCTAAAACTGTCGGTGTCGGTTAGTCACACTGAGAGCTGGATTGATGGGTATTCAAAGGTACATATAAAATCAGTACACCCACACCCAGTCAGGTAGACTGGGTGATACTTGAAGGTTACACCTCTGGGGTGGGGATAAAGGCCCAGCCCTAGTGAGCAGCAAATGTTCCATTCAGCAGAACTAAGGCAAATGTGACATACGGACACTTACGGCACAGGTAAACTCTCGGGGTTGACACACTTGGAGACCGGGGGAGAGAGTACGCATAAACTACAGGCTCGGGTTACACATCTACCACAAACAGAAGGGTAGTCCGATTACATAGCTCATTAAATGCCCGGATCAGATTGGCAGTGTTTTGAATCCGTGACACTGCAGTGGTTATCCCACTGAACATACACAAGGGCCATGGGCTTCAGCTATAGCCTGAGAGTCAGAGAACAAGGCAAGTGTGTCACACTGACACTCCTTAGGAACTGTGGCACCTTGCAGGACTACACTAGGCACATGGTACCCACAAGCTGACGCAGGACAACACTATAATCCTCTTCCTCCCCACACAACACCACCACCGAAACAACCTTCACCTACACTCCATTCACAAACTAGACTCTTGAACACTGTACAGTATGTCGTCAGGGAGAGCGACATAAAATCAATAGGCAAACCGCTGTGGCTTGATAGTAGCTCCGAGACTTGGGGCATGCAGACCGAGCTGGCCGCCGCGATCGTCATGCTAGCGGGAAGACAAGCACTGAAACCACTCTACTCACAGGATTCAATTGGCAATTTGCTGCATTTTCAGTTTCCCTTGATGTATGGACAGACTCGGTCACGGAAAGCGGCATTCTGTCTCGGAAATGTTGTATCACTCGACTAGGGAGCCATAAAGATCTGTCAATGGCTTAAGTGTCCTCTCTCGGATCTTCCCAGCTAACAGACCTCTATCACTTCTTCACTGCTTCTCTCCACACCTCATTATCCTAACCTTGTAAATAAAACGTCCCATTGCAGCTCCTCATGTACTTCTATTACACGCACATCTGGCACTATATCAAGTTATCTGAATAAGTATCAATGGGATTAAGACCACATCACCCAAATCAAACTCTGGCAATTGCTACTTCACCAATTTATACACACTAGCCTTTGAATTTAAATATCTCACATGTTCAAATTTTAAGACGTTTATTTGTTTTACTTCACCGCCACACATTTCTCAGTTTTTTACGTAACACCTGCATTCTCCCACCATTACAGCACCACACCCATTTTCACTCTCTGCATTACATTCATATTTCACTTACAAAGCACTCAAAACATTGAACTTCTTACTGAATATCACACTATTATTTCACACAATTGAAATAAGCATCTATCCTTGTAACCACATCCCAGACTGCATCCACATTTCACCTGACTTAAGTACTGTATCCTTGTTTCACCCATATACAGTATCACATCCAACACTTTACCCACCTCCAGTCCTCACATTTTATCAATATCTCCCACCTTCAATGCTGCACCCACACTTTACCCACCTTCAGTACTGCACCTACACTTTACCCACCTTCAATACAGCACCCACACTTTAACCACCTTCAATACTGCACCTACACTTCACCCACCTTCCATATTTCACCCACACTTTACCCACCTTCAATACTGCACCCACACTTCACCCACCTTCAATACTTCACCCACATTTTACCCAATTTCAATACTGCACCCACACTTTACCCACCTTCAATACTGCACCCACATTATACCCACCTTCAATACTATGCCAACACTTCACCCACCTTCAATACTGCACCCATACTTCACCGGCCTTCAATACTGCAGCCACACTTTATCCACCTTCAATACTGCAGCCACACTTCACCCACCTTCAATACTGCACTCACACTTTACCCACCTTCAATTTCAACCACACTACATATTTTCACCTCCAGTACTGTACCCCCATTACATTTAACTAAGCTTCACTCACATCCAAAACCATACTTTAATTTTACTCACTTGGATGTAACCATTAACTACAGTACATTAATTTTAGTCCACAGTTTCCATTGACACTCATGATGGCATTTGTACCACTGAAGAATCTTCCCATCCAAACTACACTGTATCAAGAAAGCAGCCAAATTCTGAACAGGACTGATTTATTTAATTGTGGTTTAACACTACTCAAACACTTTTCACTTATACAATAGTGGTGAGTTTTGTGGGTGGAGGAAAATTAAGTGCCCTTGGGTAAACCACTGACCTTTGGCAAGACACTGCCGAACTTTCCCACTTATGGCATACCGATACAATGACATGCACAGTATTTTGGTGGAGAACAAGTGGTCTTCAGTGAATGTTTGAATTTGCCATCAGCCACGAGAGTGTCACTTCGTGCTTACTTATTACTACTAGGCTCTACAAACAAGCTACAAGGGAAGAAAGGGGCCATCCACAAATTCCCTGCCCAAGGCCGGGACTGAATCCGCCCCTCTCAATTACTACCAATTAATAGGCATTAATGAGTGAATGAATGATTATGGTTTACCGCCATATTTTCGCCATATTGTGTCGATAGGAATTTAATAACAATAAACTGATGTAACATTTTAGACACCCTGATAAATATACGCTGTACAAGGTATATACACAAATGTTATACACTTTGGACAACTGTATATGTGCCCAAATAAAAGGTGGAAAACGTACCCATATGTGGTAATCTGATGCTTATAGCTCTTGAACACATGTATGTTCCCTCAATCTCAGTACGCTCCCCATCTTGTCAGTATTAATACATCAATACTTCTCTTCTCTCACAACCATATTGCACCTTTTACAGGGACATGGTCGCCAAATAGTAGGTAATTTTGCAGTATTACCGAATGACATGAGTATTAGGTATTTTCTCAATAAATAAAAGTTACAAGTTTTTCGTTAAAGCCCCCAGCATTCTACATTATGTAAATGTTTAAACATAATCATTCTGAAAAAAGTCAGAAGTCTGCCAGAATATTTAAATGAGGTCTGATAATTAATTGGAAATAGAACACGAGCACAGCGCTCAGTGAACTTCACATGTAAACAAACGTGGCTGATAAAAGAAGGACTTACGGCTCTCTCGGAACAGGATCGGCCAAAGAGAGGGGTAAAAGAAAGCTCAGCAGGCTGACAAGCCAGTCTAGAGTTGTAATTGCTGGCCAGTTGTTGCAAAACTATTGCTTGAGATGCGGCAATCAGAATTTGCTTAAAAATCTCAATTTTGGGCGACCATGTCCCTTTATGTATTACTCCCATGCCTATCTCAATATCACACCCATTTCTAACTCATTAACTAGCACAGCCATGTCTAGCTCATTAAGTAAGACAGCCATTTCTAACTCATTAACTAGCACAGCCATGTCTAACTCATTAAGTAAGACAGCCATTTCTAACTCATTAACTAGCACAGCCATGTCTAACTCATTAAGTAAGACAGCCATTTCTAACTCATTAACTAGCACAGCCATGTCTAGCTCATTAAGTAAGACAGCCATTTCTAACTCATTAACTAGCACAGCCATGTCTAACTCATTAAGTAAGACAGCCATTTCTAACTCATTAACTAGCACAGCCATGTCTAACTCATTAAGTAAGACAGCCATTTCTAACTCATTAACTAGCACAGCCATGTCTAACTCATTAAGTAAGACAGCCATTTCTAACTCATTAAGTAGCACAGCCATGTCTAACTCATTAAGTAAGACAGCCATTTCTAACTTATTAAGTAGCACAGCCATGTCTAACTCATTAAGTAAGACAGCCATTTCTAACTTATTAAGTAGCACAGCCATTTCTAACTTATTAAGTAGCACAGCCATTTCTAACTTATTAAGTAGCACAGCCATGCCTAACTCATTAAGTAGCACAGCCATTTCTAACTTATTAAGTAGCACAGCCATTTCTAACTCATTAAGTAAGACAGCCATTTCTAACTCATTAAGTAGCACAGCCATGCCTAACTCATTAAGTAAGACAGCCATTTCTAACTTATTAAGTAGCACAGCCATGTCTAACTCATTAAGTAAGACAGCCATTTCTAACTTATTAAGTAAGACAGCCATTTCTAACTTATTAAGTAGCACAGCCATGTCTAACTCATTAAGTAAGACAGCCATTTCTAACTTATTAAGTAAGACAGCCATTTCTAACTCATTAAGTAGCACAGCCATGCCTAACTCATTAACTAGCACAGCCATTTCTAACTTATTAAGTAGCACTGCCATGTCTAACTCATTAGGTTTCAGACTCATACTCTACCTCATTTTTGCAGATAATTTGTGATCCTGAAACAACGTTATTTTATTGCCTCCATACTTCACCTTTGGTTTATATTAGCAGCACACTGTGTCTCAGTATCAAAGTCATGGAGCATCACCCCAACAAACTACCTCAAAGCAAGCACCAGATTCAAGAGCATGAAGACAAATGGAATGCAGAGCTGCAACACAATCTTCAACAAGTTCACTTATATGTCTCCTCCAAGTACCGGCAATGCCAGGAGAGTTCCCTGGGCTGCCAAACTGATCAATAATTCCAAGTCTGGAGCTAACACTGTCTTACTGTTCAGGTTATATATGCAGTATGTGCATATACAACTGAGCCAAGTACAAGCCTGGGTACTAGTTGTTAAGTAATGCATCCACAGGCAGAGATTAGTTTCCATGCAGATCAGGGGGAATAACCCATTCTGTCATGTAACTAGGAACTGTGGTTTAACAGGATGAGTTGTTTCCCTTATTCAAGCACAAAAAGCCACTCACTTGATGAAAAAAAACTAACAGAACACTCTTGCCATTCAATACTTCATATATTTGGACAAAACATGTAGAACTAAAAACACAACAGCTTGACAAAGACGAATCGTTGTACTTCATGTAAAGGAATCTATCACCTATACAAATAAGACTACAAAAATCCACATGACAACTCGAATCCCAAACCAATGTGTTGGCAAAGTGCCAGATTGGCCTGACCAGCAGCTGTATCTAAGAAGTTCAAAATTACAGGCTGCTTTCCTTTCACCAGAGGCAGCAGGTTTTACGGACTTGTTTTGTCTGATTAAGGACCCCCCTGGATTAAACGGCCGCCTGTACTCTGCGTTCAAAAGATTGATGTATCAGTTATTGCCAGGTCCCTGGGCAGATCACATGAGATATTAGGCACCAGAGGCTTTAATACGTAGACAGGATAATATAGGGTTTAGGATGATCTAACATCCAATTGAAGCATGTGAGTTTTATTTACTGACATGCCAGCATTAGGTTTTAATACTATCAATCTGGCATTGAAACATTATCATTCATTCAAGCTTTATTACATGTATTTACTCACTAGATGTTGACACATGGCCACTGTAGGGCAGTTTATACACAATGTCTGATTAGTTTATCCTGGTAATTATACTAGATGTAACATCTGTCCATTTAAATTTGTGAAACAAGTGGTAGACAGATATAGTTTATCGTTAATCATGACAAGTCATCACTAGTAACAACTGCTTTCGGCAATAAGTGGAACTTGAGTGTGCAAATATATGCGTGTGTTTTACACTGCACTTAGTAATCTGATACTTATATGTCACAAAGCCACAAATGCCATCAGCAAAAAACCTGAAATATGAACAACACCCACATGGTTATTCAGTCCAATTAAATGTGATGTACATGTATACGGTACATGTCTTTACAAATGTACACTGATCTACTAATCCTCAGATTTTATAATTACTGTTACAGTGTCTTCTTCATTGCTCACAGTTACTAACGATCATTATCTTTCCTGTCAATGCCACACAGCCAATTTTGACAAACGGTGGCCGTTCGATTTAAATGCACCGATGTAAAGTTTTAAATTTCTTTCTAGAAATCTGCTATCAGCTCCCAAAAGAACAGAAGCCAGAATCTTCATTACTCATGCCCGACTTCTTATTACTGGACAAATTTATCCTGATCAGACGACACCTGGCTATACATGTACATATATGCTCACCAGGCTATATATAATTCTACTCAGCATATTATGCTATCAAAAAACACACACTGCCCTGCACTCGTCCCTTGATTAACTCTGAGAGCACTTAATGGTTATGTCTGGTCATGTCAGGGCTAGTCCAAGAAAAACAAAAACAGGTTCTATTGCTAACACTTATTTGACCTAAACTAATGAAGAGCCAAAGGAAAAACCCCAATGCATTTACCCAATACCACAGAAGCATTGACAAGTGACATTCAACATTCCGTGAGCCAGTCTAAGGACATACCGAGTTAAATCACCTGGACAATGTTCTGTCCCATAAGTTTAGTATTTGTGCCCTAGGCTAACTATGTCCCTGTTATTTTTGCAGAAATAAAGTTCCCTTGAGATCAATGTCAATCAAAAGTTCATAAGTAAGTCCACAGAGCTTTCTGTCATATCTCAGCATCACCATGGATACCCAGCATTCATATCTTCCAAGCTCCCATTTCATCACCTGCTCTATTACACTTTGATGTACAGTTAACATTAAAACCAGGATGAGGTTTCCAGTGGGAGATAAGGCCCCGCAGATATCAGTTTTTAGTATGTCCTCAAGACTTAGATCACTCAACAAAAAAAACCTGACTTCTGTGAAGTTCTATCTTAATATTTCAGGTTTTCACTTTACGGTTTTCTGCATAGCATCCAGCGTGGCACTTAAGCTTTGTGTCCCCCACTTGGGATACTTGAGATGGTGGTACTGTAACCATTATCCCCAACAACACTCAATCCATGACGAACGTCAGTCACTTCAACCGGATGTCTCCTTCACAAGCAGAGCCCAAGGAAATGGCCACGTAATCACGTGGAGAAGACGGATTCCGGAGTGGAAAACAATAATGGCTGATTTCGAGAAGTAATCTGGCAGACATCTTGACAGTTGGCAAGCTGCTGTAATTCCGTTTCCTTTGTAGGCATCAGGGACACTGGTTGTCTGTTAAAACTCCCTCAAGGGTGTGTATCAGAATCTGAACTACTACTGTCAGTCTTTGAGGCGTCTGAGTGAGTGGAAAGAAAGACACAAAACACTACTACAGCAAGAAGGTACATGGATACACAGGCATGCGACACACAACAAAAATACTTTAAAAACAAAACACTTGTGTTAATATTCTTGCTAAATGCAAGTTCAGATTGCATGGAGATCTTTAATAGAGAATCTCATTAGGTAGCAGCTTTAGTACAGAATTAGAAATCTCTGTAAACATGATCACATTATACTTTGTTTCAATTTAAATGTCTACAGTCTGATTCATTACCAACAGAAAATACCCATTGGTATTTTGTACTAAAATTCGTCTTGGTTTCCTAAATGTACTGCATTGTAAAAATTCTTGATAGTAAAACCAACAATGTAGGATTAGGAGTTCTGAGGTCATCAAAGGGTGAATCTGAAAAAACTGGGTAAGTAAGATTTTTCAGCTACACAGTGAATGGTGATAAATAGTTTAATACTAAAGGCTTCATTGTATCCGGGGGGAAAAAAACTGAACGAAAAGTACTTTTATATGAAAAATGGCTAGAATGAAAATATCAATAATTTATGAAAAATCTGAAAATAATTTTTGTTAGAAACATGGTTATAAACTATAAAGAAAACTGAAGATGGCAAATTGTGCACAGTAATATGACTTACATCAGTTAACTTAATAATAATAACTGAATCCAGGTCACTTCTGGAAACATTTTTGAAACATAGTTTATGCTTTTTGTAATATTTCGTAACATTTCAAAAACATTTTTGAGAATGAAGACCTAGTATAAAAACTAAATTTGCGTCATCTATCAATGTCTTAAAATGTTTGGACACCAATGAGGATCTCTGTTATAAAAACAATGAAGACATTTCACATGACATTTTACATAAAGTTTTACATGTAAATGGTAATGATTATAACTAAGAACCTCTTCCAAACACAGAAATTCACACAGATTTCCAAACCAACCAAAAGGAACACCACCGGATGCAAAAGAAAATCAGCCACAGCAAATTACACATGCAGTAAAAACCACCAAAATACACAGGCAGTAAAAACCACCAAAATACACAGGCAGTAAAAACCACCAAATTACACAGGCAGTAAAACCACCAACATACACAGGCAGTAAAAACCACCAATATACACAGGCAGTAAAAACCACCAAATTACACAGGTAGTAAAACCATCAAAATACACAGGCAGTAAAAACCACCAAAATACACAGGCAGTAAAAACCACCAAAATACGCAGGCAATAAAAAGACCAAAATATGCCGGCAGTAAAAACCAATGAAATATGCAGGCAGTAAAAATCAATAAAACATGTGGGCATTAAAAGCCAACCAAATCCCCAAGTAACACATGGACAGACAGATCTTATTTACTGAGGGTAAAAAGTAGATATCTTCCTATAACAGTGCATTTTCATGGGTCTCATATGGCTGCTCTACTGACGTAAAACCCAAGCAAACATACATACATACATATGGCTGCCCTACTGATGTAAAACCCAAGCATACATACATACATATGGCTGCCCTAGTGACGTAAAACCCAAGCATACATACATACATATGGCTGCTCTAGTGACGTAAAACCCAAGCATACATACATACATATGGATGCCCTATGTAAATACTTGCACAGACCCTGATCAGAAAGTGGACAATGAAAGCTTAGTTGCATTGTGTACAAACCTTCTCGAAAACATTTGCATACAAGGTTTCAAAAAGCTTACTGAGGGGCAACAAGCTCAGGCCCTTTTTGCAGGGTGTTTGTTCAAGTATATTCTAAAGGCATTTTTCTGTGTTAACTGATAAATTTATACTTTTTGTGCAGCCCCGAAATTGGCTAATCCAAGCAATATAGCTGTGTCTCCAAAATCAAATTAAAAATGTGGGTAAATTGCACCGGAAGTTGCTCTTTCATATGTGAAAAAATTGAGGGATTAAGGCACTCCACAAGTTTACTCGGTGGAATGTGAACCAAGGCCAGTATTTCTCACCAAGTAATTTCTCATCAGGTATTGGTTTATCAATAACTGACATCACTAGTTATCCATAAAAGATAACACGTCAACACCAACAGTGGGTCTCTGCATTGCTCTCAGTAGCCGACAAGCATCTGGTAAGTCTTTATCTGTCAGTAATAGAGTCTTGTGCTAGTGATCAGCAAAACCTAAGTCCTTGATTACCAAAGTAACAAACAAGTCTGATCGTCAGAAGGAGGCAATATTGTGATTATCGGCAACAGACAAGTTTGTGGTTATCAATAACAGTTAAGTTTCTGATAATTAACCAACAATATTCAAATTTCTGTAGATCATCAACAGACATCTGAGTACATGACTAAGAGCATCAGACAAGTCTGCTATCAACACAGCGGTGGTCACAAGTTAATCTTAACATGTAAATCATGAATTATCACAAACAGGCTAGTCATGTCTTCTTATCAGCACTGTCAACGTATATACAAGGTACACTGATGCCAAGATCATCACGTAAAGGCCAATTATCCTAGAATATAATAGTGACAGAGGTTGCTTATACAATCAGAGTGTTCAGTACAAATTTGTGCTGATTTGTACAGATACACATCACAGCCACGGATTTTGAAAGTCAGCTATAAACTATAAAGTTTATGTCTTGCTATCATTGCATGTAACACCTGTAAACTCTTGAACAGCATCCCTGGAATCCCTAGCTGGACAAAATGAGTGGCATACCCTTCAACGTCTTTACTGGGCCTCACAGGGTTCATAAATATTTGATGAGACAAGTTGTCGATAGCATCCAACAATTTGACATTTCATCTTGTTTTTCATCTCTCAACTGATTTTTTATTCACACAATTCGGCAGCTACTTGATGGGCAGTTCGCACACAGCACAAAATCTTCCCAGTTTTCTTATAGCTAGGGTGTGACCCAACCACATTATACTTCTTAGCTGTATCTCTCTTACTGATCAGGCTTTCCTTGTCGAAACTTGGCAAATTCTAACCTATCCCTTTAGCAAATTCCTACACAGGGCTGAACGGGGCAGAGCAAAATTAGGGCTATTTTTCACTGCGAACTTCACTGTCATTTGAGCATAACCCCACCATAAAGATAGGCAGAATGAATGAGTAGTCTCTCTCCTTCATCACTATACAGCCACTGGTTCAGCACCGGACTTTCAGGAGCCGAGTTTACACAGGTAATTCTCCTTAATCCTGTAGGAATTGTTTCTGGAAGGCCTAAAATGGTCTCTGTCAATGTGATGGATCGCCTCCCTTGTGCAGGTCTTCACACTGTCAATTATGCTGAGTTTTTCTGCCATTTAGAGTGTATCCAAAGGGCCACCCAATACCCAGAGGAAAACCAAATCAGACAAAACAAATTCCCTGTCTACAACTACACAATACAAACCACACAAGCAAATCTGAAGAAAACAAAACACACATTACATCCTTACCCTACTATCATTTAGATATTTTGCATTCTGTTGCAAATTAGACAGAAGATAACAAGATTTTTATTGGTTTGTGACCAATGGCAATCCTTCGGGACTTGTTCCTGGCAGTTTCCACATAAAATTCATTGCATAACAAACCCTGGACGGTAGAAATCATACCTGAACCGCTGATAACTTACAGGGACATGTGCCCATCTGAGAACTACTTACTCTGACTGGCAAAGTAAACAACTTAACTACAATCTAACACAAACTGTTTTTTCTATTTGTGTTGACATCTGAGTCATGGCTTGGATGATGCCTGATTTCAGTTAAGCTCTACATGTAGCTTGGATGATGCAAGACGGGCCCTACCTGCAGATTGGGTGATACAAGATGAACCCTACCTGGAGCTTGGATGATACGAGATGAGCCCTATATGTAGCTTGGATGATGCGAGATGAGCCCTATATGTAGCTTGGATGATGCGAGATGAGCCCTATATGTAGCTTGGATGATGCGAAATGAGCCCTATATGTAGCTTGGATGATGCAAGATGAGCCCTACATGTAGTTCGGATGATGCCTGATTTGGATGGCAACCATTTAGTTATAACTAGGGCACCATTCTTTTAATATATACAACAAGGGGCATTTAGCAAGCACAATGTAACATCAGTGAGTTTCTGTGGGGTGAAGGCTGTGGGTGGAGAGTCGGTTGAAGGCTATGAGTTGCTTTTACAATCGACGCCATGATGAGTGGGTTGGAAATAGAAAACAAAACACAACTGTGTTGACACCACACCAAAACCAATCTCTTTAACCCTGTAACTTGGATCACAAGCTCTCCTTGGCGTCTTCTCCACTGCCTAACACGGAAAGAGGTGGTGAAAGTTACAGTAACTCCCACTGCAAAAGACCGCATGCACACAGGTTGAAAGGTAAACCGATCAACAAATCAATCACAGGGTACTCAGGGAGGGTAAAGGAAGTTTGCACTCACCCAGCTTCTTCTTTTTGTCTGCCTGCTTCACTGGCTGTAGGAAGCCAATGCCATCACAGTTCTTGAAGCAGAGGGCTTTGTTCAGGAACAGGAATACCACAATCAGGAGAACGGCGAAGGCAGCAACGGCAGCGAGGAAGGCGATGGCTTCCACCGGAACTAAAAAGACGGAGAGAAAAGACAACATTGCTAAAATGTGTTTTGGTTTGTGCATATATTTTATACATTTTGAACAGGTAAAAGGTGAACTGTGGGTTTTTACTACAATGATGTGACTCTAAGTGTTAATTCAGCTGGTAATTATTTAGTTGGTAACATGATACTAAGGTATCTAAGACGCCTTGCTGATCAACTCTCCCATGTATGGCATGTACCATAGTGGTGGAAGACAGGCTGTCTCCAAGAAACTTCATGCAAGGCCAAACAAAATCATTAGCACTGCTGACTGCTTACTGTCATCAATGGAATGGAAGCAAGGAAACTGCGAAAATTATCTTTCCAAGAATGAGACAGAACCTGTGTTCCCTGTGACTTAGCGAATCGATCATGACTTGCTTTCTAACCTGAGACGATGATCGACTCACCGTTATTTGATTCTAAATCTTACAGTCAGCCATCAGTGGCTCAGCCTGCGTGCAGCAGGTGGAGTGTTAAAAGATGTTATTGCCTGTGTCAACCCGTGATAAAGACAAGTAACTAATGGAGTCGCAGTTGAGCTGGGGCGACACAGTCTGTAACTGTAATTACCAATAATGACAGACAAGGAGCCAGCAGCTTAGACTCACAGAAATGACCATCATCAGGTTATGTATGTACGCTGATGCCAGCCTTCAGCTTACAGTGGTCTGCTGCACATGGTACAGTTATAAACTGAGCTACGCTCAAGCTTGATCGCTAAGGAACATTCGGCCAGGATGGCTATACCTGGTCTGAGATTTATGGTTGACCTTGACGATGATGGAAACAAAGCTTGATACATATCACAGCATACACTTTAGGAGACGACAGACTGCATATTGAAGATATATAGATTTGACTGTAGTTCGAGGCTACACTTTTAGAGCCTGACTACACATCAGAATCAATGAAAACATGAGAAAGGTTCAACAGTCAGCTTTGTGAACAAAATGTTTATGAAAACATTATGTTTCTTGTTTATGAAATTCAAGTCTACAACAAGTCTGAAGAACATAATTGGTGGATTTTTAATTTCATACAGACAATTAAGGATTGTGTATTAACTTATACAGATATTTTAGTTTGTCTCCATCTTCTGATTTTTTATTGTAATTACATGTAGCTGCAGAGATCTGTAGTAACTGAGATCTAACACAAACGGCAAGGAGCACTGTAGAAAGCTACCCAGCAAATGGTGACATTTACAATGGTGGGGAATTACAGCCTAGAAGACCGACCTGAGAGGGGCACTTAACTGGCAGCGACAAACCTCTGAAGGGATAACAGCCCAGTGGGAGTGTGTCACTGGTGTGTACCAGAAAGCTGGCGGATATGAGTAGGCATCTTCCTGCAGTGTTCCAAGCAGTTTACCTAGGCAAGCATGTCAAGCCCTACAAGACCTCTGATAACATGACATTAGGCATCCATTTTCAGGGACTTTGTTAGTACTACCGACTACCAAACACATTTCATAAAATTATTACATATGCACTCTTCTACACAAAGAATAATTTCACATTCAAATGTGTTTCTTGGTATACATGTGTGTGGACTTTCACAATTTCACTGCTGACTCCCTGAATTACAGCATATACACATGTTGCCTTAAATACACCTTTTATATATTCTGTGATGATTCAGTAAATACCAGCAATATTAACTTCACACCATTTTGCGATTATATGATTATATTAAATATACATAGCAGGGCATGATAACAACCTTGTGTTCCACTACTAGGATTAATGTATACATGAGTAGTGCAAGTCTGCAAGACTCATTTTGACATCATATTTTGACACTTGCTGAAATATTGAGTCAAAGTAAGCATTTCATTTTTTGGAAGACACACTGCGTCACTATTTGTGCATTAGGGCGTGCAAATTCCAAGGCAATGATTCACACCCACCTACACATCCATATATATATATATACAGACACACAAATACACACACCAAGTGGTTATTACATATTAGTATATTCAGACAGTATGGAATATTGATTTCACACCAACAGGCTACACTGTTTTCAGCGTGAACCTTCATATACTTACACATAGAAGCCATCTATTAAAAAAATCTATAAAACTTAAAAAAGAAAACACGTAAATTTCCAACACGGATGGCGTGTACAGTGTGTTGCTGTAAGACATTATATCATGTGAGTTCCTTGATCCTAACATCTGGCCCAAAAAAGCATTTATTGTGTCCCTCTGCAGCAGTTTTTGAGCTGAAAATGCTGTAAGAAGGAGAACTGTCGATATAATCAGACTGATTGAACAATTCAGCAATCGCCATGATATACACAAACACAAGCATATTTCCTTCAAGTCGTATATTTATATCACCCAGACCATTTTTGTTTTCATAAGTCATAAAAGCAAAGAAATACAAGGGTGTAGCTGTGAGACACCCAGCAGCTGGCAGATAGGTGCTACAGTTTAAATGGCAGCCTAAGTTGACCAGACATTTGATTTATGGTGCAAAATACAATTCTCTAGCCCTCAAATATACTGATTCCAACAGGAGGAGTCAAGCCTACCAATACCTAGATTTTTTGCCCAAATTCATACATTATTTCAGATTTAAAAGCTACACATCTTTAAACAATGTTCATATTAAAGTCTAATTTTGAATAAAAAATTCTACTGAATTATCAAATTTAGGATGCCAAACACTTGAAAAAAACCCAAACAGATTCCCATAAGATCTCAAAATTTACACTGTTCTCTTTACATGCCCATTATATTTCTTGAAGAAGAAGTGAAAACTGAGACCAGTTGAATTAAACATTAAAACTACTACATGCAAGAAATCGTCCAAACACCAAGAATTTGGGGAAACAACCAGAGTCTCTGATGAGACAGAAGCTCTACTGGTTGGGACAAAATTATAATCGAGTCAATTACAAAATAAAAGCAGTTATCCAGTAACTCTGCCAGGGTCCAAGCTATTACCTATTTACCATATCTGTTGTCCCATAACAGCTTCATGGTAATAAAAAAGAGAAAAAAAAACTGAAAAGACTGAAAAATAATGAACTGGATCTACACCCATGACTGCCAGGTATCATATCCATTGGGCTTACCACTAAAAACCATTGTGGAAGAAACGCTGCTTTGATATTTTTGCTCATAGCCCATAACAAACAACATAAAGAACACAGTGTAACATGGATGATTTATGACCAGGTCACATGACAATTTTGGTAATCAGTCCACAGTTTTCAAGATATAAAAACGATTTTTGAACAATTAACTTTCCCCAATGTGTTCTATCTGTGTTATGCATTTCAGCTCGATAGCATACACCCTACTTAAGCAAATATTGATGTCAACACATTCTATTCATGGCAATATGGCATCCAAAGTAGGTCAGGTTGAATAATAAAAATTGTGGGGGAAAAATTTCCACATAAAAATGATAAGAAATAGATTGGATTTGAACCTTAGAGTTCTAGAACTAGAGTGCCTAATAATTTCATGATATTTGAAAAAAAAGAGAGAGGGAAAAGACTAGCAGGACTTAACTGGATTTGAAACTATAACAACTGCTACAGGTAGGTACAATGCATTCAAAGCACCCCTTCCGTGAAAGTGGTATGACCCAAGAGACTTTTGTCCAGTATTTATATCTTGGCCAACATGGTCATACCATTTCATCCAAAGGGGTGTTTTGAAAAATGTCAGGCACCTATCTATGGTGAAAACTAGTGAAAAGAAAATAAACAGATACCAGGATTGGGCCACATGTTGGGAGGGACCATGCCTTTGATTTACTGCTCCTGGCACCAACACCATCTGGCCAGCCAAACCACAGTAAAGGCTTTGAAGTGTTGCAGACAGCACCTACTATGTTATTTAACTGTGAGAATTTTGACAAATTTTTGTTGGTTCCTTAAAAAATATACGATGCACAAAAATAATTCTTGCAGATCTGTAGTCATGGAGCATCAGATAGTTTGTTTGTATAATAATTGTAACAAGTATTTAGACATGACGTAATTTTTACCTAACTTAAAAGGTCAATTATGGACAACCAATCATCGAACTGGAAAAATTGATAATAGAAATCATGTATCTTGCTGCAGTCTACACTTTAACCAAGTTTTGCTCACATTTTGAACATGTTAACATATTCTGGATAAACAGACAGACAGGTGGACAACCGATACCTGAAATGGAAAATTGATACTAAGAATAATATATCTTGATGTTGTCTACACTTGACCAAAGTTTCGTTCAAATCTGGTAAAAATTGTAGGAGGAGTAGCATTTGGAAGAAATATCTAATAGACACTGGGACAAAGAGACACAATTAAGAGGTGTACACACTCAGGGCATGTTCATCAAGAAGATTACTGAAAACTAAACATCAACAAAAAACCTTATCCACACTGGACTGACGTAAACTCAACATCTGAAAAACTTCCTTAAACACTGACATCGGACACTTTCTCACACACTCACAGTATCTCACTGTAAGTGACAAGTTAACCCAAAAATAAACTCATCCAGCAACAACTGATCTTATTTCCAGCAAAGAGGAAAAGCTTTTTTCAGTGCTGCAATGTGAAATTACTGGTATGTAACTACCACTAATGTGTATGCCCACAGGAGCCTCTTCATAGAAGGTGACAGTACGGGAATGTACAAGAGATGAGACTAAATCAACTCTGTATTTTGCCTTTTACAGCTCTATATGATTACAGCAATCATCTGTCACTAACCCACCCTGATACCTTCATTCTCAATATGGCAATATAAGTCTCTGAGTTAGGTTAGGATTTATCCTATTATCAGGTCTGGGAAATATCTACATAAGTGATGAGCTATTGCATTCATATGCTTGCATTCATATGCCAAGCATGTCAACTTGATCACATCGTCACAAAAGTAGGATTCCATAACTTCATAAAATTTCATAAAATCTTTGCTAAATACCTAAAAGCCCTGCGCTTCAAAAAGACGTACACATGACATGCCTCGCAAGTTTAATGACCTAAATTCATATTATTCATGGAAGACAGATCTTAAGTGAGATAAGTGATAATATAAAAATAATATGATTATATACATACATATACCTAGCTCCACTTTAATTATTCTTGAAACAAAATGAACCAGAAATGAAAACGAACAAATAAACAGCACAGGTGATCATACTAAATAAAAACCTCTAAAAATCTGTGAGAAAAAAACTTGCAATATAAAACCTGTTACCATAGGCAGCAAAACATGATAATTCTCAGTCAAATTAAATCACTGCAACACCAACCTTGTACCACTGTGGGTTCATTTAAAGAACCCCCAGCATGTCCTTGACCTCCTGTACCTGTTTCCCTATAGAATGAGCTATTTGACTTACTTTCCATCCTTAGCTTATGATGGCTGAGGGAGAAGACAGTGTCAAAAAAATTCCAAGGAAACAACGTAAGAATTATGTCCTGGTTTTAAATCAAAAATGAGAGGTTAGACAGATAGGTAGTTCTGGGTACGTAATCCAACTAACTCCCAGACAGCAGATTCTCCAACTGGTATAAATGGTGTCCACAGTTCAACTGGCTGGCCACAGGTATTATGGCTGAATGTTTATGTTACATGAAGTCATCTAGGCCTAGGCTACTGCATGCAATATTAGACACTGAGTAAAACTATGGTGGACTGTTCAAAAACACACAGGATACATGAAATAGTCTGACTGACAAACAGCACACAGCAAATCTGATCAACACGAAACATCAATTATTATTGTAAACAGGCATGGTTGAAACATTCTGACACTGTGTCAAGCTGTGACTATAGGATGACCCCACCCTACATGGCAGGGGGGAGGGAGAGGCATATTATCTCAGCTGTGTGAGATGTAACCAGGTAGACCTGCCCCTAATAATGGTATTCTCCTCACCTCAGGTAAACAAACATCCACCCATGCTGACATAAAGCTCAGGCTTTGGATCAGTAATACAGGTAATAAATGGAAGGTAACAACATGCTTTGGATACACAAACATGTTTACATGCATGATACTGAATTCTGTAACAAGTTATGCTAATGCATATTCCACACAGCAATCAATTAGTCATGGAAATGTAATGTTTGCTTTATATGAATGTTGATATATGAAATTTCACAATGAGAATAAAATACAGTCATTATAAATTTGTCTGATATAAGGCCTATATGTTTTTGGCAATATGTGACTTTCATGAAACTGATATGTCATCAAACTGCTGACAACTGAAAAATACTTTCTGAAACCTTAGAAGTACGCTTATTGAATATCAAGAATTTAATTTGTCAAAAATGCCTGAATTCTTGTGAAAGTTCCTATAAAACGTGTGCCCTTGTTATGATGGTTTTCTGTGCATAAAACTGAATTTATCACTGATTTCATGAATATAATGACTGCTATTAAATTTGTTTGGCCTCTATCTGTCAGTTTTTAGACCATGACATGCATGATCGCATATCCAGTATAAACACAAGCTGTGGTAGTTGGTACCAACAGCTGTGCCCTGGCTCAATGCTCATAGTACCATTACTAATTTAGAGAAACATAAGTTGTCCAATACCGGGGCATTCTACAGTGCACATCAATAACAGCAAGCAAGTAGCTTTTTGGGTACCTAAACCCTCCACTGCATTTCACGGTACCACAGTTTCTATGTTGGTGCTAACAAGTTTCCATGGGAAAATCACAAAGTACCATATATAACTCCCACACCAACACCAAAACGGAGATTAACAGAAACATAAAAAATGGTTGAACACTTCAACAATCCAATTCAATACATTTATTGTATGGCCAAATTCAAGTACAGGTATGGTTTACAGCACACAAAGTATAGGGTGTGCTGTAATAATAATAATAATAATAATAATAATAATAATAATAATAATAATAATTAAAGCAGCAGCAGGGGGTGCAAATGCATCAATCTTATGCAGCCAAAAAAGGCTTCCAGCTACATAACATTTTGGCCAAAATTCATTTAGGCTAACAAGCATCCAATGAGCAACCCCTCCCCCCCCCCCCGAGAGGCCCCCAACCCTCGCTGGCTGGGGGTGGGGTGGGGTTTTTCTTGCCCTCCAAACTTGCCCCTATCGCTATATATAACATAGGCTGATAACAGTATGCCAGTCTCCTGACCTATTTATGGTCTGTGTACCACGACTGTGTTAAGCATATTGACTGTATATTTGCTGCTCTATTGTGTATAAATCAATTCTTGTGGTTACAAAAATACAATCTACAACTAGCTGGTGTAAATATAGAAGCACACGGAGGCTATATTACCGATTTTTCAATGTGAACTGGGAGCTCTCAGTTTTGACGCCATGTCTACCACATGGCTTTGTGGGATGGCTGACTAGCATATTTTTACCTGCAGATTTCAGCAAAAATAATCACTTTGGACAAAAACTAACTTGATATTCTACATCAGATAGGTACTTTTTTGTGACCAATATATGCAACAGGGTTTGGGAGGTACAAAAATGTAAATTCGCAGCTAGGATACTCGCACGGCATGTGGAGCAGTGGGATCTGCCAAAGACCTATAAGGTACACGCCAGTCACGTCTCTCTCACATGTGGGGCTTTGTTTTCTTATCTAATGAAAACAAGTTACGCGCTGTACCGACTCGAATCTGCTGTTTCATTTCTCTGTATTTTTCGACTTCACCAAGTATTAACCGAAACTTGGTATCCGAAAGCTTACCATCAGTTAGCACTGCAGAGACATGGTCAGTGATGGATTAAGCTTACTCTGAGCCAGTATGCGTATTTCATTGTGTTTCTTACCTTTGACGGACAGGTGCCGGCTTACAAACTTACCCACCCCACTGAGAAGGCTGCACCTTCCATACCTATAGCTATAGGTGCTGCAATTATCGTGGACAACACTCTGACACCTGTGACTCCCAGACCCATACTTGACGTGAGTAGCGTGGTATCAATACCATTAACTGCGCTGACTTCTTTTTTCAGAGTGCTAATATGTTGTAATCGACACTCGTGCAGATGGATCTAATGCTGGATACAGTTGCGCCAATTTTATGTAGACGCTGTTAGAATGTTTAATTCTAACTCCGATATAAGTTTAGCCTTTATTCTTAAACGTTTCAACTGAATGACATGCCACCAGTTAGCGCAAGCACCAGGATCGATGCAATAAAACCCAACAAAGTCAAGATGCTGGCTATGGTGACCCCCTCTTTGCGGAACTCTGCAGATGTTCGGCAAGAGTTGTGTCCTCATGAAGAATGCGGCTGTAGGTTTCCCTGATCTCATTGATTTGTGTGCGCAGAGCTCCATTGGTCACAGAGACAGCATCGAGGCGAGTTGCTCTTTCATCCCGCAGGGCTCCCAATTCTTCTGCAATGCGGCGCCTGGAGAACTCATCGGTAGCCTCAAGTTGTTTTTCTTTCAAAGCAATGCGCTCGTCCAGTGCAGTCAGTCTAGCAAGGTTGTTTGTGTTCTCACCTCTGACGATCTGCAGTGTCTTATCAAGCCCCAGCAGCTCACAGAGGGGCAGTGAGGGATCACCATATGTGCAGAGAGCCCCCCTCTATCCGAGATTCAGTCAACGTGGTTGCGATTGACGTGACCGCTTCTGACGTTTCTTGCACCACTTGTTACACATTCTCTGCAACTGCAGCTTTACCTTTACCTAGGTCATCCTTACCTTTCTGAAGAACTGTTACAACTTTTAATGGCAGCTTGCACCACTTCCAGTCAACAAAGCCAAGTTCATCCTGGATGAAACCCACCCCAAAACGCTTCTCACGAGTGGCTTGAATGTGCTTTTGTTGATAATATCAAAGTTGGAATAAGCCACAAGGCGTAGTCGATTATCAAGTAGCTCAAAATAAGAATAACGTCTCCCCCCATACTGTTCCTCAATCGCCTTATAACAGTCATCTACGGCAGTTCGTGCGACCTCATGCGCAAGTGATTGTGTGCTATCCTCTCTTTGGCTGCCATTCGGCTGCTCCACTCTTGAAGAGAACGAGGTCTCTTATGGTACCAATGGATAGTGGACAGAAGTCGCTCGAAATCTGGCAGCAGGACGAAAAGTCTACCATGTGTTTTGCAGCAAGAGTGCTGGAGGGCCCGATTAACCTCCGGGCGATGACCGGGCAGTTGCCTGAGCCTGTGGCTGCCATGTATTGGAGACGGATCAGGCTGCTGAAATACCTTGCTGATGGTGCCTACTACCATGGCCAACCAGTTGTCTATTCGTCTATCGAAGATATACAATAGCCCCAAGGGCTACTGGAGAGGTATTGCTGCCATGAAGAAACTAACATCTGCTGCGAAATTCTCTGAAGGCACAGCTCGCAATTGGTTGAAAAATCAGGCCATCTGGCAAATTTTTCTACCATCCTCACGGCCTATTCCACAGACAAAATTTGATTTTGCTGCACCAAATGAGGTCCATCAAGCTGGCCTGCTCTTTCTACCACACGATGTGGGCAAGCGCACCTACAAGTATGCCCTCACAGTGGTCGATGTCACCAGCTGATTCAAAGCAGCTGAGACTTTGGGCACAAAAGAATCTAAAGAGGTTGCAGATGCCCTGGGCCGCATCTACAAATGGGTCCTCTGAGGTGGCTTAAACTGCTCCAGGTCGAACCTGGGCAGGAGTTCATGGGCACAGTGAACAAGCTGCTTGCGAAACATGCGGTTTCTGTCAGGCGTGGGTGTGTGGACATCCATCAGGACCAGGGGATCGTTGAGCTGTTCAATTGGACCCTGGCCGAGTGACTGTTTGGGCACCAATATGCCCAAGAGATGCTGCTCCCTTCTAGCCGTTTTCTGAGTGGGTGAAGCGGTTATCTGGAGTTGTGGCAGCTTTGAGCAGAGAAGTGACCTGATTCACTGTCGTGGTGCCACGCGACACTCAGCTTCTGTCGGATATTTTCCTCTGGGGTTGAGAACTGCACATCCCCTTTTTTAGTTGCGCTTGTAACAGGTCAATCTAATGTTATCATTACTGTGAGTCCTGGAGGTTTCCAACCGGTCCACACTGAACTGCTGGGTATCCTTTGGTTGGTAAGCCCATAGGAACTCAATATTGCACGCGGCACAGCGGTTATTTCGCTGCTCCTTGAAATGCAGGATGTTAATGACCTTCAGGTTAAACCTGAGCCCCTTGGCTAGGTCCTGGCGCTTGTTGGCCACCAACTTTCTCTGGATCATTATGCGGATCTGCTGCTTGGCTTGCTAGTCGCTAAGTTTTCTTCTCTCAGGACCCTCTTCCTGGGTGCAGACTTCTCTTTCAAGCTGGCTAAGATACTCCACTCTTGATATGACAAGGTAGGCAAGGTTTGACCACTGAAAATAGTCATTGATGATCCAGACTTTTGGGGGGTCTTTGATAGTGAGACCCTGACTCGAGTGAACTGTGAGGGCATAACCAAGGCGCCAGTCATCAGTCTGGATGGCCGCCCCTGCTGCCTCTACGCTGACATGGATGATGTCATTGAGTACCAGCTTTTCCCTGCAGTCCGTGCCCGGAAGGGGACTTGTATGTTTTGCTTCCAGTTGTCTTTTGGATAGTACAGCAGGGGCACCAAGGTGTTGGGAAAGTTGTCCTTGTGGTGCTGAAATAGCAGCTCCTCTGCTCCTTTCTGTCTTGAGGTCAAGATGAGGTCGCCTGGCTTCCAGGCTTCAGCGAACTTACCCCATCCAAAGCAGCTGGGGAGCACTTTTCTCATCTCCTGACACTGAATTTTATCCAACCGGAGCCGAATGGCCTTTTTGAGGGCTTTGACGGCCGGATCTTTTGTCCTGTGGTCTTCTTCGACCCACTCGTAGTAGTCAGCCTTCTGACACAGCCAGTTGGGTGGCATGTGGCCAGTGATAGGCAATGGTTGACCCTGATCGCCGCAGCAGATGACTTGAACACCCTTGTGTTCGAGCCAATCGAGGAAGGTCTCCACAATAGGCCGGGTCACGGTGCATACCTCGTCCCAGATGATCAGGTGGGGGATGAACTTCTGGCCCATCCTTTCCGACGTCCATGCAGTCTGACCACTCCAGTGAAAGAAACTGTGGTACGTCTGGGCCTTGACCCCTCTGGCACGCATCTCTTTGGCCAGACGGTGGGTTGGGGTGAAGAGCTCAATAGCATTCATCGTTTTGTCGCTTCCTCTGCCACCATTTTGGTAGCTCAATGGGTGTCTACTCAGTGGGTCAGCGCACGCTGATGCAGTGCTTGGGGGGTGCTTTTCTTGCTTCATGTATTCACGCTTAGGGAGATAGGCGGCATGCTCTGTGGGCATGAATGCCACTGGCCGGGGACAGCTTCTCCGCAGGAGTGCGCCTCAACTCCTTTGAGCTTGCAGAGTGCAGTTTTCTGCAGGTAGATTGAATTGGTTGCCACCCGGCACGGCCTCCTCAGGTGTGAACCTTTTCAGCATGATGATCAGGTTGATGTGGGCATAAACCAGCATCGAGGTCCTGAGGTGGGCGTACTGGGGGTGGGAGCCTTCGTAGTAGGTAAGGATGTGGCCGAGGGGGCATTTCATCGGCGCCCCTACCAGGGTCCTGCTTTGTCGAGTGTCTCTGACCAGGTAGTCAAGCTCTCCTTCATCAGTCACCAGTCTCCTATTCAGCCGCGTGAATTTTTCGATGATGATGCACCCCTGGTGATGGTCTTCGGGGATGATCTCTTCACTGATCCTCCAAACGTTTAGGAGGCCGGTTTCTGCCAGGAAGGCAAAAAGCGGAGCCTGGGCCCAGCCATACTCTGCGAAATGCCTGCCAAACCACACAGGGATTATGGGATGGAGTCGAAGCCTGTGCCAATGTCTTTGGGGAGGGGACCATTGATGGCTACAGGGGTCATGCAGTGGATTGGGTGTCCGAAACGTTCAAAGTAGGGCTTCGCTTCGCCTTCTCCCTTTAAGCAAGCTGGATAGCAAGCTTTCATGTCAATGCTCACTACATCTTAGGTATCGTGCTTGACACAGGCCTTCTGGATGTCATCGAGCAGGCTGGATGGGGTTGGCTTTCAGCCATTCTTTTCTTTGGCCATGATGCTGGCCATGTGATTCTCTCTAAACACCCTTTCGGCAAGTTCGGGATCATCCAGTTTGGGGCAAATTGCTTGAAGCCACTCATGGGCCTCCTGAGTCCTGTAACATGAACTGATCGACACCGAGCTGCCGGTCTTGACCACCCAAGAGCCAGACATCGCCCTCATAGATATGGACTTGGGGGAAGTGTAGACCTTTGCACCTGGCATGCTTGTTGTGGTAAATGAGCTCTACTTTACCTCTTACTCCGTTACAACCAAACTGGTATTTGCCCCTGTTGTAGATGTCCTCGCTGGCAATGCGCTGCAGGATGACTGCCCTCTTGAGGATCATTTCCAGTTCAGCTACATCTTTGACCGTGGTGCCCGTTTCATGCACCCTCTCCTCCCACTCTTGGATTTTCTGGTGCCTTGCGGGAGTGAGGCCCTGACTCCTCAAGGCGCCCTTGAAGTGCTCCACACCTCTTTGAGCCACACAGTTGAGGCTGCCGACCCGCATCAGGGCTAGGTTTTCCTCATCAGGGTCTCTGATAGGGTATAGCCCATAAGCGACGGCGCGTACAGGGTAGCCGTCCTTGATCGCCTAGATGTCGCAAGCCTGTTCGTGATGAGCCATCGAGACCTTGAAGAATCTCTGCGGCTCTTTCGGCGGAAAGGGTGTTGTCCTGGACGATGTTCCTGACAGGAAAATTGCATTGTTCGAACTTTGATCATGACTTGCGTCAAAGTATATATCGCAGACAAGAAATAAGATCAGATTCGTGATCAGGACGTGAAACTAAAATCAGGTAGCATACTTAAAATATTTAAATTCAAAAACTTTTGGTCACCAGTGCATTTCTACAGTTTTCAAGATATGAAAATGATTTTTTCACACGTAATTTGCCCCATTGTATTCTGTCTGCATTTTAAATTTCATCTCAATTGAATAATCCCTGCTGGAGAAAATGACATGTCGACACATATTCATGGCAATACTGTATCCAAAGTAGGCCAGGTTGAAAAATGAAATTTGTGAGGAAAAAATTTCCATGTAAAAATGATAAGAAATAGATTGTATTTAAACTAGTGCTAGCACTAGTTTACAGTGCCTAATAATTCATGATGCTTGAAAAAAAAGAGACAAAAAAGGCTGGCAGGGTTTAACTGCATTTGAACCTCAGACTGCTAGGCACAGCATTCATTGGGGCTATGGTGAAAGCCAGTGAATAGAAAATAAATAGTCCTGTCAGACACAAAGGTTTTGCCACATGTAGAGAGAGACAGTACCTTTGATGTGCTGCTCCCAGTGCCAGACAGAATCAGAATATCCTGCTCATGCCAGCCAGACCACAGGGTAAGGAGAGACTCTGCCTTTGATCTAAGCTCCCACGTTATGTAAATGGGAGAATTTGAAAAATCTTTATTGGTTTCTTAGCAAAAATTTCAAACGTATACAATGTAAGAAACTAATTCTTGCAGATTTGTAATCCTCACGACATGGAGCACCAGAAAGTATGTTTGGTTAATCATTTTAAGCAACATTTAAAGATGATGTAATGTTTTGTAACTTCACATGTTAATTACAGCCTAATTTGCATATCAAATATCATGTGCAAGGCTATCTGAGTAGGGCCAACCACCTAGAAACAGTAAATGGAATTTCTACTTGACAGGTATACCTGCTTTTGAGAAGACGATTTTTTAAAGTGTAACAATGAAATTCAAAATGGCTGCTAAATCATGTGACTGGCCAATGGACAGTAAACATAAAAGTTGCTTCACATGTTGATTATCAAGACTGCAAAGTTTGGATTCTCTACCTTCAGTAGTTTGGGAGATATTGCAATATTACAAGAGGACTAAAGATAATAATAATAATACGAACGCTTTCAAGAGGAACCTGTGTGGACCCCTAATAATCCGAACGGTTTTAAGAGGAACCTCTGTGGACACCTAATTCAAGAACTTTTCATTGAAAAAGATTGGAAAGGAAATGAACAAACTCAGGTTTTATGTACAGTATGCTTTATTAGTGTGCATTATTTAAGGTATTTGTTTATTTATTCAAGTCCAGCTCATGTTGTCTTCCTCTCCCATCGTATTTGGGAAGGCCAACAACCTGTTGATGACCGTGGGTATCCCCCAGGCTCTGTCAGGTTTCCTCCCACCATTATGCTGGCTATCATCAAATCAGTGAAATATTTTGGGGTATAGCATAAAACACCAATAAATAATAGTTTATTTATTTAATTATAAATTATATATTCTTCAGAATTTTTAATTTAATCCTTGAAAATATATATGCTTTAGTATAATATTTCACTTATATTTATTTCATTGGTGTTTCACACCATACTCAAGAATATTTCACTTACACAACGGTGGTCATCATTATGGTGGAAGGAAACTGGGCAGAGCTCGGGGGGAGACCCACGATCATCTGCAGGTTGCTAACATTTCAATTGTCTGACGGCGGCCAGCATTACAGTGGGTGGAAAGTGGACAGAGCCTGGTAAAAAACCAGCAGGTTGCTGGCAGACCTTCTCACATACAGACAAAGGGGATGCCAGCATGAACGACCCCGTCTAGATATAACAACTGGCATACTCAATTTCAGACCCAGAAACTAAAGTCTCATATTTGTCAAGTTGGGCCTGTAGGCTTGCAAAGGCAAGTCAGCTTACAGTCATACAGTTTTCTGACTGCATTTGTGTAATTTATAAATACGAGTAGATTTACGCCTATGCAACTAGCTCACTGTTAAGTCATTTGCTCAACACAACACCCGGTGTATTCCTCAGCAGTGGATGCAAATACAATGCAAATCTATATTTATATGCACCCATTAACATCAGCCTTGTCTCAATATCGACGTTTTCCACTTATGCCAAAGAGCTCAAACCTATATAAAAAAAAAAACAGTCTATGAATATTCATTGACAAGAATTGCACAAGAATGAGCAGATATCATTCAATGATGAAATGACGCATGACTGAAAAAATGGAACCACAAATAAATTTAGTTTCATCCCGATGATAAAAAGGCCATGATTTTTTTTTTCTCCTTTGTCCCTGTAGATAAAGGCTGAGCTGTTTGATGTGCAGGGTAGTTCCAGAAAATAACTAGGCCCTAACCAATGAGGTCTTGCATTTCAACCCACCACCCACTGGCCCCGATGTGGCTTTAGGCAGTCAGGGCAGCCAGTTGCATGGAGAGATGTAATGGTACATGTATATTCTTGGTTTAAACACCAACAAACAAGTGAAAATTGTAAAATATGGCTTAAAACACCAACAAATTATATAATAAATCACCACTGATCAGACCTTGGCAGCAGAAGAACTGATGAACAACTTTAAATACACATAAGATGTAGGGATCAGGGTGAGGATACGGATGCTCATCTAGGACACTTCCAGGACACCTGATGTGTAGGTTTAATCCCATCGTTAGACCGAGAATCATTATTTTCCCCCATCTCCACTGAAATTGGTGGCAATAAATGGTTGACAAGCTGCCTGGCAATTCAGGTAATCTTTAATGGATGAAAGTTGTTTGAAACCCCCCCCCCCCCCCCTTCCAAATCAAAATTTCCCACACGTGGGGAAGGGGTACGTTGTCAGTTACTTCCCAAAGGGCGATCAGGAAAACCCACAGCCATTCCCAAGTTTCTGGCAAACCTTCCCACAAATGGCCAGAGAAGAAACCAGCCTGACGAATATATAAACCTAACTCTGCCACGGTGGCCCCATACAGAGTTCAACACCAAAGAAATGAATAAATTAAAATTAAGCGAAACTTTATCAACACAGGAAATTTGCCTCACAAAAGGGGAGTACATGCCAAAGTGTTTTCATGTAACTTCTCATAAACTGACTTGCTACACAATACAAACAGTAAATGTAAACCTTCATCAATATTTGTTAGAGTTCATGCTGAGATGCGCAAAAATTTAGCTCAGAGTCAAATTCCAAAGTGAATTACATTTTTTCTGGCAGAGCAAAGAGCATAATTTCTTAATTGACATTTTTGTGAATGAAAACAAATAAAGTTGAACTCACTATTCAATACTATTAAATTAATGGATCTTTTGCTCAAGTTGCCAGCACTTCATTTATAACATTTAATGGGAAAGGAATTTTGAAACCACGCAAACCCCACGAGATACAACCAACCTCACCAAACGCCTGGCAAACATTCAAGCATTCTAATGATCTCTGGCATGTATCACTGATTATCACTTATAGATTTGAGCAACTGGATATTGTCTGTCTGTTTGACTAGCACAGGCCTCTTGATTATTTATAATGCATTTGGTTAGAACATCACATTCTCACAAGTATATATTTTACTTGCAGGACTGGTGTCGAGTTTACAAATTGAGGATTATCGGCATAACCTGAGCTGCATAAACAACACTGCAGCTGATCGCCAAGTTCAATACTTGATGTCAAAGGTAACTGAATCACGAAAGGTAATACACAACAAAACACAAGCTGCCTTTGCAATGGGAATTTGTGGCCAAACTGGTAAAATGTTACTTAATGTATTACAAGAGAGCATATAGTCACACCATTCCTGTAAGCGTGAATGGCACACAGTGTAACATGTGTATAGTTACACCACTCCTGTAAGAGTGAACGACACACAGTGTAACATGTGTATAGTTACACCATTCCTGTGAGAGTGAACGACACACAGTGTAAGATGTATAGTTACACCATTCCTATAAGAGTGAACAACACACAGTGTAACATGTATAGTTACACCATTCCTGTAAGAGTGAACGACACACAGTGTAACATGTGTATAGTTACACCATTCCTGTGAGAGTGAACGACACACAGTGTAAGATGTATAGTTACACCATTCCTGTAAGAGTGAACAACACACAGTGTAACATGTGTAAATTGATCATCACGAGAACAATTAAACTCACATGCATACATTTCTGTGTCATTCTCTATTAGGAATGCACAAGGGGCGCAAATGTTGATAACTTATACACCAAATATTAATCGCTTTATCACACACTGGATATACAATATACTATAGTCCAGCTTTTAAAAATTCCACTCAAGTGTTTTGCAATGATGTTATTCACCGATCTCTATTTAGCCTGTCTACTTTCCTTATGCAAACAAAGGCCACACTAATATGGTCATGCCGACACAGTCAATATCTGCCTTTGCCTGGAGAGTGCCATGCTATTTATACCAAAACACCACTAACAAGGAAATACAAGTTTAGAATACACATGAATTTGCCAAAAACATAACACATTTTCCACTGTACCAACTATCTTAATAAGTTCTGTCACAAAGCTTCATAGTGTCTATCTGATGACAATACAATAAAAGGTTCTGAAAACAAACTAGGGGTTTTCAAAAATGGTCAACAGCCAAGCAGAAGCAATCGACAGAAATACGAAAAAACACACACACACACACACAAATAACAAAATTCATGTAAACCAGGCCCTCCCAGCAGATGAAAATGTACACAAGCCCACTCCCACAGACAAAATAAATGTTACACTCTCTCTGCTTACAAAATCACTCCCATGTCTCCTCCAGGAAAGACAGGTGTACCAAAGTTTCCTCCGTGAGAGCAAAACACATCCAAGATTCTACCAATATAAAAGTCAATACCAATATCTTGGCATATTCAAGTTATTCAAGCAGGCATAGATACACCTAAAGATTTTCCAGGAGGCAAAGACAAACCCAAGATTCCATCAAGAGAGAGATCAAGGTTTCTAGAGCAGGGAAAATACATTTAAAGTCTTCTTCTGAAGGGGAAAACACAGCCATGCAAAAATAAACTTTGTGACCAGACAAACATATTCATGGTTTCTTCAGCAAAGAAAAATACTTCCAAGCATAACCAAGTAGACAAACGACACCCATGGACTGCAAGCAAAAATAAAAAACAAAAGACCCAAAGATCATTCGGCAGATTACAAAGAACCCAGTAAAGGTCCTGTAGATGACAAAACAAAAACTCCTCAAGATCCACCAGGGGACAAAACACACTAAAGGTTCAAAAACAGAAAACACATGCCCAAAGATTCTGCAGACAACCCCCCCACCCCAAGTATCATACAGCACACAAAAAATAATAAAAGCTCCCAAACCATCAAAGACACATTAGATCCTGCAGCAGATAAAGACATGCTGACATCTCATTCAGAAGGAATAACGTACAGAGTAAGTAAGCCTCCTTCACGATTTCTGAGGCTTCTTTAGCTGGCAAAGACATTGAAGAGTTTCTTAAAGAGTTCCTCAGGTCCTAAGCTCTCCCTTACAACACCGGGCATTTAAATATATAGATTTATTTTATACGGACTTGGAATATCACAAGGGCCAAAGAATCAATACTAAAACTGACACGTAATCTCTGTCATGTATTCACCTGCTCTCTATCCTGTTATTCATCACGTCTGGATTATTTGCTTGGGCTTTGAGAGTAAGGACAAATGGACATAATCAGTTTTGCACAACATGCATCAAGCATGCATAAATCTTCCAGCATTGCTTTCCTCTGTTTCCACAGGGCAAATTTTGACACAGACTTGCAAAAGTACAATTTTTCTAAAAAAAAAAAAAAAAAAAAAAAATCTGTCAGTCGAAAATACTAGTATCAAGTCAGAGTACAAGTTTGTCAACAGGAAAGCTACTATTATGTGCACAAAGGCTGCTCAAACTAAAGATTTCACTGCACAATATTAATTTTATTTTATTATGTAGCATATATATAACTATTATCCAGTTGCATCAATGAATTAAATCATGACACT
This sequence comes from Acanthopleura granulata, assembly GCA_016165875.1. Taxonomy (NCBI): domain Eukaryota; kingdom Metazoa; phylum Mollusca; class Polyplacophora; order Chitonida; family Chitonidae; genus Acanthopleura; species Acanthopleura granulata. Next base: position 17,117,111 of record JABBOT010000010.1, read on the forward strand.
TCATTGTCATATATACATGTATGTATATCTATTTACTACATAGTATAGTTGATATCCACAAGTCCAAACATAATTACATGTATGATGCATGGACTGTACAGGTATGTTTGTTGTAAAATGCAGATAACTGAGCATTCATGGTATACATACAAGAGAGACAAAGTAATCAGTGAAATCTAATCCAATAAGCAAACTTATCCCAGCAAAATAGCAGCAAAAACCTTTCAACTTGAACAATGACCCAATTAATCACCTACCTGCAAACTCAATCTTGCCCATAATTCTCTCTCCCAGAGAGGTTTTGACAAGGTGTTCTGACTGAAAAGGTGTTCTCACAGACCAGAACAGTATTACTGCAGAGCCGTATGTAGGTAAACCATCATATCTATTAGATTACAGTGACCAACTGAGTGGCAGGAGTGTGGTCTTCTGTGGTTAGTCCTCTGAATAATTCAGCATTCTACCACCCACAGCCTCGAAATGCCCTGTGCCTTATTAAGGTGTGAGCAGGACTGCGTGACACCTCAACTAGTCTGTCCCGCTCTCTTGGCACATCGATACGTGGAATCCGAAATCGCCAGTTGCTAGCAGCCTGCTGACGGGTTCAGTAGCTCAGCGTGCACTGTACACAGGGATACAGTCTAATACGGACTGGTCAATACTAATTGCTCGCAAACAACCACTCTGGCCAGATCGGTGTGAGCCAAGTAAGAATGTCAATGTATACAACAACTGAATCTTATTATGTCATGGACTGTAATATCCTATAAGAGTCCAGATATATATTGGCTTAAGCAGTCCATGAACAATCATCAGTTTTTCAAGCAAAAGTCTGAGCTTCTACACCTGAGGTAGTAAAGTGATACTGCCTTAGAGGCGACAGACAGTTCCCTTTAATAATGTGGCACTTCAAGGCTACAGTGGCTATGGAAAAAAGTGCATTATTAAAACGTCCATGTACATGGGGCTGTTCGGCTTTCCAGGGCATACATTAAGGACAAAAATTACAACTTCTCAATATATGCTGCTGAAAGCTTCACTCATAACCTGGAGCACTCTGACGCTATCGTCTTAATACACTTAGACTTTGATGAAGCTATGATAAACCAGATACATGTGAACTGTTCAAGCCACATTTCCTGTGCATCAGCTTTGAACCCCCCAGATGTCACCAGCAGTTACTGGCAGATTTAATCTGATTAGCTTGACATCTCCACATAACATGGCTTACATCAATATACATTATTGATCAGGTAGTCACATCCACCTCAGAATTATCAGGTCATTCTCATGGGGCGAGGTCACCTTATGTTTATCATATACTGCGATCTGTACAGATCACTTGTGCCTCTAAGGCATGTCTCTTTTGAATTTCAATTTGAGAAATACACAAAGCAAATGTCACAATAATGCTTAAAAGAACAACTCAAGAATGCTTTACTACAAGATGGTCGTCAAGCTTAAGGGCAGAGGAAATTGGGCAGAGCATGGAGGAAAAGTTCCCACCTCTGGCCAAGAAACTACCAGATGATACAAAGCCTGGAGGAGAAACAATAAATGCTTAACTCTGGCAAACAACTCTATTGGTCAAACCACTAGATGGCTTGGCCTGTTTGTGCCCTTTTGTTTGATATAATATCCGAATCAATTTTAAGCACTACAGAAAGGATATTATTTTACATTTTTTTGTCAATGCAGTGAGAATTAGAGGTTGAAAATCCTTGTATGGTCGAATGTTCAGTTTAACACTTGTTGGTGACCACTTGTCTTCCACTATCTAATATGGTGTGTGTATCTGCATGTCACATATGGGAAAGTTTGTCAGAAAATTGCCAGATGTTAGTGATTTACTAGGCACTTCAGTTTCTTCCTGTCCCTGAACATATCCTATATATGCATCACAGGTGCATGCTCTTATAAGCCTTCTTGTGTACAAAATAAACGGTAAAACCCTGTGGTTCCTGGCTGACTGGATTTCTCTTCAGGAGTTTTTGTATGACAATTACCTTTCATTAAATTTTGTCCAATCAGGGCCTGAATTTTCTCATTATAAACACATCTCCAAAATGAAAAGTTGGCAGGCGGTGACAAGAGCTTAATGGACTGCATCCATCACAGCTTGATAGGGGTTTTCCCTAACCACAGAGGGGAAAGAAAAGAAGCATTCAGGATCAGCTTAACGTGAATGATGCTCCTTGTTGACAGAAGGCGGAAAAAATGGCGTGATATTTTCATTTGTGTTTATTTAGCACATATTTGAGGATTTTGTTCAGGAGAATTGCAATTAAGCATTGCACATGAATGAAGGTCGGATCTTAAAAGACACTATGATGAAATTAATTTTCACTTCACTGGGAACCACCACTAGATAATTCCACGAGGTTAACAAAAGTATCCATGCATATCAAAACTTCAGAAATCAAAATGCTTTAAATCAGTATTCATATAAGCACACGGATGAATAAATAACGTATCAGTCAAATATTTTAAGAATACAATTTGAAAAAGTAATTGTCTTAATAGCTTTAAAAATTGAATTAAGTCCGTTAGCTGTATGGATGAGTCAGTTTAGGGTTCAAAAATTTGAACACAACTCAATAAAGACTGAGACGCTTCAAAGTACAGGTGAGTGTTGAAACCTTTCGTTCCTTCTTCTTAATACTCTGTTAAATATAATAGTTCTATGATTCTATTTATGATGTTACACTTTAAGTAGCTTGCACTGAAGCACACAAAGGTGGCATCAAGCTTACATCATTTCAAAAGCTTATGATGAAAAGAGCTGACCTCATCATATTTGCCACTACAGACCTTTGACCTGTATGATTATAGTGTTTTATCTTTACTGAGGCATCTGACTATAATGGGATGTTAGGTAGCTTAATGTTGTAGTCTCTTTCAAAACTGATAATAAATCAATCACAGAGAATCAAGAAAATAAACTAATATTTCAAATTGTAAAAAAAATAAACAGCTTCTTTTATTTAATTAGTCCTTAGTCAAGAATTTCCCACTTTACCCATATGGTGGTGAGTTTTATGGTTAGAGGGAATTTGAGTTTCCCCAATTGGTCTTGCTCAAAAGTTCTATTGCACAAACCACACCCTGGCACTGTTGCCTCTCAATGTTACCACGGCCCCACCAAAAGTGACAGTGTAGGAATTTACAAAACAGAACTGACCTTACATGTACACTGAAGCTCAAATACATCCCTGGATCAACAACGTATTTGACCTAAAATTTCATCCCTGACAAAGTCAGTCAGTTTTCTTCATTCTGAGAGTTTTATTAATCCTCGAAAGGTGTTTTGAGCTTTGTTTGGAAGGTGGGCTGACATTCTACAGGCTACTGACAAAGTGTAAGTTTCAACACCGAAAGTAACATTTTATGACATTTATTTGCTTCTAAAATGTAATTTATGAGAGCAAATTTTTAGGACAGATATGCGTTGATCTGAGCTGGAAGCATGCATGTCTGGACTGTTGATTCAAATAACCCTAAGGGACTTCCAATCTATTGATCTTGTAGTTTTGCCAGTACATTGTGAAACAGCAGAGTTCCTTGTACTTCCACAACACCCGAATCTTGATCTCCATTCTCACTCTATTACTGCTTTTACATCTCATGTAAAAATGCACAAAATTACAGCGCGACTTCAACTCGAATTACATTTAGCTTGGGTTTGATAACAGAACAGAGGTGGAACCTTGGCAATAAAGCAATTACCTCAACTCGTTAGTAGTCTATCATGGTCCACACTCCTGGTTTTTTCTGTTCTCTGCAGACAACTTCAGTGGAAACACTGCCCTTGCTTATTTAAAGGGCAGGGGCTGGTACAATAAGAAATCCTTTTTATATATTCAATATTTATTTTTTTCACGTATTCATTGTAACATATAAAATTATACAACATTCATTTTGTTTTGTCATAAAATTGTGTTTTTCAAACTTAAGGCATAGTTATGTTTTTTTATTTTATTTTTTTTTCACTGATTTTTGTTTTAAACATATAGTGCGTCTTTTTCCACAATGAGAATTTCTCCAGGTTGCCATTTTTTTTTTTTAAGCCATACTGCGAACGCCCTGGCTTTAGCATTTTGTTATGATGTACATGTAGCTGAAATACTGCTAAGTGGCATACATGTATATTAAAAGCATGATCAATCATTTCAGCTACTGAGGTGGCATCTGCATGATGGATGTAGCTTGTAACCATGGATATGCGTCTGCAGATATGTGGCTGGATGTACCTGGGATAATAATCGTGTTTACACAGTACTTAAAGGAGATGGAAGAAATTGTTTTTGGGTGTTTCGATAGCAAACCAGTATTTAAAGAACTACTGGAGAAAACCATTATCACGTGGGGATTTCTAAGAGTAAAAAATAATTATTTCTGGAAATAATGACTAGGGTACATCAGTTTTGTGTTCAGAAAGATCCCACAGACAATGGTTTAAACTCCAATGATTTGTCTTTACGTCTATGTCTTTACTGACGAATAACTCAGTGTTACAAAATCAGTTCAGAGGTCTGCCGGTGTATCAGATAATCTAATATATTTAATCACTACACTTATATGTTCACAATGAGATATGACATTGTTGCAGCAGTTAATCAAATTGTTTAACACTAGCTTCTGCAAAATCAAAACAATACAGTACTTTAGTCCAATGTAATGTTATCAATTCATGTAAATATGTTTACATCTGTATCAGATTATAACCAAATCTATTTTCAGTCTAATTAACCTGACAGCTCCATAATGGTTTGATGCACACCATATCGTCTGTGGTATAAGACAGTGAATTATACACATACAGATTTGCCAGTTACTTCTTATATTTCCTTTTCTACATGTATGTTCTAATATGACATCCAATATCTGGCCTCCACTCTAATGGGCAGAAGAACCCTATGACTGTGATTGTCTCGTGCAGAGCAGGGGTGACAACTCTAGCTGATACACACTAGCAAACTATTCAAATCAGTTCACATTTCATGCGCCAAAGGGCAATTTATGCTTTAAATTTACATAATCACTCGGGGTGTGAGCGCAAAATGAACATGTGTGCGTCATCAGCAAAGCGTTAAATCTAGGCCTTACATCAATATATATCAAATGCCTGACAATAAACAGGAAATGTATGGTAATTTGAAGATGCAGCAGACAACTTAATGTGAAACTTGCGTGGCGTTGCAGGAATCCTGACACTTCAAAGGGAACACCAGCTCCAGTGCACTTAATCAGTAGCCCAATCAACGACAATATCCCAGGCATAGGTCATTTGTGTTTTTCTCATCACAAGATGGAGAACTTGCCAAACAGAGGACAAAACTAAGGGTAAGATTCTGATACCCAGGATCTAGAGCTGATTTATTTTCTTTGATTGGTGTTTTACATTGTACTCAAGAATATTTCACTTATATGACCATGGCTAGCATTATGGTGGGACGAAACTGGGCCGAGCCCAGGGGAAACCCATGACCATCCACAGGTTGCTGACAGACCTCGCGATATATAACCAGAGAGGAAACCAGGGTCTAGGCTTTCATACTGCCATATGTAACCATCATTATTTGGAAATAGTTTGAAGTATTTCTAAATCATACCTGGGACAAAACTAACAGCTCCTCATGACATACATTAATCACTGGTGCACGACCATTATGATGCTCTGTAGATTCAAGCATCCACTAAAATGTAAACTTAATTTTACAGTCTGTTGATTTAATATCTTTTTTTTTTTACATAAACAGATATCCTATCCATGTGTCAAAAGTTTTTTGCAATTTTTATAAATGGTAATATTTTATCCATACAAATGCCATAACATGACACTCTACATGGACTTATACATGGATTCAGGTAACACCCTCCATCAGGTTCACTTGAGTTTTGTATAAATGTACATCTGTCTACAAAATTCAGTGTTCCTTGGAATGCTCAACTGTTTAGGTAACTAACAGTCACCTGACATTGAATTATAGGGTAACACCTTACCAGTACATAGCAGAGATTGTGAAAATTTGTACACAACATCTGTCAGTGTACTGTTCCTTCTATGTCCAACTTTGATGTTACAGGTACAATATTAGAACAAACATACCATTTTATAAAAGGAAAAGAAACGTTTACAGCCCAGCAGGTATCAAAAACGTTTCTGCATAAAATATGACACGTATCCAAACATATGCATTTTACAAGCAAGAAAGCACAGATCATAATTTTCAGGTCTTGGAAATTTTTCATATGTCGAGGCAAAGGCACAGGTAACTAAACTTCCAAATATTTTGGTACCTGGCAAACTTACAGTACACTGTAAGTGGTGACAGAAGTTAGAGCAATTGGTATTGAGCATGACATAATCAGGGTTTGACCCTAGGTCCACTAAATCCTGAAGTAAACTTTCCTCCAGGAAAACTGATGTAGCCAAACCTTACATTGTGGTATTACACCAGGATAATAGTTACACTGACATTTTTTTCACAACAAAAAAAAGGCATAACAGAAATTTCCCGTACACACACAAGCCACACCCAACAGAAATTTCCAGTACACATACAAGCCACACATAACAGAAATTTCCAGGACACATACAAGCCACATATAACAGAAATTTCCAGTACACATACAAGCCACACACAACAGAAATTTCCAGTACACATACAAGCCACACATAACAGAAATTTCCAGTACACATACAAGCCACACATAACAGAAATTTCCAGTACACATACAAGTGACACACACGTGTGAATGAAAGCCAACTTTCTTAAAATTACTATTTAAAGCCTATTTCTTTGTACAAAAGTGAACTTACCTTTTGAAAACTGAATCATACCGTGGGAGCTGTTTGCATGGTAAGTCGTCAAAGATCAAGGTGGGCTTTTTAACAGGGACAGTTGGGGGACAAACTTGTGGGCTCCTTATTACACTGACTATCCACTATACCCAGTCACACAGCAACACACCAACAACTGTCTGTTGGCTAAACTCTGGACATACACTGACCACTATTGTCAGCTTAGTGTTCCTCTGAGATCAGCGTTAGCTGTACAGCCAGGTTGTCTGTCAGGCGTATGTGAGGTAATTTGTCCAGGTAAAGAAGACCCTACCAGTCGGCCGTGACAGGTGACCTTATTTATGCTTCAGCAACTCGCACACATTCAAACTGACAATAAAAACATATACAGTACCCTGCTTTTTTCTTTCCAATACCAATGTAGCCTGTATCTTATTTATTCACCGTATATACATACTTCAAATCACATTTGATACAGGTAAACACTTAAGGCTTAATTGTGCCAGCAATCAGCCTCATTTATTAAAATAACTGTTACTGTCAACTGTCAACAAGAAATGTCAATGGCAGTGATAAAGGCACATTTTAAAATTTTCCAAACATGTTTGAAACCTTTGAATTGTAGTGTCCCAATAAAATCAATAAAAAAAGTTGTTAATTTATTGTCAGTGTTAAATTAAAACAGGAAAGTTTTCTGTTACATTCCTGTAAATCAGAATCCTGATCTGCATGATGCTTTCATGTTGCACTGAAATGAACTACAGAAATAACCTGGCCGACTGTATGCTATGTCCTCAGACCTCAGCTATATCAAAGTCAGCAGGGGTCATTTAGAACAGAACAGAGAGCTACTGTACTCTAGGACTAATGGTATCCATGGCAATACTGGTAACATAGATGTCTGACAGGCTACCCTTGGTCATATGAAATCCCCAGGGAGCTAACTGTATTCCTGGTCTAAACACCTAGTATTAGACAAATGACACCCTAGTCTCTCAAAAACATGGTTGTCATTATAGTCTGAGGCCCATAGTTACAGACTGTTTCCAATTTTCAGGGTACTGCACATGTCATATATATGTATGCATGGTAGACTGGCACTTATGCATACACTGTATATATATAAAAAGGAATATTCCTGGTGCTAGACATCATGTGCTTTGTGTTACCACTTGACATCCTTTAAACTTGCTGATGACAGACCTGAGCTCTGTCAAACCATGAGAACTTTGCCATAACTACCTGACAGGTGGACAAATGCTCAGTCTAACGTACATGTATGGATACTGTACTGTATCTAGGGGCTCTGAAGTGGAGACTGAGAGATTTGATGTGGGTTTTATACTGTAATCAAGAATATGTTACTCACAAGTTACATGTATATACATCAGCCCATGATTCGGCTAATTGCACCTAGGCTTATACGCTAGCATAGCATTTTCAAAGCTCAGGCCATCTTTAAAAATATGTTCGTTGGGCATAATTCGACCAAGTCTGGTGTCATACTCAAAAGTTTCCATTGGTATTTTGATAATAGTTTTTGTTTTAAGTTTTCTTTCCATGATAACTTAAAACACCTATCTTTTTCACAAGCCAGAATTAAAAAAAGAATTCCCGACCAACCGACCCTATTTTTACTCAAAATGTTGGGTTACGCCCAACAAACAGTTTTTTAAAGATGACCTCATCACACCAGGGATGGTCATGCACTCGGTCCTAGTACCAGTCTTGAATGTGATTCCGTACTTCACTGCTCTACAAACACACTGGAAAGATGCTTTCCTGTTTCATAAACACACTGTGAGTTATGTGAGGTCATATGGTTTGGAAGCTGCTGGAAGATGTCTGATGAAAAATCGCCTAATGACTACGCCATATGTGTTATTCTGAATGATAGGTATGATGGTGAGCCACCAATCAATTAGGAAATGAGTTTTTTTTTTTGTTTCTAGTCGACATATGTATATGATCCTAGGGCCATAAACATCAGCAACACAACACTGAATTCATAACAGAAATAAATTTTTCATAAAAAAAACTGAACTGACTGCACGTGATATTAGTATTTATTGGATGAATAAAAATAAAAAAGACATACAATTTAAATACACATGTTTAAAACATGCACTGTACAAATTTCACAACCATGATACATACAGAGCCATAATGATAGCTGCTAACATGATAATGTAATTGTCAGCTGTTGAAAATATGACACTGTTTTTCCCTGCAGTGGCTTCAGGCTTCAGGCCTGTAATCACTGTCCCACCCACTGCCTACATGTCGCATCAGACATATGATAGCTGTCCCAACCAACATCTACATGTAGCTTCAGATTTGTGACCACTGTCCCAAGCACTGCCTACATGTAGCTTCTGGTCTGTGGTCACTGTCCCAACCACAGCTGACATGTAACTTCAAACCTGTTGTCATTGTCCCAACCATTGGCCGACATCAGGCCTTTGATCACTGTTTCAAAGACTGTATCTTCATGCCTATGATAGCTGCCCCAACCATTGCCTGTCTTCTAGATAACAGTGTCAACCATATTAATTATCTGGTTTTGTGTTTCAAAATTTTCTGAGTCTAAAAAAAGTTTCACTGCATAGTTGTTTTACCACACCCAAGAATATTTCACTTATACCACCACGGCAATATGGCAGGAGGAAACAGGGCAGGGCCCTGAAGAAACCTATGAGCATCCACGGGTTGCTGGCGGACCTTCCCACATACAACTGGAGAGGAAGCCAGCATGAGGGGGCTTGAACCACCAGATAAATTGTTCATTGATCTTATTATGATCACATTGAATCATCATATACAAAAACCAATAGCTGACAAAATACAATACTCTATAATCAATGTGCTACAAAGTAGGTAAAGACACCTGTTAATAAAATGTCATGATGAACTAATGCATATACTTACATTCAATATCAGACCAATGTCTGCTGGGAGACGAAATCATGTTGATGAACAGATCTCTGTGATAGCCAGGCTGGCTTCTGTCATGAGTTCTGCAAGGGAGCCCAAAAGGCTTGCAATACAAACTTAAAATGTAACACCTGTGATAGTCCAATATATATCCCAGATCATGTCAGGTAAAAATCAGGCAGGTGCCAGGTCAGGTAAAGTTGGGAGACCACAATGATGAGCTGTTTAGCAGCAACTGTCCACTGGCATCCCACATCCCATTCAGTCCCATCCAGAACTACTACACCTGTGCAGTCTACCGGTCTGGCAACGAACCCCTTAACACAGCATATCTGCTGTTTTAATAATTCTGGAATTAATCACTAGGCTATCTGTTCCCTGTCAGCCATCTGGGTCCAGCATCTATTGATCTATACAGTTTTATGGCAGTGTAAAACATCGTCTGCCAATATATACAGGCATCTCTCGGCATCCCAACTATTGTTGTTGACTACAGGCTTTGTACAGACAGTGCCAAGTTCACATACATGTACATATTGGACTGGGACTCTACCACGTAGTGTACACTGAAGCAGCAGGGTGTACTGTATAGGTATCAGTACCATTAGACAGCTTGGTAAGATCACTGGCATTTACTACACAACATTACCACAATTACCCATAATTGACTGTCAGTTGCCAGATAAGGCCGGCCAAATACATCGGCCTTTACACCAGCATGTGGAATTTGGAATATAACATTTATGTGCAGGCTACGTGTCTACCATAAAAATAGTATCTGCCAAATAGGACTAAATTGTCTGATGTAAGACCATGTTAATCACAAGTTAGTACAGGCGTAATGAAACTTTAATTTGATAAGTCAGTTCTACTTTAAACCTATTATCTTTAATAAGTGCGCACTGGTACAACCATTCAATATCAAATGTATGCAGCTGGTACTTTCGCTATAGCTGTGACCCATCTAATTATTCCCTCCTCACAGGCCTTAATTTTCAAATTTTTGGTAGTCAGTGAATGTGATTAAATTTAATTATCTCATTTCATTTCACTTGACACTACATTTTTCTAACACTTTCAGAGACAAGTTCTATTCTGTTATATAAAACTAACACAAACATTAAGCTATATAACCAGTTTAAAATTTAGCAGAAAACTTTCAGATTACTGTAAATGGCCTAAAATTTCAACAAAGTTGTTCATTTTGCCTGATTCTGAGTATTGTAATGATCTTAGAAAGTTGTTCGGAGGTTTGACTAGAGGGCAGGATGATATCTTCCTGGAAAAAATCATGTTCCAGCACCAAAAAATACGGTTTTATGACATATTAATTTGCCTCTAAAAATGCATCTTTTAGACGAAATTCTTTTATTTATAGTCATTTACAGTTATCATTCAGAATTATATACAAAATAATAAAGTGTGTTCTTGGGAACATTATAAACAGAGAAAGGAAGTTCCAACAGGCTGAAAAAATTTGTAAGCAATGCAGCAACATTTCATGAGGGACAAGGTTGACAAAACATTCCAATTAATGAAATGCCACCCTTGTGCATTTTGTATTTTTGGAAACAATATTTTGTTGCTTGGATCAGATGTATTTCAATGCCTGTAATACACCTAGCCGCTCATCAATTGGTCTTTGGGGTCCATTTATTTGTCCAGTAATTGCTACTGTTATAAATACTTTGTTATAAATACTGAGAAGCTGATGATGTCACTTCTATAATAATAATAATAAAAATCAGCTCTGATTGGTTAAGTCCAACAAGAACAGAGCAGAAATATGTTGACCAGCTTACAGTGCAAGAGGGTTTTCAAATCAGAATTATTACTATGGTCATACTGTATGTTTTTTATAGTTCAAGAAATCTTGCTTCTGTTATGTAGAAAAGAGATATGATTAGCTGAAAAACATATGGGCCAAACTGATTAATGCACTTTCAGAGACTAAAAGCCTAAAAATGATACTTTTAATGTCTGATGGGAAATCATCCAAACTAAAATGACTCTTTAATGTGCGTAAATCATTCAGAATCAAGCAAAATGTGTCAACTGAAAAATGCTAAACTTTGGGTGAAATACAATACCAAACTTACGTCAGCTTCCATTCTGATTATGCTGGAATTTGTATGTAAGCTTTTTCATGTACAATCCAAACCTATTAAATCAACAGTAAAATTACATGTACCTCCTTTGATTCTTCTAAAGGTTGCCTGTTCTTGGCCAGGATTGTTTCATTATACATGTACAGTCTTTTCAAAACCATGGTCAAATTTTAAGCGAACAAAAAGTAAATTAAAAAGCTAAAAAAAAATATACCTAAATAAATCACTGGGTGTGTAAAAAATATCAGATCCCACTTTGACAGTGATTAAAAAAGCCCGGTAATGAAGACAAATGTGTGAGGGAGAGTTTCAGACTAGCTGGCAGTGCCAGCAGCTGTATCCTGGGAGGCCATGCCAGAAAAATCTGGGCCTTTGACAACAGAGTTATTGCCGCAGCGTGCGTTGCTGATTATGAAACAGCCCTCTTTACACAAACTGACAAGGTCTCTTCATCAGAATTCCCACTGAGCAAAACCCAATGTTTGATTTCATCGTCTGTCTGGCCTATTCTTTGCTGGTTCAATACGGTCATCTCTAATGACTGCCGGCTAGTTAGTGACTGGACCAAAGTGGAGAGTTCCGGAGAGTTCTCATAAGGCATCCTTGACAACTCCTTGCCTGACACTAGCCCTGATTGGCCCTGGCCTCTTGACACTCTCCAATCAAAACCTAGCCTCTATTACAGCTTACACTCTCAGACAGATCAAGCCAGGCTTTTGTGTTCTGATATAATCTCCGAGAAATACTTAGACAGTGGAAGCTCAACTGGAGGCGACTTTTTCCATAACAAAATTCCACAGTGTTTGAGTAATTATAGTAAGTGTTTGCTTTTGATCTGTGGACAGTGCAATCGAGTGATACAGGTCAGGTAAACTACAGAAATTCAATCAATTAATTACCCACTGACTAGTTTCTCTACCCTGCATGACCTTCAGACCAACTGCTGTAGCTAGGCTAGGCAATGTCAGAGATCAACATTCTGATCAATGTCATCACCATGTCTCAATTACATTAAGCCTTACAAATCTGTACTGATTAAAAGGGGTCTAGGTTCAAGCCTCGAATTGGCCAGAGTATTATGACATATAATTGTTTTCACATCTTGTGTAGCCTTGGTGACAAGGAGGGATCGAAGACGCTCACATATAGCCACTTCCACAGCTTAAAGCCTGGTGTAAATTGACCTTGCAACTGGGTTTTTGGCAACTGGAAGCATCTGAGAGCATGCGATTGGATGCTGGTTTTAGTCAATCTACACACGCTTACAATCACCAACAACTGATGATTCAGCTGTCGCTCGCAATTCAACATGTTCTACTTTTCTGCCACTCACAGCATCCAGTTGTACTCGCTTTCATTGATCTACACGTGCTTGCGTCCCATTAGTCACAGTGATGCGTTACATGCATGAGTTACAAAGTGAAAACGGCGACCACCAATGAGGCCGAAAATAAACTCAGTGATATATGGAAGGTGATCCCGTCCTTGTTTGACAACTCTTGCAATGCATTTTCTATTCGAAATGTGAAGGGTGCTGTCACAGAAGAAATAGTGATACACTCTTACAATGTTCCTTCAACAATGGTACACCAGTAGGTTTCAAACTGCTGTAAGTTTGTACAGCGCAGGCTTCAGTTCTACCCTGAAATCAATAATCAAATGACCGTCACGTTGCTAAGTATTTGCTCACAGTTGCCCTCAGTCATATTCGACCTACGCATACCGAAACTGAATCTGAACAGACAGTGTTAGTTGCTCACGATCTCAAGGTTTTCTTAAACTTTTTGACATAAGCGTTAGACGTAGGGCGACTGTGTTGAGTTGGACACAGTTGCTGACGATCGTTAATCAACCTAGGCTCTGCTTGAAGTTTGTTGAAGACCACTGTTTTACCACCAATATGGTGGCCATATCTGTGCATCACATGTGGGAAGGTTTAATAGTAACTTTGCCAAGCACTTGAGATTCCTCCGTTCATAAAAGAGCTTGCCATCGTGTAAAAGAAAAATTCTTAAACACAGCGGCTGTAAAGCAACAATCAAATACATAAATTTATTTACTTATTTATTTGATTGGTGTTTTTATGCCATACTCAAGAATATTTCACTTTACGATGGCGGCTAGCATTATGGTGGGTGGAAACCGGGCAGAGCCCAGGGGAAACCCACGACCATCTGCAGGTTGCTGGAAACCTTCCCACGTACAACTGGGGAGGAAGCCAGCATGAACTCACTGCAACCGAATTAGTGGGAGGCTTCTGGGTCATTACGCTGCACTACCGCGCTAATCAACTGAGCCATGGAAGCCTCCTAAATAAAGAGGTAATAAACATGTACTTATACTGTTGAGCAAGCACACAAACAACCCTTTAAGCACAAACATTCCTTTAAGCACAAACATTCCTTTAAGCACACAATCAGCCCTTTAAGCACAAACATTCCTTTAAGCACACAATCAGCCCTTTAAGCACAAACATTCCTTTAAGCACACAATCAGCCCTTTAAACACACAAACAGCCCTTTAAGCACACAATCAGCCCTTTAAGCACAAACATTCCTATAAGCACACAATCAGCCCTTTAAACACACAAACAGCCCTTTAAGCACACAATCAGCCCTTTAAGCACAAACATTCCTTTAAGCACACAATCAGCCCTTTAAGCACACAAACAGCCCTTTAAGCACACAATCAGCCCTTTAAGCACAAACATTCCTTTAAGCACACAATCAGCCCTTTAAGCACACAAACAGCCCTTTAAGCACACAATCAGCCCTTTAAGCACAAACATTCCTTTAAGCACACAATCAGCCCTTTAAGCACACAAACAGCCCTTTAAATAACCAGGGATAAAAATGATATATGTTATGTTTGGATATAACCAGATACCTTAAAATTAAAGCCATACATGTATGATTGCAGCAAAGAGGGATGCCATTTTGCTGCAAAATGACCAAAAATTTTATCCATGACAGAATTGCTAATTGTTCCTGACTCTGAGACTTTATTGATTTTAGAAAGCAGTTTCGAGGTTTGTCTGGAAGGTAGGATGATATCTCACTTGTACATTTTTGCACCAAAGTCAATGTTTCAGGACATCAATTTGCTTCTAATAATACATACTGGGAAAAACTTTGTGTCATTTAGGGTAGTTCAATAACTATGATAACCACACAATTACATAACCTCTCTGGGAATTTAGACTGATTAAGAATGGTGTTGTCTTTCAGGGTAATATGTATATCAAATTACTTTCCCAGACATGGTCAGACACGTACACGTTATATGATTCATCCCCTGGTATCAGTTCTGTTAACTATGGAACAGGGGAGACAACTTTGGTAACTACATGTATTGTCAAATACAGCAGATAAATGCAAGCACTAACACAATAGAATTTACTGGTATTTACTTGTTTATTGCATTAATCAAAATTATATCACTCTTACAACAACATTACCATAATGAAGTCAGGAAAAGTGACAGCTAGCCTGCTGTAATCTTTACATATCATTTATGTGTTTGCTCATCTGCTAGAATTTGTGAACGGCGCAACTTTACCTCTATTCAGCAATCATACCATTCCTACTTTCAACATATGGTAAGTCATATTAAACTTCAAGACAGAAATGTGTCAAGTTTTTCCGCCATTTTATGTACGACTGCTATGATGGTATGTACGTACCACTGTATCTAATCATGTTGCCGAAGTCTGCTGTGTATTCAAAGCCAGAACATTTAACATGAATGCACAAATGGACTGTAATTAAATCAAGTTAGTCTGTTCTTAGCCCTAAAAGTTATAGCCATGAAGACATGATAGGCTGGCTCTATCTTCATGGCTCCAAGGCCAGCTTTTCAGATTTCAGTAGTATGGTATCATGGAAGGAAATACTTTAACGCCACAATTTTTCAGCTGAAAGTTGAATTAAAAGTACCTGAGTTGGCTGTTTGCTATCACACCTCACTGTCTGCAATGAAATAGCATCAATTCTTGCTTAACTATTTGGACACTGTGACATTCAGTAAGCTGGTGTGTGTTAACCATGTGAAGCCATGCTTAGTTTGAAAGGTTGAGGAAGCACACTAAGAAATAAGACATCCTGGTTCAATGTCTTCACAATCTTTACCATCTGAATTCTTCAGTGTCAGGAATCAGGATGGTAATTTCCACCTGGCCAATGATGCGCAAGGAAATTTCAGTAAGAAACCACTCGCCGTGTGGAAAATGCAACTCACAAATAGGAACATAACATGGTGCAACCAGGCATAGTCTAGCTCTGGGCCATATTTCTGAAAGCTAAGCTGGGAAGAATGAAACAAATCACAGATCTAGGTGTAGTCACGGAAAGAGGAAGAAACAAAAAACAGCATGACACACCAGGGTTCCAGAGCTAGTCCGGCCTATCTAATCAGCTATGTAATTATTTACACAAAAACACAGATCTTAGTAGTTTCAGCGTTTACAAGACTGTCAATCATGGGAGACACATGAAAATGTTGCTTTAAGAGTTTATGGCATCATCTGCAATAAAGCTGAATCAGAGCCCAAAGGCGGACGCTCACCATTAAGCCACCGAGGCTGCTCAAAGATTGTAAAGAAAGAAAGCTCTGAATTTCTCACTTCTAAATCATGCTTCAGCTCTGGTTCACCATCAGGACACGGCTCAATATACATCTATGTGACACTGAAAACGCCGTGGTATGATTTATTTATTTGATTGGTGTTTTACGGTGTACTCAAGAATATTTCACTTATACGACGGTGGCCAGCATTATGGTGGGAGGAAACTGGGCAGAGCCCAGGGGAAACCCACAACCATCCACAGGTTGCTGGCAGACCTTCCCACGTACGTCTGGAGAGGAAGCGAGCATGAGCTGGTCTTGAACTCACAGTGACCATATTGGTTTGAGGCTTCCGGTCATTTTGTTGTGAAAGCGCGCTAACCGACTGAGCCACAGAGGCCCCCTGTGGTATGATGTCACATTACCTTATACAAGTAGTTATGTATGTCACATGATCATTACAGATTATAGTCTTCAAAAGGCAGAGCCCTGAGATCGCTGTAATGTGTAATGATCACAGGATTTGCTGTTTACATTCACTTCGTGTTCTAAAGAACATATTTTTCCTGGGTGACAAGGTGCACAATCATCCCCTCACCCCTCATTTTCAGTATATCAGAGATCATGTTTACAAGGAATGGGTAATTCCAGTTCAGTTCAAAAGCGTGTAACTTGTTTTGAGCAATAAGGTCGCACGCCAGAGAAAAAAGAGTTGCTGCGACCAATCAAAGTGTCCATCTTATGTGTGCAAGGCAGAACAGAAGTCACATGATCACACAACATCAATTACAAAACAAAGCAGGACGTGCTCTGAAATTTCATTGGATGACTCAGTTGGTTGCATTGCAAGAGGTCAAGGGATGCTCTAAAATGAAGCAAGAAGGAAACCTTGACATTGTAAAGGTGCTCACTCCTATAAACATGCCCGTCACAGAAAAGAATAACGTGTTCTACAGCCTATAAGTGTTTGATTCATGTTTATTAACATTTTCAATTACCATTAAATATAGGTCTACTTGACATACTTTACAGTATCATTAAGCCTACTGAGGTCCTACTATTTAATCAAGACTGCACGCAACAGTCTGATCAAGACTGCATGCAACAGTTTGATCAAGATTGCATGCAATAGTTTGATCAAGACTGCATGCAACAGTTTGATCAAGACTGCATGCAATAGTCTGATCAAGACTGCATGCAACAGTTTGATCAAGACTGCATGCAATAGTCTGATCAAGACTGCATTCAACAGTTTGATCAAGTCTGCATGCAACAGCTTGATAATGATGTATTTTAACAGCCAACTTCATTCATGGATCATATCACTGTTTGACTACAGGAGATTTCTTTGAGCAGTGGCTATGTGAAGTTGAGTGAGCTCAAGTCCAGCTTATGATGCCTTCCTCTTTGGCTGTATGTGGGAAGGTTCACCAGCAACCTGCGGATGGTCGTGGGTTAAACCCACCTGAGAGTGCTTACATGAGAAGGCTTATCAGTTCACCCATAACAGTTCGTGTACTAAAGAGGAACTGTCATGGTTCTATTTTTCACTTTACCTAACTGAATGGTATACCTGATGATGTAAACCAAAAAAAAAGTCACCTGGGCTCGTTTTACGAAGAGAGTGTAATGTTTCTTCAAATGTAACTACTATGGCAACGTATCTTCACAGTATGTGTCATCATGGTAATTACATTGGACATAACTTACACTGGGTTTGTAATACAGGTCCCAAGTGAAAATAAAAATATTGGTAACACTCAAAATTTCAAGAAGAAAAGCACACATGACTTGTCTGTCCTTCAGAGTCACTTGTGTGCCAAATCCGCGTGATGTAATTGTGGTATTTTCGGTTTCCAAACTCCATTTTTAATCTGTATGCTGGATCAACATATGCCTCCTCAAAATGCCTACACATAATTTAAGAGTGTTATTTGCTTTGAAATGGTCACACTGTATGGCAAGTATCCATTTTCGGCATGAAGGCATGAAAACAAATCCCATCATAATTTGGTGTGTGATTAACACTTGACTGCTGCACAAATCGGCATATCGCCAGGATGATGTCATACATTAGGGGGGCATCAAGGGCAGATAAGCGTGTAGAGAATAGCTTCACGAAACCCAGCCTATCAGTCTTGAAAAAAATATATCCTTTAAGAACTCTAGTAATTTTTATTCTTTAAATCACCTTTGCTCCATGTTCCAGATCCCTTTAGGATATACCATGCCAGCTTTGCATGAAAAAATGATCACCCTGGACAGTTCACCTATGACGTTTGGTATGGGTAAAACTAATATATTTCTGTAATATTAGCTTTTTCATTTTACCCTAACTCACTGTGCGGGCTAGTATGCACACTCAGGGCAGACATAAACTTGTCAATTTGCCAGGTCAAAACTGACAATATGACAACCGTTAAAGTCTACCACACGCCGACAATCGCATGTGCTAGATGCTCCACGTGGGTTTATACTAAAAATAGCACCAGCGTGAAAATGTAAACATTGATCATACCTTTAGGTGCGAGATGTCGGAAGAGAAAACAGAAGAGGCTGTGAAAAACCTGCAGTAAACCCATGGTGACTGCGTCAACAGACAAACAATAGCACTCTGGCAATTTCTTCTCAGGCCAAAATCAGCCCTAGTATTTGAGAATTACGGGCTGTCATTCCATTAATCAAAGATCTCGTCGCACAACCACACCGACGCGCCATTCTCCATTTTGAAACATTGATTCCTTGCCTGAATAAATTATCTGCAATTGGTGGTTTGGCGATAGGCTCAGGTAGAATACATTACCAAATTCTAGGTTCGAAGGTCAGGGTTGGGTTGGGTTGGTTATAGGGCGTTGAAACATTTCATTCTTGGTAACCATCCACATCTAGCTGGCACCCGCAGACTGTGAGTGTTGGCACAGCTCAGACATGCAATGTCAGGCAACGTGATAGGTTGTGGTTTTTGTCTCGCGGCGTCACGCTGGCCTTCGCCTCGCTCGCGCAGTCGACCGCGGTCATGCAATGCCGGGTTGTCTTAGGATTTTATGTCCTCGGTGTACGTCTTCAGCGACCCTGATCAGGTCGGCGGGTTTACCTGCTACAGCCTTTCTCCACAGACTCATAAATCTTTATAAGACTGATAACAGATTCGGTACTTACGGAACATACTGGACGGCTATCGTGCTTCGGGCAAGGCCAACCTCCTGCCCAGCTACAATCGACTGCCTGTGATGATCAGCTTTGGCCTCGCAAGGCGGTAGATAAGGCTTGAAGCTCCCACAAGAATAATGGTCAGGTGGCGTTATGAGAGAAAATGGTTACAGCTACATGTAGCTAGGACGTAGGTTTCCAGTCGTCGCATTATTATTGTTAGCCTGTAAGCTCTTCTCAGATCTTCAGATTATTTTAAGTTTCTTTCCGTCGTGTTTAGCCTAATTGCACTGAACATTATATCACGTGGCAAAAAGCAAAAGATAACACATGGTAAATAGGTTTAAGACAACAAATCCCAAACGGGGTAGGCTTACGGTTAAATCGTCCAAGACAAATTGTCCAAGATAGTTGATATAATCGTTCAAAATGTAGTCTCATATCGTCCACTATGTATAATCATGTCACAGGAACTGTCGAACCCTCATTGAATCTGTTTATTATAAGACCAAGGCCTTAACAGTTGTTAGTAAACACTCACTGAAGTGAAACAAATCCGCCTTGCGTAATTGCGTGGCGTACTTGATTGACTCAAACTTACTGACTTAGTAATATTTCGAGGTTTTTTGCCTATACGAATACTTTTATACGGTCTTGGATAAATGATTAAAAAGACAACATGTATAGGCCTATAGTATTTAATTGAAACACATATGCCATTGACGGCATGCACGATGAAATGCACGACATTAGCGTGTATAGAAAAGACATCCATATTAATTTTTGCCATGCAAATCTCTGCCTCAAAATCACAGACCACCGACTTGACTGGCGTTGAAAATTTACACACCACCGGCTTGAGTGACGTTGAAAATTTACTGCATGCATGTTGTTTTTTCCGTTTTGGCTTAAATTTGAGTTTACTTACTCGAGTTAAGCCAGTATTTGTCCGACGTGGAATTCTATCTCCCCAGAATCACTCCTATGCGCACTAACACTTTTTGAGTAACTTAATTAATCAGACCACTTTTTCCGGAGTAAAATGTCACTAGAACCAACTTAGTGAAAAATGAAAATTACAATTGGCGCGATCCCTTGGTTTAAGTGACATCAACTATGTATAGCCTCGCATAATTTTAACAAGTTGATTCACTGGCGACCTGACAAACATCGGGTAGACTTCTAAATCACTGAAGATGCAGGCGTGTACACATTGTTTATGACTGAGTCTTCGTTAAGTTAAAATTTTGTAATAAGTAATTCATCGAGAATAAATTCCACATTAGCTTTAAACGACATGACAATGTATCTTGCATAACATATGTGACTAGCTTGGCCGGGCTACGTGACCAACTGTTTTGGACGATTTGTCTGGGACGATTTTGATCTTGGACGACGACCTGTATCCGCCTAAACAACCCATGCACCAAGTTGCCACGAAGGAGTAGCTGGGATATTGGAAATAATACACAAATTATCATTTATTACAGATAAAAACATACGAGACTACCAGTGTTCAGAAGTGATGTGTAGCACAAATTGTAGTTACTATAACTGTTATGAAATGCGTTTCAACACACATGTGCACTTAAACCGTTCACGCACACCAGTGAATTGGACAATATTTCATGCTAAATATAGTAATACTATATATATATATATATAGACGTGAAAAGTTATAGGATTTACAATCAATCATGATTTATTTTATTATTTTTCAGCAAGCTGAAGCCTTTCTAGACAGCCTTCACTTACTCACTGATGATCTTTCGATGAACATTAGACATCAAACATATAAAAATGTAGAACTTCTACCAGTTTATGTAATATATCTGGATAGCGAGTGGTAGCACTGCTAAATAATTCATCTGTAAGCTGGGGTTTTATACCGTCGGCAATCGAAGGGAAAATGCATACACCTATATCATCAATTACACCTCGTACATGAAGTATGAAAGGCATCCGCTAATGTAGACCCAGCGCTTTATGCATATAGATACCGAAAGACCTCTTGCCCAAGATCGCCTCATCTATATAAACACCTGTTTTCGTCTATTTTACAGGCACACTTTTGGAAAGTATTATCAGTGGAGAATTTGGACCTTTTTTCTCGGTCACTGAGGTAAAACTGTCCTTATTCTTGTTGCCCAGCATGAAAAACCATGATTTTAGGGTTAGTTTGAATTAAAATATGACATGTCCGAACATTATTTTCTGAACATTTCCACAAAAAGAAGCATAAGCCTTCTGAAAGGACTTCATTCTGACGATGAATGAATGACTGATGAGCCCATATCAGGCCCGTGCACAGGGAGGGGGTCAATCGAGCCCCTCCCCCCCGTCCCGGTCCGCTGAACCCTTGAAAATTCCACCTGAGGGCCAGAAATTTTTCTTTGAAGGCTTTCCTTATTCAAAGTTATACCATAAAATAAACAGACTCACATTATTAAATGCATTTAGCTGTTATTATATGTAGGAAAAAACGACACAAAGAATATACTGCATATTTTTTCTCCCATCTTTATATCATACGTTTATTTCCCGCTTATCGTCTAAAAACGTATCTTCGACCATCTGAAAGGCCAGAGCCTTATCGATTCCGCTGTTCCCCCCCCCCCACACCCTCTCAAGTTAAACGACATCCCTTTTTGGAAGGGCAAATATGTACTGCTTCTTTTTTTGGCTTTTTACATCAAAATTTTAACAATTAAGTTAGGACGGACGTAGATCCACCTAAGCCTTCAACTCTTGGGTGCAACTTGAAGCGACTACATGGGAACATCCACTGGGGCACTGGTTTAAGGCCGGGGTAGATGTTCCATACGACTGGATGGGAGCAAAATTGAGTATTCGGCGACAGGAAGCAACTGTATGGGAACAACTGGAAGTAATTGAATGGGGGTACGCAGGTGCTGGCTTTAGTCCAGCTGGTCTTTTAGGCTGGTTTTGGCTTAACTGCTGACTCAACAGTTGCTTGGAGATGATCATGGTCTGCTTTCCTGCCAGTCGATGCGCAGGCCTCTCCATGCGTGCAGCTCTGTCCACCTGTTGTAATATTTTGATTATCGTCGGTCACATGCAATTTCTCCCGACGGCTTTAGGGCTGGTTTTCACAATTAACTTGAAGTGAGAAATTATTTAAACAATTTTAATATTTTTCATTTTATGTCAAGACTCTTTATGAAGGTTGTAAAGGTTGTAAAATGTCTGAGAACTCAGATACAGCAATATAGAGTCGCTGAGCTTCCGGGCCATTGGCGACCTCTGGACCCTCACTTAAAGTGCCGGGATGGACTTTTATGCTCGAAGCGGCAAATTTTAATCCTTAGTCATTTAACGACTCTGCACTCCTAATATCCCGGCTCTCAGTGCCCCCAAATGGTTGAGAACTCATCTGCGGCAGTCAAGGCTCGTGGATCTTCCGCATAATATTTCCGGACAGACTTTAATATTTATCTATTTATTTGATAGACGTTTTACGCCGTGCTCAAGAATATTTCACTTATAAGACGGCGGTCAGCATTAAACCCACGACCATCCGCAGGTTGCTGGCAGGCCTTCCCACGTACGGCCAGTGTGGAAGCCAGTATGAGCTGAAGTTGAACTCACAGCGACCGCATTGGTGGGAGGCTTCTGGGTCGCTACGAGGCGCTAGCGTATAATGTGACTGGGTAAGGTATCATGTCTGGTGCCTTCGGCATGATGTTCCATTGGCGGCAGCACTTTGGCGGCATGGACTCGTCCTGCGGCAAGAAGACATATATATGCACATACTCCTCGTGGCCACATGGCTTAAACATTGTTAATACGGCGTTGAAACCCAAGCATGTCCTCACTCACTCGAAGCGCCCAGTTTTAATCTTTTAAAACGTTTATTCACCATGTGATTGAATGAATCAGTAGCCTACTCTTCATGTCTCCTCTCTTAAAGCCCGCAGATGGATGAGAACTCATCTGCTGCATTATGGACGCGCAGAGCTGCCGGGGCCCAATCGGCCCCAGGATCCTCATCTAAAGTGTTGGGATATACGTTTATGCGGATAGCCCCCGCTTTTAATTTTTCAAAAAGTTTATTCACCATGTCATTTTACGGCTCAGTACTCTTTACGTCCAAACTCTCAGTGCCCCCAAACGGCTGAGAACTCATCTATGGCTGATTAAGTTCGCGGAAATACTGTGTCCCAAGCTGCCCCTTGGACCTACTCTAACGTGCTAAGACTTTCATACTCTGAGCCTGCATTTATAATATATTAAAGTTTATTCATCACATCATTTAATGACTCTGTACTCTTCAGACCCAAACTCTTAGTGACCCAGAATGGCTGAGAATTCATCTACGGCAATCTTTGGGCTTCCGGGGCCCCTGCATGGACCCTCGCCTAACGTGCGGAGATAGTTGATCAAGTCGTTGGCACGGCGATTACGCATTGTGTGAACATTCAGAAGACGTCCTTGATGCATGTTTTGAGACAGAAAAATATAACGGCTATAGAAATGGTCAAATGTCAATGGCAACGACGCGTCGCGTGGTAATTGGTCTCACGGATAAAATTTGTTGTCCCACATTTTCCTGACACTCACACCCCCCACCCCCTTTCTTGTTTAAAATCCTGCCTACGGGCTTGCATATGGCTTATCGCCATATATTTGCAATATATTTCAGGTACGTCGTGCATGGCGACGTATGCACAGCACAGCACACCACACCACACCACACCCCACCACCACACCACCCCGTACACACACGCACGCACGCACGCACGCACGCACACGCACACGCACAGAGAGAGAGAGAGAGAGAGAGAATAAATGCTTTGTACAGGTATATCAAGTGCCCGTGGGGTATTTTCTGAGTTAATACATATAGCGGACGAATATTGTATGATCACATGAATGCTTGTATATGAATTGGAAATTCAATTGGGTTTCGTTCACTAAACAAGTGCAAGGAAAGTTTCACAAAATTATATGAGCAGCTAAAAGATCTAAACACTTAATTTAACTCTATAGTTAAAAAGCCAAAAAGAAGAAAGACTGTAACGGTATATCATTTTTACTGATGTTAAGTGTACACATATAACACTTATTTTTGCTCCATTCATATTATAGATATGGTGACAGTGAACTACACGGTCAGTGATCTATACATCACAGGCGGTCTGAATTTTTTTCCTACATTAATATAGTATGCATATATTTTCATAATAAGAAGTCTTATTATGTGATGTAGTTGTTCAGATTTTGACAAACTGTATGCACAGCTCGGAAAATTTACCACATATAATGTGACAAATATGCTTGCCTGTCATAATTAGATACACCTGCAGCTCGCCTATCATCATATTTAAAAAGCATAGCTGCAGTTCTGTATCAGTGTCTCAATATGCATTCATGTACGATAAACACGAACCACCATGTGTTAGCCCATAATTGGACTCGGCCCATAAGTGTTCAGTTTTCTCGTCAACTGTCACAGCACGAACTAAATCACCTTCTTCATTTCGTAATCTTCCTTCCTCTTATTTATTTATTAGTTTATCTATTTAATTATGTGTATTTGATCTTAAGGCACATGTGTACTGTGTGAAATTATAATTAAATCTTAGACTGAAAACAAAAATATAGAGTTATTTTAGCAAAATAATGACAAAATCTATTGGCACTATACGTTTGCAATCAGAGTTCTCTCCCCTGCACTTGTAAATCTTCAGCTACGGCATGACGTGAAAGAATGGCAGATTTTCCGTTGATAAAGTTGGGAACCTTGGCGATAAAACAGATTCTTAAAACGTTGACTAAATTCATTCGAAATCAGGCCACGTCATTTCCTTTCTTCAGAACCTACATTTGTATGCCACCGGCGCAGGGTATGTATAATTTGCAACAGTGTGACGACCTTCGCTCGCCTGAAGCGTCTGTTACTCTCCGCACCGGCTGTCACTGTCAGTGTCACGGATGGCACGGATCGTCTGCTCTCAGTCGTTGGACTCACTGCAGCTTTAAAGGTTATCCTTAGCGCATTTGTCAGTTAAATTTACATATAGGGAAGCGAAAGTATTCACTGTCCTTGAACAAGTCGTAAATTTTTTTTTAAAAATTACTTTTTCGAAATTTGTTTAAATTGGCCACCGGAGTCCCGCCTTGGGCGTGCATAGGCCATGTGATTACTTGGCTAGTGCGTGGTGAGACTTGTAAGCTAGCCACACCCATAGTATTCGGTCCCTCCTACGATTTCGATTTGGACTGCCCTACGTCTATCTCAGTGACCAGGAAAGGATTAATTTCCATGATGACGGTAGATCCCGTCCATGTAGAAACAGCCTAACACTAACTTGTAGATGCTGTTCTACTACATTTTTGTGCCTGACATCTGGAGAAATGTCATTTCGGAAAGTTACAGCAGTGTTGTTGTTGTTTTTCTTTTCTTTTTTTTTTTTTCATTCGAGAGCAATTTATTGATCCATGAAAACTGAACCTCGTAGCTGAAAGCCGTTCCTTACGTAAAGGCCACGAGCCAAACAGAATGACGTACTGACATGTTTACAAAGATCCAAGTTAAGTCGCGGATATTAATCATTGCACTTCGTACAATGAATTTTCAAAATCATGAAAAAATAGCCTTTTCTATAAATACATGTGTACATTTGATCGACACAAAAACTGGCATCCCTTTGAGAGTCGTTTTTGTTTTTATTACTATTATTTAAAAGTGTTTTCGAAAACATGGCACATGTACCTGTAAAAATTGGCCTGAATGGCAAATAAATTAGGCTGCACATATGTTTTGTAAATTGTTTTGCAAACTGACAACTGTAACTATGCCGCCTAAATAGGGACCTTCTGCGAGACTTGGTGGTGTGCAGCGATATCCGAGGGCTGGTTTTCCTTGTCAACGTCAGGATACATTATCAATAGCACAGCTGATAGAAGTAGTCTGCTAATAGGTTCAAAGAAAATAGCAAAAATCATTTCTCGAAAGCGGTCTCATAGCCAAAGTGCTCCTAGCGAATAACACAGTGTGTAGGCCTTGTCTACTCTGGGCGAATTTCCAAACTCGTATGTTTCGCACATTCTTTGCCCAGTTTATCATTAATGGCAGTTTCTTGTCTTTTGGCCAACGATGCAGGCTCACACCATCTGCTCATGTGTTGCTGTATACCCCAACTACATATCGACTTGGAATGTTTTCCCAAAATACACTCTCAGACCTCAAATACATTGATATTGATGAATATGGAAAACAACATGGAGACTGCCACCCCCCCCCCACCCCCCGCTGAGGTCACATGTATTTTTATCTGTATTGAGAATTGGCATTTTTGAGTATTAATGTCTTGCGAACTACTGGGTCTTATTCTAACGAAGGAATTGGAATTTAATTGGAATAATGCATGCCCTCTACTCACTGAACAAGAGCCGGTACCTGTGCTGGGCATCACCTTTAAATCAGGAAGGTTTTGTTTGGTATCTGGTGCTGGGCGGTGGTTACCTCCACTCATGTCTACGTACTATGCAATGTAAACATCTTCTGACGTTATGAAGTCAAATTATTATAGTTAAATCAGTTGACAGAGTATCCTGACTTTGTGCGGAAAATAAATCGCATGTCTACGAATATGGTGGCATATCTAGTGTCATGCAGTTTCATTTGATTTTTGTTTACACGACAATGCGACCGCTTATAATCCAGCACATAAAGAAAATTATATTTTCACTTGTTGGAAATAATTTTCCCCACTTGAAATATTTCAACTGCAACGGTTAAAATATTTCCAACGCAACAGAAATATTTCCATTAAACTGAAAATATTCAAGTGTGAAAAAGCGAATGACAGCTATTGTAAGAAATTTTAATTCAAGAGCATGCGTTATTTTATTTGTAAAAGTATATTTTCTCTTAAAAATTCGGTGACTAACTTTGCTAATAAGCTGTCTGATGAGAGGGTCCAATATCAAGTATATAGATACCTAACCAAGTAATCACATGGCCTCTCCACTACACCACAACGCCATGGGAAGGTCCCATTTAACACTAAGGGCACAAACTCGGCCACCTACCTTCCGGCTTTTACCCGACCAGTTTGACTCTGCCTCTGTGTTGCGTTTTTCTCCTTTGGTTGGACGCTTTACATCCGCTACAATTTCAGACCCCTAACGCTGTCTGATAAGTCATAATAAACTCGAGGTAACTCTACCTTAAGCTCGGTAACACACCAAGGCGCCATGTTTGATGACGCAAATCATTATGGGTACAACTCTGTAAATTTTATCCTCGGATTTACATTCTGTTGTAGCTAGTTGTTCATTCTTTGGAACAATATTTAGACAATGGCGACAATGATCCTCTTAAAGACCGGAAGTATTCCACATTTGTTTGCAACCACGGCTGCAAAGGGCGATTGCATAGCTGAACATAAATTCATAGGATAATATTTAACGCTCTAGACCGGGATGCTTAGCTTAATCAAACACGACGAACCCTGGTGTTCACCGAGAGAGACAGAATTTGCTCGAGTTTTATTATGACTTAACAGTCGGCGTTAGGGGTCGGAAATTTTAACCGATGCAAAGCGTTCAGCCTAAGGAGAATATGCAACGCAGAAGCAGAGTCGAACTGGTCGGGTGAAAGCCAGGCGGAAGGTGGCCGAGTTTGCTCCATGAGTGTTCAATGGGACCTTCCCATGGCGTTGTAGCGTAGTGGAAAGGGCATGTGATTACTTGGCTAATAGCTACCCTGACACTTACACGATTTTCGTTCTTGCAATGGAGCGCACTTCGGCGTGCCCATGATTAATGTCTTGGGGAACGAGCGTAAGGAGTGTTTGAAGGATGGGGAGGGAATGGCGCGTGCCATGTCGTAGAGAGAATGTTGAAATGTTCCAAAATTCGGCACGCATCACTTTTCGTGCCACGTGCATGCCACTTGCGTAAACACTGCGCGAACACAGCCGACGATGCGAGTGAATGCGTGTCAGTGTGTGCCACTGAAGTCCACTACACTCGTTGACACATCATGCCGCGAATTGACATTTATTGTTCATTAACTGACCACGTTGTGGGCACGCCAGTGCACAATGCGTTTACGCGTTAGAGTGTGCCGCGGAGTGGTCGTGCGATTGTTTTTGGTGTTGTCACGAGTTGTTGACGTGGTCGAGGTAGTTTACGACCAAGGAGCGACGACGGCGCTTGCAACAAGCTTTATATAAGCGGGCCCGTCGGCATTGATTATAAAATTACATATGAATCAGACTGCATGCCATCGTCCTCCCTCCATGAACCAGATATCGGAGCATGTGTTGCTAGATCGCCATGATCCACATCTGTGGTCGTGACATTAAATATGAATCCGGCTCATGGAGTGATCATTCTTTCTCGCCAAAGGACACCGCCAGCGGGGACAAATAATTGCGCTGCTCCTTGGCCTCTTTCTGGGAATTATGGCCGGACAGATATATCAAGCTGGCGATGTCACTCTCCTCCCTGCAGGCGTCCGGTATCAGGCCATGTTTTGCTGGATCTTCGTGGTCCACACCTGCCGTTGCGAGTAGCTATCTGGTCAGGATGAGAGAGTGTAATACAAAGGCGCACATGGTGATCCGGTTGATCGTCTCGGGGTGCTGTTGCATAGTGATCAAGCAACATCGGAATCTGAAATGAGATCATGAAAATATGTAACATCTGTAACAAGTAGTAACATTACTAACAAGTAGTAATGTGTGGAAACATTATCTTGCTCATAAGAAGGAATGAAAATACACCAGAGACCATCAAATTTAAATCGAAATATATACAAGTACCTTCGAGATTCCAAATGCATTATCCACGACATGACGGCCACGAGACAACCTGTAGCTGTATATAATTTCTCGGTGGACCTGTGATTAAAGAGAGAATGGTTTCATCAGCCAAGGTCTGAGTGCGAATGCGTCATTGCCTATTAAGTGATACGACACGGGCTTGTCTTATTAGGACGAGGGCACTTTCAGGCATTGCGGCTTTGTTCTCTTTTACAGCCTCATGTAGTGTACAGTTCTTCCATCTTCTTTTATCTGAGGCATTATCCTCTCCCCCAACATCAACGTACAAGAACTTATACCCAGCATCTGCAGCTGTCCTGAGTACAATGCTGTGGAAGCCCTTGTAATTATAATAAAAGGAGCCTGCTTTGGGTGGCTTCTTCATGGCAATATGCTTGCCGTCCAGGGCCCCCAGACAGTTGTGGTAGTTCCATCGGGAGCTGAACTTCCCAGCTATCTCCTTCCACTATTTTTCAGTTCGGGAGCAGCTGAGCACTTCTTCCTTATAGACCTCAATGATGGCTTTGCAAACCTCTGTTAAGAACTTGCAGATTGTACTTCAACTCTCAAGCTGTGCTGTAGACTTGGATAGGAATTTCCAGGTGGCTAGGAAACTGGGGGTGGCAACCACCTTGAGTCCAACTTCAAATGGTTTTCTCGTGAATGTGGTCTGTTTTTTAAGGTCATGTGTTAACTTCTCCGCCATCTCTTGGAACAGATCAGGTGTAATTCTTCCTGTAACCTCTGGGATCGTCCTTGTGGAGTTCTGTCACTAGCTGATCATAATGTCAAAACTCATGTCCTCTAGCCAACCATTCCCTAACCCATACTGCCCTTGCTTTTATTGTTCTAGTTGGAGTTGTCTCTTCTTTTCTTGTTTTTCCTCTTGCTCTTGCTGCCTTTTCTCCTGCCCTTCAAGAAGTAATAGCCTTGCAGCTGATAGATATAGACACCATCTTTGTTCTGCAATAACAGTGTCTCTGGCATTCAGCATGTTGTATCGTCCACAGCGAGTCGAGGAATGAAGCTAGGTGTGAAACCTACGCTATATATAGCATGCCATCAAGCGAGACAAAGCGTGACCAAAAATTCCCAAGACGATTTCACGCATACGCGAAGTCGTCAGGGAAATTTGTGACTGTGCGGAAATACAGCTGGCATTATGCGTGTCGTGCGTGACACTGCAGGACATTGAGGTACAATGGGGTACGGCAGTCGTGAACAATGCGCCGACAATACTTAACCTGTACGTAAACAAGTAGTGCCATTGCATGTCAATGCGTGCCAATGCGGCCCATGTTTGGCCGCGCATTGCGTAGACAGTGAGTAACTTATGCGTGTACAATGCGCGAATAGGGTGCAAACGCCGCTTCACGATCTGCTGCGTACCACGGAAACGAGACGCCTGGCCACGAGGCATTGCGCGGTATTTCGGGGACAAAAATCATGCAAGTGTCAAGGTGGCATATGAATGAAACACAGAAAAATTTGCCATTCAATGGCCACCATGCATTTTTTTCTGCGCTTTGATAAGATACAGAGCTGCAGTTTTCCCTTTTAAATATGGTGATAGCCTGGACTTCTGTATCTACAGTTCGATGAGTTTCATCAGGTAAAGTTGGTTGAAAGTTGGGCGGATGCATGCACTTCAAAGACTGTTCGGAGGCAATGAAGGTCAACAGGTACATATAAGTGAATGGGTGACAAATTGCTGTCTGGCTGCACTTATAGCAGTTTTGAGTCAAGAGAGTTTACCTATACTTCATCAAACGTCAAAGCTTTGTAGATCTCGTGTCAAGTAAATCTCAGATACTGGTAGCTCTTTGGCTTATGTGCTAGAATGTGTAACAACATCCATATTCGCAAGCACTGCATGTCCTGTGTATGTTTTTCTTCCTTAGTGTACCACTGGATAGATGTGAACGTTCAAAAGGGGATGCAAGAACTGACTAGAGCGAAATCTTTAGAGGTACAAAGACTGAATGAAGAAAAGGCCGTGGAACTGGGAGTAAATATCCTCGGAGAATTTGCCATGTTCTCTTTCGTTGCAGCAACAATTTATTTTAAATATCGCAGGCCCTCCAACAAAAGTAGCCAAAAAGAAGAAGAAAAACAGAGGGAGGTGTTAGCACTGCAGGAATCCGTATCTGATTTACATCTTCTGATAGAAGAACAGGCAGCGGAGATACGACGGCTGCAAAGAACAGTTTCGGACTTACTATGACGTGTATAATGGTGTTTTTATTAACTACCAGTTGAGTCTCCTTTCATTGTTTTTATGTTTCCGTTTATTTATATTGTTGTTTGTATTGTTCGGGTATGTTGTAACCGGTCAGGACATCAGTCATCCACTGTCAGGACATCTGTCATCCACCGTCGGCCAAGACCTTGTCCTGGAGGTATTTCCAGAGCTAATGAACTCATGTATCTGCACCAAATCTGTGTTGAAGCTTCGTGAAGCACTTTTTGGGGGGTTGTTTTTACGGTCTTTGATTGGCTAGGCACCGTTTACATTGTATGTACAATCACGTCCGAGCCACACCTCCTTAACAGTGAGACCAATTCAGTCAAACTTAATATATAAAGTTTTAAAGAACTGACCAAGTTTTTTGGGTTTATCCGTCCGCTGGTTGTAAATTTTATTTTGACCCTGTATAAGGTTTATTTTACAAACTGTGATATATTGCGATAGCTAAGCATCTGCTGGCCCAATTGAATTAATTTTGGTTTATACACTGCACAATAAATCAACCAATCTATTGCCCATTACCAATTCGATCACAGCAATGTTTCTCGGCGACGCTGTTAAATCCATTGAGTACCGGTATAGTTATTTATATTAATGTAGGACAATATGTGTATTGTCTTTTGCAGGGATCACCCATTTAACTTAAACTGACGAATTTATGTGAGTTTAGATGAAGAAACGCGTTTAGTAATCAAACGACGACATGAACAGGTGTATACAAACGTCATACATGCACTATTAAAGTTAATATGTGGCATTTTGATTATAATGTTGATTGTTCATATATAAGAAAGTTGAATAATGAAAATACATAAAATGTGAATGACGATGCTTGATTGTACATGTCGCTAAACTGAACTCCTTGCTCGACTTGAGTTACATTTGACTATCGCTCTGGACACCTGCATGCATAGGCTATAAAAATTGTTATGCTGCCTGCAAGCAAAGTTGGTGAATTGATATACATATTAAAGGTTGGCATACAGCTCTAAACTAAAGGTAGACTTATATGGAACTGGGTGACCAATATTCCTTGTTTGGAAATAGCTACATCTGAATAAAGCTGTCTGGTTTATTAGCTGTCTTTCTTGAGTTGTTGTATAGTGTTTTAACGCGGACTGTGACATCGAAATAGTTGGATATATATACCCATGTACCTGCATATTGTTTTGAATCTGTGCACAGAATGTATATTGGTACGACTCATTTGGCCTAAAAGACATAAAATCAAGCCAAAGCGGCTCCGGGTAAAAATATTTCTTCGGAAAGAGTATTTATACTATATTTATTTATTGGTTAGTTAAGAATTTGTCACTTATTTGACAGTGGGAGGACATTCGCAGACAGAATCGGTGTGCCTGGAGTAAACCGCCGAGCTTAATTCATTAGGTGGTACCTGACAAACCTCCTTATATACACTTAAACGAATCGGCGTGAGTTGGATAAAGACAAGGTGATTGTCCTTATTGTCGCAGCAAGTCAGAGTTTTAACTGTCTGAGCCAACGCTTTCTCGTTCTAAAGTGTAGATTCATTTATTAAAGGTTATACGCTGATCGCACTAACTCGGCCCATTTGTTGATGGATTGATCAACTGGTTATTTCTTAACCCAGGTTCAAGAATTTTTCATTTCACTTCCACGTAACAATGATCATGCAGTTCTATGGGTGGAGCTAGGAGTGGCCGGTGGAGCTAGGAGTGGCCGGTGGAGCGAGAAGTGCCCGGTGGAGCTAGGAGTGCTCGGTGGAACTAGGAGTGCCCGGTGGAGCTAGAAGTGCCCGGTGGAGCTAGGAGTGCCCGGTGGATCTAGAAGTGCCCGGTGAACCTGATGAACCGAATTGTTCGTCGTACTGGAAAACAGTAGGCCCTAATCCAAGGAACAACCATCTGCGCAAACGGCCTAACGGGCACCTTCTCACGCTTGGTATCTTCATCAATGTCCCTATAATGTAATAGCGGTGGAACTCTACTCTGTACTGATCTACATCTCAATACCCATGACCTCAGTAGTCAGGAGTCTTGTCTGTAGATTTATATAGATTTTAGGGTCTTATACCATGTCATTCGCCTAAACCTGCCACTCGTCGCAGTCCATTGGCTCTCGACCAATGAGATACTGATTCGGCTGCGGCCAGACGTTAGGTTTTGGTAATTAACGATTGGTCTTCTCTGTGTTTAGCCTAGTTTTCTTCACTCCTGAACACAAACTTGAACGTATTAAGCATAATCTCATTTTACGGCACTGAAAATTTATTGTAGTTCTATGTGTATAAATATATATAGGCTTATATACACTTGCTTAAAACTTTTGTTTGTGAGTGATTTTTGTGTATCTGAAAAGAAAAGACAACACTAGGCCAAAAGTATATATCCATATATCGATAAAAAAAAACCCATTTAAAGTTCAAAAACGTCACTTTTAATTTTTGTGATGTGGGATAATCCAGATACCGCAGTTCAAAGTAAGCAAATATGCCCATGAAGAGAAAATCGAACGAGCCGGCATGCTGTCAATTTTAACCAATCAAGAGCGAGATATTTCTACAACGTGAAAAGACATCTGTTTCCGTTGTGATGTCAGGAGTACTTAGTTCACCATTTTGCCATGAAGAAGTAATTATAAACCAGCTGTTTTCTTTCTGATTACGAGACAA
Organism: Acanthopleura granulata; assembly: GCA_016165875.1. Lineage (NCBI taxonomy): Eukaryota > Metazoa > Mollusca > Polyplacophora > Chitonida > Chitonidae > Acanthopleura > Acanthopleura granulata. The sequence goes on from JABBOT010000010.1 coordinate 17,151,369, forward strand.
CTGTGATATACTTTAAAGCTATTTTCAACGAGAACGTGGTAGTGGAATACCTCTGCGGTTATTCTCCAACGTCTCAACCAGGAGGCCACAATTTGTTGCCTTCGAATGCAATAATAAAGGGATTTGTACTTCGCACACAAAAGAGTTTCAATTCTAAATACTGAAGAGCGTAGGGTACCAATGGCACGACATCACGTTTCCGGTTTCTGTATGATGGCGTATCCCATGGCCTCGTAAAAATTCCACATAAAAAAGATGATGTATAGAGTTACCAAGCCCGTCATGAAAAATGCTTATGCCCGTTTAGGTCTCTTTTGGCCCCTCTTCTGAAATTGCTTTTGTTATACTTTTTTTGTCTTTTCTTTATGCATAATTTTGTGTAACATATCAAACTGTAGGCCTACAGTTTGTGTACGACTGATACACAAGTCACTGTGGATTTGCAAATTTGTACACAGTGGTTTTTAGAGAGTACGATACACGAACATGCTCCGCTCATGACGTAAAATCACGTGCACTCTGGTTATGGTCTGTTCTGACAAAGTGTTGTCAGTGACAGATCTGACAAATCACTGAGTCACAAATCTGAAAATACAGTCTACGTGTATATACATATGTTCGAAGACTTCATTGATGTTTTCGGCACTATATCCTACACCGAGGAATATTTCACTCAATAAAAATGAAATCCTATGATGTAGAACCCTCACTTAAGAAAAATGATACACTGCCATGAAACGGACTCGATCTCATGTATTACATGACTGAGAGGCTTTCAGTGCTGTATCCCACTTTTACGATCAGGAGTATTTAAACAGGACTATTTCCTTGTGGTCTTATTTAACATTTGCCTGGAGTTCACCTAGGCAACTCTATTATTAAAACTGTGGTATTAAACTTAAATCAGTTTATCTGAATTTTCTCTGATGAAAGCTTCAAAAGGCATTGATTTAAATAAGACCAAACGACGCGTTAATTTTACTCTCCAATTTACCATATTTTTTTCTATGCGCATCTGGGTTAACTAACAGTCACCTCACTGTAGCGGCGCATTCAGAGAACTTCAGGTTAACGTGTCATTCAGCTGATGTACCTCATTGTGTATCCAGCCTCGAATATGGCTTTTCTTAGGGAAAAAATACCATTATTCCCAAAGCTTTCCCCTATCTAGCGAGTGCATCATACTTTAACCTGTTGCACGATGAAGTGCAAATGAGACAGTCACAAGACATATTTTAACGAGATGTACATGATGCAATCTGCGAACACTATTTCTTCCATCAGAGTTCTCCCCCTTGTGCTTATAACTCTTCAGCTGTCAACCGGCGAAAACCGAAACACGAGAGGCAAACCATGGTGGCCTTTCCGTTGGTAAAGTTGGGAACGTTGGCGATAAAGCAAATCAGCAAACCTTTGGCTAAATTCATTCGAAATCGGGCCACTTCATCTCCTTTCTTCAGAACCTACATTTGTATGCCACCAGCCCAGAGTATGTATTGCTACTGTGTTGTTGTTGTGTCATCATTATAATTTTAGTAATGGACATCAAAACTAAGCAACTTAACAACACATCCTATTCGATCATGTTGACCTCAACACAGCATTTACCTCACGATGTTCCATTTAATGATGTATCTACTTTATCGTGGAAGAACTATGTACGTTAAATTTTATCTTATGAACTCAAGCTCAGCTATGTCATCAATCTTCGCAGCCGTTGTTGCAAACAAATGTGAAATACTTCTGGACTTTAAGAGGATCAGTGACGCCATTGTCTAGATATTGCTCCAAAGAATGAACAACTGGCTACAACAGAGTGTAAATCGTAGGATGAAATTTACAGACATACTTGTACCCATAATGCTTTAAGTCTTCAAACATGGCGCTTTCATGCATTACTGAGATCTGGGATGAGTAAGCGTGAGTTTATCATGACTTAACAGTGGGCGTTAGGGGTCAGAAATTGTAGCGGATGCAAAGCGTCCAACCAAAGGAGAAAAATGCAACACAGAAGCGGGGCCGAACTGGTCGGGTGAAAGCTCAACAGTAGCTGGTCGAGTTTGCGCCATAAGTTGTAGCTTAGTGGAAAGGCCATGTGATTATTTGGCTAAATAACAGTGGATATGTATTTTTCTGTTCCTCAGTGTACCACTGGGTAGACGTGAACATTCGGATGAGGATGCTGGGACTGTCGCGAGCTACAGAGGTACAAAGACTCAATGAAGAAATGGCAGTGGAACTGGGAGCAGAGATGCTTGGAGAATTTGTCATATTCTCAATTGCTGCATCAACAATTTATTTCGAGTACCAAAGGTCTGCTGTTAAAGAAAAACTAAAGGAAGAAGCCAAACAGAGAGAGGTGCTAGAGCTGCAGCAGGCTGTAACGGAATTGGGGATTGTTACAGAAACACAGGCAGCTGAAATACGTCTGTTACAAAGGACAGTGTGGGATTTAGATGAAAGGACAAGCAAACTGAAAAGATAATGTGTATATATGAATTTAGTTTTAAATTTTATTGACAGACATGGGTGTTTCATCAGGTGGTTTTTATATGAGTTTTTTGCTGTTTTAAAATAACCTCAATGCCCTGGAATGCATTATTTATTTCAATGATCTGAATTCTGAATGTTACAGGATTACTGACATGAGAGTGTTTGCACTGAAAACGACGGAACTTTGTCAGTGTCATATGTATATATATATTGGTATATACCTTTAAGTATTAAGCTTTCCTTTAATAGTGCAAGTTATTATGAGGTTAGGAAAACAAACCGATCATATGGGCCACAGAGCTAGTTTGCAAAATTGCGTTGAAAGCAGAACTTCAGGTGTGAATATCTGGGGGAAAAAGAGAAATTCCTGAGTAAGGTGTTAAGCACACACCAAATAAATAAAAGAGGATGTGAAGATTATATACTGAGGTTACAATAATTTCGGTGAAATAAGCTTTTGTGCAAGAATATGCAAGATCTTTATTTTTGTTTTGGATCAGATGTCTGATTATTACACCCCTTGCAGGACAACGGGAGTGTGAGGACCGAGGTTAACATTCCCCAGAGTCTTCATTATTTCAGGTGTGTGTTATTAGCACACTTGATATTTGTTTTAGGGGATGGGTAATATGCCTCAAATATTTTCTTCCAAGGAATAATTTGTAATTACAAAAATACTTGTCAGAGAAGCGATTAGTGTAGATTGCATCAAAGCATCATTTTGCTCTTGTTATGACATATTCTCGGGTATGACACGATTTTTTTTTCTGTTGGATGGATTGTTAAGTAAGGGGATTTTACTTTATTAGAGTACACAAAAAAGCCTGCATTCATTTGAAATATACTTTGATGTGATTTTAGGGCCCAGTGACATGTAGTATGTCTGTTTAGGATTAATGGTCACCATTTCAGGCTTTCTGATGATTTGTTGTTATTGAGTAATGTTGTACACAGATTAAATTTTAATAATCAAAATATATTCCATCATGAAAGGTGGTTTCATCTTGTCTGGATCTTGTGTATGTAATGATATTAGTATACAAAGACTGAGTTCCATGGCTTTAGTTGATTAGAAGGTAAACATTACATCCAAGAGGCATTGGTTAATATTAGGTTATGCGCACAGGGTGATTCTCTTAAAAATACAACTGCATGTACTCTAATGTATGCTTCCCTGAACAGAAAAACACGATGGTCAAATTGCATTTTCAACTTCATAGTCATTTGAGCCAGATAGGCTTATGACCTATCCTTTGACACCAGTGCGGTCGCTGTGAGTTCAAGTCCAGCTCATGCTGGCTCCCTTGCCGGCCGTACGTGGGAAGGTCTGCCAGCAACTTGCGGATGGTCATAGGTTTTCCTTGGGCCCTGCCCAGTTTCCTCCCACCATAATGCTTGCAGCTGTCGCATAAATGAAATATTCTCGAGTTTGGCGTAAAACACCAATCAAATAAATAAATAAATAAATCCTATCCTATCCTTTGATCAGAGGGGAAGGTTTACTGATTCTAAATGTTGAAGGACTTTTGTGGTGATTGGAATAACTATTAGAATATTTCAATTTTTTTTAAATTCAGTTTTGTTTTATGGACACTTTTAAGCTTTCTCCAGACACCGTGGATAGGTATTGGGATAATTGTGGTCCTTCTTTACTGCAACATAGTACTGTTTCCCAGCCATATTTTACTGCTTCACGTATAATGCTGCTTCACATATAGTGACGTTTCACTGAAACAATATCATCTTTGCTCTGGCCCGGTTTTATGAAGCGCACTTGACTAAGTTTTTTTAGCCTAGCTAAGGGACATTTGGCGCAAAATATGCTACATAAATCCCAACCCTGGACAACCGGCGCTGGAGTCTAAACTGTAGGATCCACATGTGTTTACGCTTTTGCTCTGTATTTATTATGCTCTATTCCCGTGGCATCCGCAAGTAGTAGGATAATCCCTTGTCACAGGATAATTTTAATGTCACAGGAGAATCTGTAGGTCACAGGATAATCCTTACGTAACAGGACATAATCCGGTCACTGTAGTGTGACGAAACTCCCATAAGAGCGACCAACATTTTCAAAATGATGTTTATTAAACGGTTTTAGATACCTTTAAACACATGTAGCTCTGAACCAAGTTAAGGTAGTGCTGTTTTCTTTCCTTTTTAAGATCTGAATGCGAAGATAAGTTATATGATTTTCATGTCCCTGGCTAGACACTATATACTACAGCCACAGGAAAACAACAGGGTCCAGTTTGTACACAGCTGGCAGCATTCCAGCAGTGTCCTCCATGGCGTGTCATCAGTGTTAACTGATGAGATGTGTGCAGAACGTATATTTATCGTTTACTCTCCTTTCTGCCAGCAAGCCGCGGATGGTCGTGGGTTTTCCCCGGGCACTGTGAAATATTTTTCAGTACGGCATAAAACCGCAATCAAATAAATCAATAAATATATTTATAGTTCAGAGGTCACTAACCATTATCCAGACTCATCCTTCTCAGGCTCTTTCACTGATTCCTTGCCAATTTTAGATCGGCCTGTAAGAAATAATACTGTGTGTAATAACAGTGCGATATTTTTGTAACTATAAAATCTGTAATTCACTTTACAAATCTGCGAATGTGCTCCGTGTACCTGTACATTTCACGTGTGGGACTGTGTGGAAAGTGATATTTCACTTATACTCAAGTGACATGTTACCTCTTCTATAGGACTTGACATCTTATATATCCTGTGTAAAAGCGTAAGGCCTGTGTAGACTTCATTTCTCTCATCACCCGTGGTGACCATTTTGTTTGTTTCCAATGAGCGTTTGTATGTTAATATACGGACCTGAACTCAGCTCATTTTTCAGGTTAATATTTGTTTTGGCATATTCTGAATTGTTGTAAAATGTTACAGTTGAATTACTGAGTATAATTTTTCACTTTGTTAAGAGGAATTTTTAATGTATGCAAGGAATGTTTTGCGGACTACTTTGGCGTGATATTTCCGTACGCTCCCAGCTCAGTGCTTGAAGTCGGGAGTAGCGGGACATTGTTTTTATTATGTGTTTATTTTTATTTCCCAAGGTAAATATGAGGTGCTTCTATGGAATTTTGTTTGTTTAGGAAAAATGCTCCTCAGAATATATTTGTAAGTACACAAAAACGCTTTGGTCATGCTAATCAAAATAATTTTTACTGCGGTCTGCACTTGACACTGCGTGGTGTGGAAGTGGGGATAGCCATACCCCAAACTGTTAGATGCTTTGGGAGCTTTTTGTCAGTTTTCCTTATTCAATGTAAATATTTGATGCTTCTTAAACTTCAAGAAAAACTCTCTCACATAAGCACAAAAGCTCTTGTTATATATAGTTCTATAGTTTAAGTTTCCTGCATATTTGTTTGGAAAATTAGTTCTCTAAATCTGGCCGATCGGTAAAGCTATGTCATGATTGGTTAATTTAGATCACGTGGCCAATATCCTTTGAATTATGAATAACAGAGCCCTCCGAGTATTTGGGATGACACACAGCATCTCAATTGGTAAACATCTAATAATACATCGTTTAGTGAATACCACTATATTTAGTGGTAAATAAATGGATGATTAGATACTACATGTAGATAAAATACCGTGGTTTAATATGGGGAGTTGGGTTTCTGAAAGTTGTCCCATCTCCCACTACACTCAGTACCAACCTTAGTACATTAGAACACATGTTATGTATGGGTGATACATCAGTGAAAGTGAAGTACATGGCAAATCTACTTTGGCTGCCAACGTCTTTGTGCCAGGATAAAGAAGTATGTAATACATCCAATACTGACTTTGGTAATTGATCTTGTGCTTGATCAATGTGCTGGTTTGTGAAGTAACTATCGACACTTCAGCTTATACCTGATTGGTGACCTGTATAACTGTGTGATTGATTTTACAATATACATTCGTAGATCGTATTTTAGCTTTTCAAAGCCCTGTACAGTAAACAGCTTTATAATAAAGAATTACTTCACGGCCTCGCTGAGCTCTTAGCTCTGCTTTTTTCATGCAAATGCATAATTCTTTTTTAAAATGCATAAATGGTGTCAACTTCATCAGAAAGGTTAGTCAGTCACCTTGAATGAGATAAGATGTCACCAAAGTCTCAAGGCAAGCGTCGCCCCGAGCCGTTGAGGACACATTTGTTGAGTAAAATGAACAGAATATAAAAGAGTTCTTGTTACTTTATGTAAATTATACATGTATTCACATTTGTGAAAGCCTGTTGTTTTGAATGCCCCGGTAAGTGCATGAGTGTGAAAACAGGATGGATAACTACCTACTGAGGAGGAAGCTACCTGTGTATGTTCATTGGAGCACACACATGACGTCACAAACGGGCACTGCATAAGTTTCACTACAAAGGAAGGAATCGCTGTATGTATCCACGCATATCCGAATTTAGCCACAACATCCGATAGACCTGTCAGGTGTACATTTGAGGACCAAGGAAGTGCGTTGTTTGGTATTTCAAAAATTATGCACTGTTATAGAGCCCCTGAATCCAAATGCCTAGGTTGTATACATGTATCACAGTATAGTCTGGTTATTTAATATCTCGGAGCTGAATTTTCTCAGAAATAAAGAGTTACTTTGCTGTAAGTGGATGTCGAACGAGATGTGGTGTCATATAGCTGTTGGCACAGGTGAATGTCTATTATTTCTACACATCCTCTTGGAAGTTGTGTGGCATGACATTGGATGAACTCTAGTAGGGACCCGGTAAATTATACCCCCTGATACTATATGCATAGGTCAGTATATAGTTATTGCCGTCAGATTTCTATCTAGGTAATAACAGTTAATTACTGTCAAAGCTGAACTCAGCCACACCATTGAATACTACAATCGTGCTTCAAATACGAAATGAGACACAGTGTACCTTCCTTATGAAAAAAAATGTAATTGTCGAGATAGCGATGTCGGATGTAAACTAAATGATGCATCTAAATTCATAAAGAGGGAAAATGACAATCCCTTCATTCATATTATATGCACAATTTCAACAATCAGTACACATCGATGTGGCAACACATTAGATTTACATGTAGGCTCCGTAATACATACAATAAAGACAAACAATGAAATCTTCTAACTTCTAAATTCTCGCATCAGGTTTGACGTTAATTATGTTGCTTTTGTACGTACGTAATACATGGTTAAGGCTCTCCCAGTTAAAAGTACATGGCTTACAATGTCAACTTGTTTAATTGGGTGCAAGGCTGAGAGTGCGGAAGTGGCATATCTGGTTGCATTTCCGAGGGCTATAAGGTTCAAAGGCCTCTTACAGAAGGTGTTATGCGTACGTTATTGTCATGGTAACTAATGCTGTATAGGTTTAGCGTTGTATACAATGCTAAATGCGCTTTGTCGCATGACTGGATTTGTAACGCGTATACTATGCTATACGCCCTAGGTCATGCATTTGCTTGGATTTGCATTGCGTGTGTATACGCAAAATGGGTAATGCTGGCACTTAAAATCTTCAAGACAAATTACCTCATCTTAGGAAAAGTAATTGGTTGACCTAAGCGGATCATTATAACGGTGCGTTTCAAAGATCATAAAGAGAAAGGACGCCATGGAATGTGAGCAGATTTGATAAGACAAGTTCAGTTAATGTGGTCATCTGTTCCGGTCCAGTGCACGTAAACGAGAAAACTGCCCGTGACAGTCACTTAGCGAAAACAAACCCCCAAAAACAAAAACAAAAAAAAAAACAAAAACAAAAAAAAAAACCATGATTGAATTAAAGCTCGAAAAGGATAAGATAAATTCCACCCTTTGATAAAATGGCAGCTATTTCAATTATCTATCTAGGGAAGTGTTTGTATACCCAAATGGTCTTTGAAATCAAGATCCGGCCCTCTACAGATGCATGTTATTTCAGGACAAAATTGAAAGTTGATAAATTAGGAGACCAGATTTTATTAACCAGATTTATTAAGAAGATGACCTTCCACTCATTTACCAACTACACGTAGTTACATTGGTACACTCTTGAGGACATTGTTCGTTATCCAGTAAAAAGGCTCTTGTAAAAGGCATAAAGTTCTGTCTGACATACATGAGGGGCAATGACACCAGAGAGTTCAAGTTTCGAGAGAATTTGTTCACAATGGTTTCTTGGATTGTAGAAAGAAATCAGCCAATTGCCTCGGCCAAGTATAGAGGCCAGCACGAGGAATCTGTTTTCGGTTTCACAAGCATTTAGCCATTCTTGTTTTCTGTGTGTCATGGAACATATATCTCGCTGTTTGTTTATTTATTTATAAATAAATATTGCACCACAAGCTCTTGTGTTACTATAGGAAACATACCGGGCATGCAAGCCGATCGGTCGACTTTACATTCAATCCACATGCAAAGGCGCATTTTCACTGGTCGGCTGCTCAGCTCAGTGCTGAACCTTCTGGACGGCGCATGACAGTAAATGCATGTTCTGAACCTGTGTGTTGAGCATGCATATACTAAACGACTATATCTTGTGAAAATGAGCTTGCCGAGACCTCGCCTGTTCAAATGAGGCGGTTTTAACTGCATGGCAACAAAGACTGTGTGGTAAACGCCTGACAGCGTCAACAAACAGTAGACGTAATATACAAAATGTATCTGAACATCAGCTATTACATATGCAAGTTTAGTGGTATATAATTTCTGGAGCTTATTTCTTTTGCGATTGCCTCATCATTACACTTTGATCCATTTTTCTATTTACAGTTATTTACAGTTGTCTGTATATGAATCGTTGCTCAATCTACATATGATGCACAAAACTATATGACAGCCTGTCTGTACCGGAAGGGATCTCAATTCAAACAGACAGATTTGCCACCGGGCTTGCGTAAAAACGTGCAAAACGTGGTAAAAGCACAGTCCTTGAACACTCTTCAGTGTTACTGCATATGTGCGTATAACATTGGCATTTTCTTCCAGCATCAAGTGCACTGAATCATGGTATAAGATTCTGGTCATATTTACAGGGTGTGGCTGTCCCTACCCCTGGGAAGCTCAGAACACTAGGCGACATGTGACCAGACATCTCCAGTAGGTGGAGAAGTTATTCACAGTTCCTCCACAGCCTCTATAGGTGAATCGTGAACAACGGCGCCGTCTCGAGTCGAAGTAGTAACGCTGCACCGGTTTGTTGCACTTCAAACTTCCGGAATGCATGGGCTTAAGACAACGGTGGTTTTTTCCTGGAACGGAGAGAAAGGTTTGATCAGCTACGATCCATCTGACTGAATGGGCTGGCATCAGCACAGCGTTCATGTACACTTTAGAAGTCTCGTTTATCTGTTCGACTCCCCAGTTCAAATTTTGAATAACTTAATCTATTTCTTCTATTTATCATAATGTTTATTTTTTGCCCAAGCCATAAACGGCTTAAGCTAGAAATGTCTTTACTAAATACTTTTCAGATGTAGCAACTAAGTAGCTCGAAATGAGGCGAAAGTTGGCAACAGCACAGACTTAACAATCTTGTTTATATGTTTGCACAGAGGCACATTATATCTTTAACTCATATCTCGATTTCATTTTTGTGAACAAAACGAAATAAAGGGGTTTCTTGTCAAGTTTGGAAGGAACTATTTTGTGCCTCGTATGACTGTTCATAATAGGCCTAGATGACTTACTTGTTCTCATACAGTAGGCCTCGTGAGGACATCCGCGTAAGAACATACAACTGACGGGCTTAGTCTTACACTCACCGCCAGTTCTGCAGGGATTCTATAAGAACAAAAACAGTTCTGATGGTAACTGTAATGTCTACGAAGACAGCCTATTGGCTGAATTGACAGATGCCACAAGGATGAAATCTTATACTAAAGCTTGGCGGATTCATTCATGTTTTCATTATGCACAGATACACACAGGTTAAATATAGCACAGGCGGGAGAGCTTTGAAGTATTTTTCATTTATGAATGATGTGTACACCTACCGTGAAACTCCGAAATAATAGAGGAAAGCGATACTGATCTTAGTTGACTTAGACACTTTATATTGGCTACATTCATAATTTATTTATTTATTTCACAGGGGTTTTGAAACTCTAGAATTTCTCACTGCTATACTATGGGAAGCCCATATAGAAGAAACCAGGTTGCCCATTGATATCACCACTAGCATTCAGTAAATATACAACTGACAAACTGCATGTCCCTCATCGGACGTACAGATAGTCGCTTTTCATATTGGTCGAAGGCAACTCATCTCCAACGAACTTCAGCGCGAATCACCTAAATGGCCTACGTCACAGGCTATAGGCCTGAGCTGGACTTGAACTCACCTTACTGGTGAGAGGCTTTCGGATCACTGCGTTGCAGTAAGTGCGTTAACCGCCTTAGACACAGAGACCCTCAGTATAAGATATACATCTATATGTTATGTAAAGCTGTGCTGGATTAACTGGCATTTCGTTTATCCGTCGATCGTTAGCTGCTATAACACCCTTCATCACACCAGATGACCAGTAGGGTTACCTGTTGACAAGGGTTGGGGGCGCATTCACATCGGGGACATCCAGAGCTGAGGAACCCAAATTTACACGTCTTTGGACAGGTTTCTGCGCACGGTGCTGTGGAACAAAGACAAGCATGTATATAGCATTTGCATTATTTCATGTACATTTTTTCCATTTATTCCAGTGATGAGTTAGTATACGCCCCACGTAATCAATTTTCGGCCATACTCTGGTGATACACATCGTTACAAATTGAGGAATCCGGACATGAAAATTCTGCCAAAAAGCCGTCGTGCAGTGAGGGAGATTGAGACGAGTCTGACGCCGTACTCAAGAATATTTCACTCATACGATGTCGGTTGACTGACCTACACATGAGGCTCTGTGTGGACAGTTAGAGTTGAAGTCACATTTGCCAGGCGTGGCTACACAAGAGCCCCAGAGACATCTGAAGTTCTGCAACAACAACGACGATAGAAAATGCTGCTTAAAAGAGAATTACTTATAATGATAAAGTTATGTAGTTCTAATTACATAAACTGAAAGAGTTCTTATTACACGGATTAAGAATTGTTTGGTTAAACGAACTAAAAACATATCAAAGAAGCAGCCCGATAGGCTTTCAGTGAACTCATAAGAGGACAAGCTTGAAAAAACAAATGAACGAATGTAATCTTCAGCAATAGCCTACATTTTTGGATAAACTCCTGTGCATCGCAAGTATAGAACAGATGTAGGCCCGTGTAGTTGTCTTACCTCACAAGGATCCGGGGCACACTTACAGCGAGGGCATCCCTCTGATAACATCCCATATTGACAGCCTATCCGGCAAGAGCGCTCGCAGGCTGAGGGGATTAAAGAGTGGAAGTTATGAGGAATCAGTGTTTCAAGTGTGACCAAACACACTATATATATCAAGTGATATAACTTTCCACACGGTAACTGAAACATGTCGGATCTGGGAAATAAGCCGTTCTTAGACGTATCTACATGTATATAGCTTGCAGGCTAAGCTACTTGACAGCCACAGGAGGCTTCGGGCTATAGCAAGTACGAGAACAGTTCCAATCCCAGTAGGGGCCTATTTCATCTTTATTTGAAGACAATGTATCAGTTTTACAGGCGATTGAATTGACAACTATCGCCAGTCAACCAGTTGTTAATCCATCCATTATTTCTCTTCACAACAGATGGGAATGAGGAACTTCAGTAAACTAGAATTATCACACAGGTCTTATACCTACAAACACGCTGCAGAAGCAGTAGTGTATGGGCACAATTAAAGGTGTACTCTGTATTCGATTGATACAAACATACTGATCATCAGACTATTATTCACCATGGGCCTGAACTGCTTAAGGTGGGGAAATACCCCACCTGCAAACAAAAGGAATATTATTTGTTCATTGACAGATCACCTAGCCCGCGCGGTGCCCATACCTAGACACGAGGCAATACTCACTTGCCGCTGGCAAGCACGTGGCAACATGTGGACATCCGGTGGAAAACTCACACTCGCCTGGCTTAGATTCACATCTTCCCGAGCAGTTAGCATTCTATAACAACAACTGATTGTCCTGCATTACAGATGTAAGACTTTCATTTATGCTTAATGTTAATGATAAGAAAAATACTAAAATGATAATTTTTTCTTTACTAAATAGATTATTTTGGAATTTTTTATTCTGGGATGAGATTTTCATAATACTTTCGATTGCCACATGTATTTATTCCGGTGCACAAATGGACTCGTTCACTTCTTTATAGTCGGTGGTTTGTATGAGAATGACTGCCCGCTGACTCACCCGGCAAGGATCAGGGGCACACCTCGAACGAGGACAGCCCTGGGATAAGAAACCATAGCGACAAATCTGTCTTGTCGTCGCCTCACACACTGGCAAAAGGAACAAAATGGTAAACCTGAAGCGTTCAAATAAACACTCGTGTGGAAGGGTGCCAATGTGAGCATAACTAACGAGTACCTGAGCTGATCTTTAAAATTAAGTTCGTTTTAAATTTTTAGCACAATTTTACTCTTGTTCCAAAGACACGCCCCGCCAGTTTGGAACCTTTCCCACCTTAAGTAATTCGAGTCTAATAGGTGAAGTCTAATGTTCATTCCTGTCTTTGCGATAACATTTTGTGGGAACACTGGTAACGCATTCCTCATACTTTGGAAAGGGAACTTTGGTCAAATTGCCTCCCACTGATAACACAATGTTCAGACAAACTTTCATCCGATGATATGTCAAGAGGGCTTTTTGGTATCTGAGTATAAAGGAAGTAAATTAATGCTGCTTTACCTGATTTGCACACCGGAACCTTGGGGCAGTTCTCATCGAACTCGCATTTGCCTGGTTCTGTGGTACAGAACTGGTTCGGGGGACAACGAATGGTCTGGAGCCAACCAGAAAGAAGCATGAGTAAGAAGCAATCAAGCAAGAACTGCAACACTATTTGTAAGATGTAAACAGTACGATGTAAAACGGCCTCACCAACTTCTTGAAGTTTTCTTTTCAGTGGACAACCTTCCTAGACTAAAGTTATTTCGACCCATCAATATAAGTATTCTATTGTCCACTCCTGCCTTTGACTACATTTGGACAAACTGGAAACGTCGTACTTCTGCGTTACAAAACAATGGCTTGCAGGGTTGGTTTATTTCAAGATCCTCTGTCTGAATGGTAGTACCACTGAAGACTGGATGGCATAGTGCCACAGGATAAAGACTGGATGGAATAGTACCCCTGAAGTCTGGATGGTAGTACCACTGAAGATTGGATGGCATAGTGCCACAGGATAAAGACTGGATGGAATAGTACCCCTGAAGTCTGGATGGTAGTACCACTGAAGATTGGATGGTATAGTGCCACAGGATAAAGACTGGATGGAATGGTACCCAAAAGTCTGGATGGTAATACCACTACAGACAACCGATTACATGCCGTGACAACTCACCGTACATGGGTCGGGCACACAGTCACAACGGGGGCAGCCTTTTAACTGGAACCCAAACGGACACTCTTTGTTCGGGCACACACTGCTGCAAACTGTTTAGGTGAAAAAACATATTTTGTTCAAAGTTCATAACAAGCAGTGACGAAAATATGGCACATTCTATTAAACTATGTTGAAATCCAATGGAATATTTCCAAGATATGGCCGAAGTGGAGTCAAGCATTAATCATTCATTCATTTTCTAATAGAATATGAAAATCTGAGTCAGATTTGTATATACTGAGAGAACGAGAGACAGAGAACCCTAAACAATGTAACTTTTTTTAACTCAACAGACTGCACAACTTAGAAGTTAGAGGGACAATTCATTTGCCGACTATTGACAACATGGCAAAGCTGAGCAATTACAGTCATACCATGAATAAAGTCTATTACTCAACTATTTTACTCAGTCCACTTGAATATGTAGGCATATACAAAACTAATCACATATATCACATATCAAAAAGTAATATTGCAAGTATGAAAAGAAAAAGTTAACGAACAAACCCTTTGGCAATACTCCAAAATGTACATGTGGACGCTTGGGTAAGACAGCTTCTGGTTAACGCCCATTTTGTTGAAGAAATTCAGAAAGCTTGAACGCTGTATCAACCAATAATTGCAAATCTGATTAACAAAGTTTTCCGATGGGTTTTTACTCGAAAATAGTTTACCTTGAAACTTTTGTGAACACTTTCACCTATGCGTCGTGCTCCCAGAAGCCATCCCCTCTATACAGCGCTTACAAACCCTACCTATAACAGTATATGCCGGTGCTTATAAGAACAAAGTCAATTTCATTTGGTCTCAAAAATCTTGATTAAAGAAAATAAAGCTAAATAGCCATATATCTCCAACGTTCGTTTTCACGTTTATGTGACGGACTTTGCTCCGTCGTCTGTTTTATACCGGCCTTGATTAAGGGCCTTGGGCTCATTTTATGAAGATGGTGTGTCATTTCGTCAAACGTAACTACCATGACGACGTATCTCTTTAGCATGTGTCGTCATGGCAGTTGCGTTTGACGAAAGTTACGTCCTGTTTGTAAAACGGGCCCTTGATTCCTAGGCTCACCGTCTTGTTTGCAGACCGCCACGTGGTAGCAGTGCTCCAGAAACCGGCATTTGGCGGGTTCAGCGACACAGGAATGGCCGGCAGCACAGGTGGTCGTCTAAACATCCAACAGGTGCGGAGATGATACGAATAGTGGAGAGTATTTAGATTATTAGCAGTTCGCTGATTGTTTGACTAATATCTTTACATGTCATTAATATTACTATACATCAGACGTTCAGAAAAAGACTTGTTTAATGAGTCTGTTAATAAGTTACGTAACCGTGGTAAATACGTTCCTGGGGAGCGGAAAACGTTATTTTCGAATTAAAACATTGGACTTGGGGCCCACTTGTACGAAACCCGATGGTGTTCGTATATCTTACCAGGCAAGGGTTAGGAGCACAAGTGCAACGCGGACATCCTAACATCAAGAAACCGTACGGACATCGTTTCTGGGGACAGAACCCTTCACATGCTGGGGACAAAACAGATGTCATGTCGTTAAATGA
Source organism: Acanthopleura granulata (assembly GCA_016165875.1). NCBI lineage: Eukaryota > Metazoa > Mollusca > Polyplacophora > Chitonida > Chitonidae > Acanthopleura > Acanthopleura granulata. The sequence continues at coordinate 17,166,916 of JABBOT010000010.1, forward strand.
CGTAAAATACTGTAAGGGCAACGGTTTCTGTAAAACTAAATTCATTCAAATGTTTGCGCTGAAATGAGAGCTTAATGGGCCAAGCTGGTCTCAATCTGGTACTGTAAGATCATACCCAGTTATAAATGTAAAACAGTTAAATATAGAGCTGAAAAAAAAATGCGTCATCTTACCCTGACAATATGGTTCATATAAACACTGTGAAAATGAGTGCATTTAATTCTGGTTTTGAAATCAGGAAGAAAAAGCCATAAACTAGCCAAAATATGTGGGCATTCACAGCCGCAGTTTTCAACAGTTTTCTCAGTTGTACAAGTCACACTGTCTGCCCTTCTAACCACAAACCTGTGTGTATGGCAAGTATAGGTCAATAATTTAAGAATCAATGGTTAAGTAAATCAACAAAACTCACATACCTGTATCCCGGCATTTTGCTACATAGGGGCAGCGATTACGGTATTTACACACAGAAGGTTCAGCATGACACACCTTGCCTGAGTCACATATTTTCCTCTGCAAAAGAGTGAAACATCTTAAAAATATAGTCAAGTTATAAACTGGTTTGTCAGCGGATGGCGTAAAAATACATCGATAATATACACAAGCGAGGCAGTCAGTTGTTGTCTTACACATTTTTTTACAATCGTTTCTCATTCATTTTACTCAATCAGATTTATAGCAATTTATTTTATAAATTATCTGGCTGTACTAACCATGACAACGACGCAGTTTTTGCAATGATAACGACAAACTTGGTATAACCTTAGGATCCCTATGTCTCCATTCGATACATTTCCATAATATTTTGACCCACGCAAAGAAAAGTTCTCCAGGAGTTTGTCCTGTATTTGAGCTTTTGTACTATTCTTTCTACAAAATTCTTGAAACTAAAATTAAAAGTATAAAAGTTCATAACTACGTGGAATCAATCTACCAGTTCTGTGCGGAATGATGAGATGGGCAAAGAATACAGGAAAGGACATCATCGTACTGTCTTTCCCGGCGATGGCACAAAGCGATGGCACGATGACAATCGCATCGTACCATGGCGTCATCGCTTCGTGCCACCGTCCTACCACTTCGTATCTTCAGTCCACTGATTCGTATCATGTACACATCGGTTCATGTCGCCGTGCTGTCGCTCTATATCTTCGTCTTATCGCTTCGCGTTACAGTCTCATCGCTTCTTAACATCTTTTCATCGCCTTATATCATCACGACATCGCTTCGTTCCGCCGTCCTGTCGCTTCGCATCAGAGTCTCATCGCTTCTTATCATATTGTCATTGCTTTATATATCGCCGTTCCATCGCTTCACGCTGTTGGCCTGTCTGGACGATAGCGCCATGGTGACCTTAATAGCTTTCCGTTAAGAAAGGCTCCATAGAGGATCAGTTGTGATCAGCAGTTAAGACAACCCTTTATCCCATGTTAAGTTAATCATAATTTTTTAAGAGAGAGAGAGGGAGCGACCGTGCTTACCCTACACGGGTCCGGGGCACAGGTACACCTGGGGCAGCCGGTGGTGATTAATCCATACCGACAGACCTTATCTGGGCAGGTGTCTTCACAATCTGCAAGGGACGAGTATCGAACCTTGTTGAACGGTGGCAGGCTGGAAGGGTTGCGGTCACCTGCAATTAGGTTTTAGACAGGAAAGATGGTCCCAGGACACAACTGGTATTATTGCAAATTTCACATCGCATAAAGCGAATGCACTGGGGTGTTATTAATATAAACGGCATTTTGTTTGTATCAAATTTTCATATTCGGTAGACAAAAATATAGACGGTCGGGTTTATGTAAGTTATCTCTTATTAAAACTCACAGTATTTCTAGTGAAATATCAGAATTTTTAATCATTCCTATATTTTATAGATGGACATTGAACAGACAAAGTTCTTACTTCTTGGCAAGCTCTGGAAGACGCACTTATGCTTATGAGGGCAGTTGTTTCCAGAAACACAGTCTATAGGCTCGGTTTGGCAAAACTGGAACACTGTGTTGCACGTATTGGGCTAAAAGAAAGAGAGAAAGAGAGAGAGAAAAACATAGTTTTACAGGTACATGTTTTTTTCAGGTTAACAGATTGAATACTTCACCAAAAAACGTTACCGGCAAACGAAGAGTAATGGCCAGGGACATAATGCAATCATAATCATGATCAGTATCATGACCAGGCTTCGTAAGTGCATTTTGTCTGTGTTCTGGCTCCCTTTCGGTGGCGTCATTGACGTAGGAAAAGCTGCGTAAGGCGTTTTGTGAAATTGGATCCAGAATCATACAAAGCGATGTTAATGGTTTCCAGTATGGCCAAGCTTTGTGAACAGGTCAATATGTAATAGTAGGACTCCGACTGTACCTTACAGGGATTCTCCGCGCATTCGCACCGAGGACACCCTGTCTCCTTGAATCCGTATGGACACTGTTTGTTTCTACACGTCTCTGCGCACTCTAAAATTAAACACACCATTGTCATAAAGTATATTTTGGACAATATAATTTATTTATCTATTCATTTATTTGACTGTTGTTTTATGCCACACGGTACTCAAGAATATTTCACATACGACGGCAGCCAGTGTTATCATGGTAGGAGAAAACTGGAGAGAGCCCGAGGAAGAATATTTCACATACGACAGTAGCAGGTGTTTTCATGGTGGGAGAAAACTGGAAAGAGCACGAGGGAGAATATTTCCCATCCGACGGCAGCCAGTGTTATCACTGTGGGAGAAAACTGGAGAGAGCCGGAGGGAAACCCACGAACATCGACAGATTACTGGCAGACACGCTCACGTATGATCAGAGAGAAAACCAGGAGCTAAGCTGGAACTCGCAACGACCGCATTGGTGAGAGGATCCTGCGTCATAGCTCTACGCCAGCCGGCTAACCACTCTGTCATGGTGACTTCGACAATACAATTGGCTGACTTGATCACTATTTCAAACGCATTGCCATGATCATCCCATACCACAACTTTATTTTATTGTTAAATTCACTAATCAGGCTTCAAGCTTAAGTGACCCTAAGTCTTCCCTTCAATACAAAATTAGCTTTTACTTTCAAATCTAACTTCAAGTAAGACAGTTTACTGATTCTGGGACCTGTTGAATTTGAACATATCCCCTTATGGGCTCCTTTTTTCAGACGTCCTAGACTATACCTTGGTAAACACATATTTTTGATGAACCGTGCCTTATGCTGCATTTGTTTTTGGTAAGGTAGTGTGTGTATGGGACACTGAGCTGTAACCACCTGTGTTGTTGTCCGACACACACACCGACGCGTGAGGACAATGGGACGCGACCGCACACTTATACAACTACTGGCGAGGGCACCGGGGCACGACTGCACGCTTTTACAATTACTTGTGTATGTAAGTGACACAGAGCTGTACCCACCTGTGCTGTTGTCCGACACACACACGGACTTGTGAGGACACCGGTACACCACCGCACACTTATACAATTACTCGTGTGTGTAAGTGACAGAGAGCTGTACCCACCTGAGCTGTTGTCCGACACACACACGGACTTGTGAGGACACTGGTGCACCACCGCACACTCTGTGGGTTGCGTTTCACATCTGAAACCCGGTCCACAGGTGTCAGTCTATAGGGTATGTAAAACAAAGACAGATCAACACAGAGTTTCAGATTGAAAGGTATTAATGTACATCATAGTTAAGCTCTGAAATCGACCCTTAAACGCAGACAAATAGGTGTCTACCAACAACCGTACAGCACTCACAAACCGACCACTCAGCTTATATGTCCACATCTGCCAGGGTAACTCTCATGTTTAATGCATCATACACTGATTCACCATCCAAACATTGTCATCCTTTGTATAACACTCATGTTTGTAACAGCCTGCAACACAGTTAAGCCCTTCTACAACGATCATTCCTTGCAGCACAGTCTTATCAACACATAACACTGATCATGCCTTGTAGCACAGTTTCATGAACACATAACACTGGTCATTCCTTGTAGCACTCACTGATCAACTCTGTTACCCATACAGTTCAATATCTGTAACACTGATGAATGATTTGCTGTACGTTGGAGTCTACAGGCAATTGTACACAAAACTTAGCTTACATGAGAGTCTGAAGGAACAAAACTAGAGGTATAGAAAACATACCTTACATGGGTTCCTGGAACAGGTACATCTTGGGCAACCCTTTTCCAGATAACCAAAGGGACAGAAACGACTGGTACAGGTAGACGAACAAACATAATCATTCCTCCACCATGGGAAAAATGCTGCAAGGAAATTTGGCCATTTATGCAAGAGAACAAAATATAAGATGAGAAGATGAGGTTTAACGTCAGTGGCGAACAGAAGGTCCTCCCCCAGAAATCATAATTACCAATTTCCATAAAAAAGCAGTTTGTCCTCTTACACTACAATACTACTCCAGGGTGTATAGGTTGTATTCCAGAAAATGATGTGATTTTGCACAAGTGAATCAGCCATTTTTGCGGCAAAGTACACGTTATGGCTTGAATTAATTCAGAATTTGTGGATTTAACATCATTTCGGAGTATGGTATCTCCTTGTTGAAAGTTGGATCCTATGCCGACATGTTTATAGCGTTGTCTTACTGGAAGGCCATGCCGAAGACACCAGACACGACGCCCCATACAGGAAACATTATACTGACTCCGTGCCTTGCAAAACTCGGTCGATTCCTGAGATGTACCAATCGAGGTAATGTCAAGATTATTGATGTTAAAACTGTAGGCATGACTCGATTTGGAATTGAACCTTGGTCTACTTTACCCATTACGCCAACAGAACCGGTTAGTTCGTTAAGAACCACAGTTAACAGTAGTAAGGGTATAAAATATCACCATCAAATAATGATTTCCCCTAATTAACACCCCATGTCAAAAGTGAACGCGGTTAATTTCTACATTTAAAGTTAAAATAAAACCATCGCTTGAGAAAAATATCACGAGTACAATTCATGGGTAAAGACCTGACCTCATCCTAACATCACATTAAATGATATGTCTGCCTGCCAATTTCATTACTGTTACGCCTGTGTCAGCTACGGGAGTAATTAGCAATTAAACAAATAAGTCATCAGTTAAATTTTACGTTGTGAAGAAAACTGCGCAATCATTCGCTATGAAGTGGAAATTGTTTTCACCGTGTCTTTGGGCACTGTTACCCATATCTCACATACCAGTATGCAATTATTTCTGTGACTTATCTTGAACCTTGGCATTAGTTATTAAAAGCGGACGTCTCCGAGTATATTAACCCGGTGTATCGCTATTAATTTCTACAGCTGTGAGACAAAGATTTCCACTTTATTACTGTCCGGTTTCATTAATCTCTTACGGAACTTCAGATTTAGGGTTGTTTTGGTTGACTTCATGTAATTGTAGATAGCAATATGTTCTGGGTAAATGGACGAGCCTACAAAGGTTTTAACCTACATGTGCGCACCCTAAGTGTCAGAGTTGAACACCAAACCCCTCAAAGTAAGATACGCAGGTCGTTCAACGGGGATTTTTGTAATAACGGAATTGTTTATCCGAATTTTTTGAGCAACTTTTGTCAATACCCTACATGCTCTATGGTATATGTAATATTACAAGAAGATTGTCATCATCATAGGAATTGTGTCGCATTAAAGCTGATATGTTTATGACAAGTAATACCCCAATACGCAATGTCAAATCTTTCCCACCAAAACAAATTCTGTAGGCTGGGTAAAGTATTGGTCATTTCTGCTTTTGCGATAAAGACTGTGTTGTGGGAAAATTCAGTTCAGCTTGGACCCGCATTACCATGGCGCGGGAAACGGTAACTGATAATCGTACAGCATAGGAACTGAACAGATGTTATCTTGTCAACGGCAAATCGTTAAAATCTGTTATGAACAAAATGGTTGATATTCATTTGGATTAAGTTAATACATGATTTATGGCCAATCATATTATTATTAGTATGTCATTCCATTATTACATGATAAAATTATACATTAATTATACAGCAACTTAGTACATCAGTACAAGCGTTGTCATAAAGGTAACAGCTTACTATATAATTAATATTATTGTGAAATAACTCACCTGAGGTTTGAACCACAATCATACAAATAATGATCAAAACACTGGTGGACTTCATGTTGACATCGCAGTAAACTCTGTAAACAAAAATCATTTCAGCTTAGTGGAAATATGCTGGGATTTTGAGATCATTCAAGCACAACCTGTCGGTAAATTCTCCGGATAATTTTCTGGGCGGCCGGTCGTCTTGTATATAGTAGCAGATATGTTGTCAGGAGAAGTGCAGTACGTTTTCATTACGAAATGATGGTGCAACCCATTAACCGTAAAACAAGATCGACCCTATGCGATATCCTAAACAATAGGACCGTAGCAACGAAATGGGCAAGTCAAAAGAAATAAATGACAACAAGTTTTTGTTATTGTTGTATAAGCGGCCATCTGTCTGGTTCATTAACGGCCAGTAATTATTCCCATCAGGTGTACGCCGAGTTTATCTCGTCTTTAATTACCTGACACCTATGTGTCTCGTGTTTTTGTCTTAACTATGTCGAGCTTCCTTTATCGAAATATCTCGTCCAGGTGCATTAAGAGCACCGGGCTACGGTGTAAACAGTATCTTAAATATACATCGTCTCCGATGGTAATGAAATAAACCTTAAAGGTAAGCATTCTGATCACGAAGTGGTTGTTTTCCACTGGCACTAATATTTTACACAGTGACGAAAAATAACTAATTATAATAAATAATTGGAAAAGAGAGAAATATCTACCTAATTTTTTTTCTAATACCATACGAGAGCCATTGGGCTAGCAGTTCTTTTATTGAATTACACAAGCATAAACTATATAGACTCTAGATCGACTTGCCAATATCCTTTTCCAAGAATTTGGCATGGAAAATTACTGATTACAAGAAGTAAGGTGAAAGTTTTTAACATAATTAGTATAAATACGTGCTGTACTTGTGACATTTGGTTTCTGAGGAAATATGTGTCATTTGGAACCGCTTTGAGTTACGCGGAAGACAAATATTACAGCTAAAAAAATTTCTGGTATTTAAAATGAAGTCCATAGTTTTTTCTAATATTCATTTAACCCAAGCAAGCATTCATGTTCATTACATTGGCATGATGCTTTTATGAACATTGTACTTATACAGGGTGTTTCCCAATAAAATGTGCTCACGCTTAGACTGCCCATTACCCATTTTTTGTTTTTCTTTCAGGTGCAACTAACCCTAAATAATGGAAGACGTACGACTAACTTCTGAAGGAAGAAAATTTGTAATAAGTAATAAAAATATTAATTATTATTTATTTATTTATTATTTATTATCATTATGAGTAATGGGTAGTCAGAGAGTGAGTACATTTTTGGTGGGACACCCTGTATTTGTGTTTAACTCGGAAGTTATCCACGGACTACTAGCTTGAAATTTAAGTTGGATTTCATGTCCAGAAAACGGACTGCATGCATCAAAGAAAACTATTCTCTTATCAACTTTATTTAATATTTATACATGGTTAATTACACATTTGGGAACTGCTGTTTTATGGGGGTTTTTTGGGGGGGGGGGAAATGCGTCTTGCCATCATCGACATGGAGCGCCCCTTCATAGTTTACGAGTACGTAATGATGTGGATGTTGTAAAGTCAACTCAGTGCAGTATTTGCAGACCACTCCCAAATGGGATGTTCATCTGGGAAAGTCTGCCAGCGAGCAAGTCTGCTGATGATCGTGGGTTTCTCCCGGGCTCTACCCGGTTTCCTCCCACTGTAATGATTGTTGCCGTCGTATAAATGAAATATTCTTGAGTACGGCGTAATACACACATGAAATGAATACATAAACAAATAAATAAGTTAATAAATAAATAATGACGTTAAGAATAGTTAATTATAAGAATTTTTGACCTACCCATGAACACCATGAACATCCAAACCAAGCACGGTTTCTCATTCAACATATTCCCCGCCATATGTAGGGCGCTTTGGCATGCCGCAGATCAAACGGCGAAAGATACCACTTTGTCCAAACAGTGATCGAATAGATTACTTGGGCATACCACAGCGAAAGAGAGGGTAAGTTGATTGTAACACGTCACTGGTGTCCAACAAGGCTCACATCAACTCAGTGTGACGTGTAATTATGGGATAGGGACTTCACTATATAAATACGAGGTAAACAATCCACAGACACAGGCCGAATTCACAACTTATCCATACATAATTAACAGATATTTAAAGTATTATTTTATTTCACAAAATATAATTAAGCAATTTGTATTCAGAAAAGATTACGTAAATAATTAAGGTTGAGTTGAGTGCTTTGATAAAGTTTTGCAAAACTTAATTATGTATATATCTCTTAAATACCCCCATTCAAGTGCTGTGACAGTGTCCTGTGCTCGCGGCAGGCTTCATGCACTCAGTCGTACTTCTTATGAACGTCATACCTTCACTTTTAACCTTCAAGCTCAAGAAGTGATAGTTGTTTTCGCTTGCTATTGACAAGACATTTTTCATTAACACTTTCACCACACTCTTAGATAAACATTTTTTAATCTCCCAAAATTAATGTGTTTTTACCTAGAATTGTACCTTCTCTCACAAAGCAAAGTTCCGGTGGCAAACTTTTCTGACCTTTAAATATCTTCGTAAGATTTTGCAAGTCATGGTGGGTCGGTGTTTACAGTATGAGCTGCCCGAGTGGTCTGTTATATTCTCTGGGAGAAAGGAGGTGGAGCTGTGATTAATTCTTGCCTCCAAGCGAGACTTAATTACTCCTTAGTACATTGTACAAACTGTGTCCAACAGGTAATAACATACCGCATAAAAGTGGTCATCTAGTCAGTCATATTTGCCGTGAGAAATTATTAATATCACATCAATGAAACCTGAATAAAATATAACCAAAATATTGTAAATGCTGTTGGAAACGAAATGGATGTTTTCCCCAAAACAGCCCAATTAAAGATTTCTTGGCATCTATCAATTCTCAACACTTTATCCCTAGGGTATGTATATCTCCCCAATCCCATCACACGTCTTCATCATTTGTTTCGAGTGACCTCGATCTCTGATTCCTGGTCTGGTTAATTGATAACTGTGGCGGGAAGTCTCGCGGTAAATCTCGCGGTTAAATTCATCTGCCGTCGGCCTTTTCCTAGTTGGCACATCAGACTAATAATGTAAATTAGTAATGGAAATACAAAACACTGGGGATGTTTGAAAAGGACCACCTTTTATCAAAGTTCTCCAGGCTAAAGGCCAAGATCATAATATTTACAGATAAAAATCAAATGATATTATCTGTACACGTGTTAGTCTGATGTTTCTGTCACATTTAAATCCAACCTCAGGCAATACATACTTAAAAGCTCTGTCCGACAGATAGTTCATGGTCTTACGAAGCTCTTGGCGGTTTTAATCCCAGTTGAAGATTAGATTATGGAAATGACTGTGTTATTATCAAACACTACATGGAGAAAACAGTAGACAAAAAAGTTTAAAAATAGATATTTTACAATGGAACAAATTTCATACATATAAACATCAATCCCATGATCACTTATATATTTGGCATGTTTTCTACCAATACCAGGATTCAGCGTATATAAGGCTGGTTTTAGGCATCAGTGAAGACTTTTATACTTTTCAAACTTATAGAAAGGATATTGAAATCAAATTTTTCATTAATAATTTTTGATTAATATCCAATTATTATATAACAGTTGTTTCTGACTCGTAGCTGCATTCCAAATGTTCATACACGCACGATTAACCTGGGCGCGTAATAAATAGTGGGGTATAAGTATCCCCTATTCAACCGGCTTCGTTTCCATGGGCTATATGGCTACAGTAGACTATGGAACAGTTCGTTACAGCTGATACAATGTTCCACAAACGTACCATTTATGTTATACCCTTGACCTAGTTTAACCCGAGTAAAAAAGTGGTGATGTAAACCCTGATCTAAAACAAAGAAACTGGACAAGTCATGTAAGTATTTATACCTATATATAAGCATTGTCTGTTACGATATCAATTCTTGTACCGCCTCTATGCCCAAGTTGAACATTTCAACTCGATTTTCCCACCACCCATTTCCAAAAACTATTCCCGACACAGGAACATATGTATGAAATGAATGACACGAGGGAGAAGTCCTCAGTTGTCAGCGGCTCCCGGGATGGAATACAGGTTTGATGTTGTTCTTATTATCGACATTCAAGTCACGAAATCATAAAACTTATCTCGAACTCGAAGTATATCTACGTGAAAGTATTATCAATGTTATTATCATGATTTGCATGTGTCTGAGAAAAGGCATCTCATTCTTTTTTCAGTAGGATGTTATCGGCGGGATCATTGTCGCCTTTGTCACAACATTGCATTGTTACATTGCAGTCTTGCAACCCTATTCAGTTTTCCTTAAATCTCGGCTATAGGCCTGATGCGTTATTTGGTTCTTCACCTTACAGTGGGGTTGCGTGGTCTAATCCAGATTTTGGGGGTTAGACTGCTGATTTTAATCAAGAAGTTTTCCACATACCTCATGTAGGCCGTTGGGTTCCCTCGAGGTGTCCTCTATGAACGCCGTAATATATGTGGATTATTCTTGCTTACGGTTCTTGACTCAACAAATTTAATAAGTGAGTAAAACTTTAAACCATGCAGCTGTAGGGCCTCAGTCATCATGTGCACTGTGACAGAACGCCAATAGCGGCGTCAACACCTATACACACTAGCTTTGGCACCATCCGAGGTCTTGTAGGGCCTATTGTTTTACTAGCGTGCACTGGTTTTTTGTGGGTTGTAGGTGATCCGAATTTTCCAACAGGCACATATTGTACATTGCATCGAACTTAAAATACACCTGATATCTGATATCTAATTCACGCTTTAATTTACAGGGGAGAAAAAGCATATTTCATAAAGCGATTCACTTGGATTGGATTAATCTGGAAAAAATCTAATTATGAATTAATGAGTCGACGCTTCGTCTATGTAGGGCATACACATAGCTTAGGCAAAAATGACAAATTGAAAAGTGATGTGAATAGAGACCCATCCATGTTAATGTCTCCGTAGTCGTCAATGAATAATTCTACTATGGCAAACATTAACACAGCGACAAATTAATCGTATGTGGTAAAAGGAAAGATTAATGGGAGAGTTAAAAAGAGGCTTAATGGCAGTAAGAATTAGTCAGTATAAATATGAAATTATAAATTATTTCATAATGAAAACAAATGGAACTGAAATGATTTTGCCGAAAAGTGAAGAAATCTCAGTGTCAGATTTGGCCTTGCGGTATTTTCTCAGAGGGATGTTTCATGAATGGCTATACATATTAAGGCCGTGTGTATAATTACAATATGGCCCTGACAACATTTTGAGTGAATCACTGAAGAAATTGTGCCTGTATATCTGTTTCTCCTATCATTCCACTCAGTCCTTGTTACGTCTAACTATTGTGGTTACAAACGACCCTTCACGTACGACAAGGTAGTTACCACCATATTGAGGGCGAGCTGTATCAAAAATGTGAGCTGTCAGCGAGAGCAATGACAAGATCGATATGATTCATATCAAGTCGTTAAGCTTAATGTAACTGTGTAAAAAATAACGGTCAGATACAATGAAAGTAGCACAGGAATATTCTGTAAACTCATCGCCATTGTATATGAAGAGAAAATATACGACGTGTATGCCTATAGCGTTAAATTGGGTATACTGAGTGAAATAAAGAAGCTGATGCCGTGTTCTTGCTGTCTTTGAAACGTCATTTCTTAGTAATAAAAGTTATCAATGAAGAGTCGTACTTACACAATTGGATGCTCGACTGGGGCAATGCTTCCGCGTTGCGTGTAGTGTCGTGCAGCTCTCCCTGCGCTCGGCAAACCGGTACTGAGCACGGGCCAGGCAGGGATAACGGGTATACAAGAGAGCACGTGGGGGCTGTCTCATCTACCCTCGGGCGTTAACCTGGATGTTCTCTTTTTTAAAGACTAGTCTAACAACCAGCCTGTATGCTGAACGTGGTAACGCCCTGACTTATAATGTAATTGCACCTTAACGTGTATCGTAACAAGTACCGCTATTCATTTTCTCTGTGCCGGTCAATAAGCCAGAGTATCGTCAATGGAAAGGAGTTATTTTAAACCGATTTTCCCACGCTTATTACGAAAGAGAGGTTAAAAGATTGTGACTGACATATGGCTAGTGAGTCATTATTTCGTCTGACGGAGCTTCACGGGTGAGGATGCTGCTTCAAAGCTTAATTACAGGTGTGATTAGTCTAAGAGGCGGTGTAGAACAAAACACAGTGCAAATTCATGTAAAAACAGTGAGCGATTTCAGTAGAAGAACAACTAAAATATGACACCCATTTATAATAACAACCGTGACGGGCGGGATTAAGTAATATCTAAGAATTAAAACAACGATAACAACAACAAAATACCTGTTATTCATCTCCATGATTCACTCATCTAATGTCACTGAAGCAAAGCTAACATGACATAATTATTATGCAACATAACAACACGTAGCAATACACGCTCGGGTCACGGTAACGTATAATAATTCTTTTTATGTACCTGCTTCACATGTCATGTGTCACATTTTTGCCAGGCTAACTTTCCCTGCCCTAAACACCGTCCTCGTGGGACACCACTTGAAATCGTTAGGATTAATAGGCTTGCAAGCTGAAAACCGGAGCCCTTTTCTTATACATTCTGATCACCAATATTTCAAAATCCGCCAAAGACAAAGAAACAAAACTTAGCAGTATGGACACTGCAACTGTTCGAAAACTTTGGACACTTTCCGATTGTGACTGGTCACTTAGTTTTGTGGCCATTTTGATTTTAATTTTTTGAAAAAAAAATAACCTTTATAGAAATCTTCTTGTCGAAAACCACTGAACGGATTGGGATGAAAGACTGCATGAACCTTTTTGACGAGATTTTCATATATTTAATATCTCCCATTTAGAAGTCTTATCCTAAACACGGAACAAAACTACTCAGCAATAAAACAATCGTTATATGATTTGACAGACATCCCCCACCCAATCTCCAGCAGCTCATTCATAAACCAAAATGAACAGGCCCCTTATACGTTTGAATCGCTTCAAATAAACTTTTACAAATCCAGCCGACGTTGAACCGCCGGTGGCGAAGTGGTGCGAAGTTGGTTTGGCACTTCCGGCAAGGCACGTTGTTTTAAACCTAGGTTGCTAATCAGTTTCAAATACCTTGACTCATTTGAGATATAAATTGTATAATTAGTACAAATATTGATGAAAAGAAACATATGGCGTGTAAGATTATCTGGCATCAGCTGCATGTGTTGTCCAACCCTGGGGCAGTTGTGACGAAAAAATTCCATGTGATTTATCGGACGAAACTATATGATAATAAAACGATATTGAACTACCCCACATTTCTTTATTTTTTTGATTCGTGTTTTACGCCGTACTGGGCGTATTTGATTTTCAGCAGGAAGTTGGAAGATAACCCTGCATGCAAAATACGCGAAAGGGATGTGAAATGAGGAAATTAAGATTGTTTTGTTACGATTATGCTAAAGGTGGTTACGCGTCCCTCACCAATGCAGACTAATTGAACTGTTCTTTCAACGCTACAGCTAGTGTACATATATATCATTTGTGTATTACTCCTTATATACAAACGACTGTTGCCATCTTCCACATCCACAATGACATGTGTATCAGTGGTATACAAATCGTGTAATCCTGATACCCATGTCTGTGTAAATACGTTACACAAATTACACAAGTTGTGTACTGCTGGTACGCAAAATTATACGGATGTGCATTAGTGATACAGAACTGTGTACCACAGCTCTTAGAAAGCAGCGCCGCTGCCAGGGATTCTGTAGAAATTGTCCATCATGCTGTCAATGTATAATACCTGAATATTTTGTCTTTGTTATATTTGAATAGGGGCGAAGGGCTACATGCTAGTTTTGTTAACGTCAGGTATGCGGAGGTGATTCTAGGAAAGCGAACAGATGGCATCGTCTTGCACTACAAAATTTGAAGTTAATTAGAGTATTTTCACAAAAAAGTAAAAAAAAACAAACAGTTACTTCAGATTTGTTATAAAGGTCACGCAATAAAGATTTAAAAAATAACAACGCGCACTTGCCTTTTAGTTCACAATTACTGTAAACAAAAGGTTAACGCTTGCTGTATGACAGAGGGCTATTAAGATGACATCGTTCTTCAACAAAGACACCTCTGTATATGTTCCTTTCTTTGATTCTTATGTAAACATGTTTATTTTTGTAGTTATTTTATTTTGCTGTAAAAAGTGAGGCACATTACGTCAACACCGTGAGTGCGACTAAAACAACATTCACAACATCTATATCATATCTCCAGCACTGGATGGTTTACTTGTTATCAAGAAAATTTAATACCTAGGATACACGAGGCGCGGGTTCAAATCCAGCCTTGGGCAGGGAATTTGTTGATTCCCGGCTCTAACTGCTTGTGGGGCCATGCTGATAATAAACGGCCCGCGACGCTCATGTGGCCGTTTGTAATGTCTTACGTCTGTTGATGACCACTTGTCTTCTACCGATATTGCATGCATCTCTGTAAGTCATATTTGGGAAAATTGGTCAGTAACTTGCCAAAAGTCCGTGGTCCACGCCACTGGTTTCCTCCTTCGACAAAAATGACGGCCATCGTTTAAGTTAAAAATTTTTTTTAACATAAATAGAATCAACGATCAAAAATTCAGGTGAAGCTTAGTTTACCACACGAATTGCATAAATTAGAAAAAGTCAACAGAATCTCTCCTGAGGCTACATACACTGTGTACATATAACATATTTGGTATAGTCCCTTCTGGCGTGTGTTCTCAACTCGGTATTCCTCCACAATGAAGTACTCAGCGTGTGAGGTAAACCATGGTATTATCATTCTACTATAGCTATCAGATCATTAATCAGCACATGAACAAACCATTGTTCGTTTTTGACGAGACAAGTAATATATTCATGCCACTTGCAAAAAATGTAAACAAATTGTGTTCTTAAATCAAGAGCATTTAAGCCCCGAAGGGATTTCCTATAAAAACGTGAAATGCTAAATATTTATAAAATGTTCCCTTCAAACCAAAGGCGCTCCTTAAAATAAAAGACCACACTTTTTAAAAGTACGCATCATCTGAATGGCAATCTCGTGCTGATTCCAAATATGGTCCTCATTGTTTTCTGGCATTTCTTTTACAGTGATTAAAAGGAAACTAAAGATAGAGGTGCTAAGGTGGATTTTTTCAACCATATTCAAGCATAGTGACGGCAAAGATTATTCTGGCCGCTAAACATGCTGCAACTGTTACTTCTCCATGTTACACATACAGGTGTCGTGTCATACAGCAATCAGACGATGGAGCTTTGGAGCTAAAAAGAATCTGTCACTGAGCTTCAATCTGGTCCCAGAAGTCAACCGTAGCACCTCAATTTTTATTTCCTTGCCAAAAAATAATGAAGACCATATTTGGAATCAGCACGAAATTCCCTTTCCTGGTGTGTACTTTCTATAAATGTGGTCTGTTTTTTTTTTAATACAACGAGCATATTTCAATTTAGCAGCTGGAAGATACCGCAAAATTGGTAAACTTCTCAAGGCTTGTGGTTGTGATACACCAGTGGTGGAAGGCGCTGGATTGGCCGCTTGCACCATTTTAACGTCCATTGAAGATCACTTGTTGTTCGCCAATATGGTGTGTATATCGGCACGTCACATGTCAGAAAGTTCGCCACTAACCCCGGGCACTCAGGTTCCTTCCACCATTGTAATTGACATCCATTTTACGCCTAAAAAATTGCGGAGTATAGCGTTCAACTACAATCAGGTAAGAAATCGAATAATAGTGAAACTGTACATAAAACAAACCCTATATAACGGTTGGACACATGAGACATGGGTTCAGCAGAAGAGTCTGGAACGAAAATCCTCTATGTTCTTGGGATCTTGAGGGCAATGGGCCGCTGACGTTGTTTAAATGGTCTTACATGAAGTTTCTTGCAGATCACTTGCTTTCCACAAATATGGAAATGGGTCTTCGGATAATAACTTTCATTATTTACGAGCGGTATAGAAACAGAAACGTCAACTAGGATGGCTTAGAGTGGGTAATGCGTCTGCTTCGTGAGCCGTAGGTCCGGGGTTCAAGCCCGGCCCAAATCTTACCATAAAAAATCGATAACGTCGGAGCTGCATGTAACTTGCTTGGCGCAAAGGCAAAAATGAATGGGCCAGGAACTGGTATAATGTAACTAGGTAGGGTATAGTGTATACATGGTGTCTTCGGTATGGCGTTTCAGTGAGGCAGCCCTATAAATATGTGAGCATTAGGTCCGACCTGCTACAAGGAGACAGTTTCATGGTGTGGCCAAAGTACTGTTGAAAACATGGTTAAACCACAAACGAACATTAAAAAGGAAGTGATCAAAAATGAAATGTGCAACGAAAAAGATAAAAGAAAAAAGCGGCGAAAATGAGATAAAGGTGCATGGTTAAACGAAACCACTGAAACAAGCGCACAATTGATCTTTGTTTAATTAAGACAGGAAATTGTTGCCTGGGCTGATTACATTTCAACATCAATTAAGCAAACCCGTAAGAGCGATAACACAGAATTGAGCAAATAAAATAGACAAGGCCATTTAACACAGTGCAATTTTTTGTATCGACTGGCAGATTTTTAATGTTCCAAAGCTGTCTTCTCATGGTGTGATTTTTCGTACTGATTAGGATAATTGGGCAAAAATTAAAATATGAGAAAATCGAAACTTGTCAGCTACAAAGCGTATAAGGCAAAGCTTGGCTTACTTTCATACGGTTAATCGCATCCGACGTGTCGCATTCGACAAGTCCATACCACAAATCTCATCGTGTAACCTGGTTTTAGACACAACGGGCATCAGATCCAGAATTTCCACCGTTTCCACATTTGACAGGATATATGTATAGCCTATATTAGATTATAGTATACAGATAGAGTGCAACGGCTCTGATATACCCAAGGTTGAGAAAAAGTTCACATTGGATTGAGAGCGAGATTGGATAAAGATTACATGTAATATCTGATTTCCTTCATCTTTGGGTCAAATTTAGGATAAATACCACGCCGACATAATTAATGTGATTCCCCGTCAGATTTTATGTATATGGTTTGTCAAAACCAGTAGGTATACCAATACGGCCGTAATTAGTCTGCCGTAGAGTCTGTGTCTCTAAATTCTGGCCTGCCTTTTTTTCATTTCCCCAAAAAAGAATAAAAGTCCTTGGGTATTATCTGGACTTGTTTTGTGTCTGCTTCCCCTGAGGGGCATATGCCACATATATGTCATGCATCATAGTTCACGTTCTTCTCCACTTTTTACCTATATCCATCACATGTCTGTCTCTAATCTCCCTTATCAAGATCAAGGAACAATAACTGCCGTTTTAATAACATCCCTAATTAGTAACACAGATTAATCTTCTACCTAATAATACGTTAAGCGATTGACGTCAGCGCGATTACTTTGTCGTCTAATATTCTTAATATCAGAAGAAAAACCTACACTTATGTCTTTCTTAATCTTGTTATTATTTCGAAAACTGAAAATAAAAAGGTTCCAAATCTTTTATATTGGTCTTCGGGAAACCTTGCCCTGGTGGATTCGCCCTTACACATTCCCCACGTTGTTCCCTTCCGGTTCAGATGTCCGGTTCATGGTGCATTATAGCTACTATGAATTGCAATCCATCAGTCTTAGTAACACATAACGCTGGGAGATACTAGTTCCTGTGCTCTAAAGAGGAAAATATAAGATTCTTGTAGGCCTCTATTTGGGTCGGTCGAATTTATTCTTACCTTTCCAGAAAATATATAATTGTTTCAAAACATAAGGTGAGACTGTCATTATTATAAATCAAAAATGAGGTCGTTTATCATGGCTGACACAAAATGAAGCACGAGATAAAAAAAACCAACAATAAACAAACAAGAAGCATGACATTGTCTCTCGTAAACCACAATAAGCTATCATTTAATCAAGCCCGAAACTTATAAAACCTCGACATTTCATTATGAGTTACGTATCACACCTGCATCGTTAAAATTTTTTTCACCTTATTCGTCACTTACTGTTCCAGATGGTGCTCTGTGACAAGGTACTTAACAGACGCTTCATTTGGGCAGCATCAAACTGCTATGTGCTAAATGTACTTTATAAAACCATATGCAATCTGAGGCTCTTCTCGTCTGCGGCTATATACTGCCTAATGCACCACTCTGTCTGTCCAGTATGTCAGGGATGGGTGGATAATAAACATCCATCTAAATACATGTTGTGACCAAAACAAGTACAGCCTATCAGAAAAACCCACAACATCAAGTGTTTTAGAGAATTAATTTGGTTTTTTTATTTATTTTTTTTCCATAAGAATTTCGAGTTCAAATTTTAAAAAAACTGACCCAGGTGTCACTATGTATTAGTGGTATTTACACACACTACCATGGGTGTCAAAGATACAGTCAATGTTTTTTACTACAATTTATTGTAATCATAAGACGTACATCAAAACAGTTTCGATTGTACAAGTCTTACTGGTGTGTCCCGTACGGTTAGTCATCGTCATGGTAAATTATTCTTTATGACCCATGCATTAGTTCAGTACGTTAACTGAGTGAAGGGATACGGATTAATACAGGCTAACCTAGGTTTTTGTGGGGCATACATTTTACATGTAGGACTTGATGTTGGCAATATACCCCTTATGTAAAGTGACAAACACACGAGCTGAGTATTGCAACTTAATCATGTAACCAATTAAAAGAGGACCTGTTTGCGTAAAAAGAACATTTATATGCATTAAGAAATTGTTAAATCTTCACTACATGCACATATAGCTTCCCATTTTAAATAGGCCGACAAATGTTTGAGGGTAAATAATCGCTGATGCAAGTCCAGGGTTAACGATGTACATGTACGTCATTTGTATGCCCGACAACAAATGTCAAATCGCATTGCTTACATTTTTCTCCCTTCAGACACAAAAGAGGGTTTCGAGAAAACAAAATCATCAGTGGACGAAAACTTTTCTTTTCACACATTCTCAAATAGAACATACATTTGGATTAATGTTGTTTTCTGTAAGAACGCCTTTATAGATCACTCTATAAACCATGTTCAGGGTAATACAATATGCACGCGACGACGTGCTTGATGCCCCATGGTGAACACGGATCACACCATTCAGTCGATACCTGCGTTGAATGTGAGCTAGCTTAACTAATCCACCAGGCGGCGCTGATGTGAAGTCTAGTTCTGAGAAGAGTTGGTTCGTTCTTCATCCCGACATATTGGCTTAGACAAAGAGGTGTTCCAACTTTAAATTTAATTGGTCAGTGTTGTCAGATTTGAAATTACGGACATGCACGAAATATGCTCATCGCCAGCCTATAATGGTAAGGAAAACATTCATTTCACGGAAATCATACAATAATATATACGGTTTTGCTTTACTAGTTAACTCAGTTACATTAACAGGGAGATCAAGCCAGAAAGACTTTTCAAAATGTTTTTAGAAGGCATAAAATTCTTGCCAAATCAATGTTATTTTGTATGTATGTATCCTTTGGTTTTATGTCGTTCCTTACAACGATGTTTAATTTTCCGTCACGGGGCAACGAGGAGTCCTTAGAATGTATATATATGTGCTGTGTCTCCTTGTGACAGGAGTCCATGCCAACAACGTGCTGTCGCCACTGAAGCATCATGCCGAAGATACCAGACATGACACCCCACCCGGTAACATTATATTGCCGACCAGTCCTGTTCTCTTGCTCTAACTTCTCAGTGCTGAGCGCCAAGCGAGACAGCAACAAGTACCATTTTTAATCAATGTTATCTGTCAGTTTGATTGCGGTTGAACACCGTTTTCGACATTATTTCTGTCTTATCAAGACGGTGTGTCCTTGTAGCAGACCAAACCCAATGCCGACATATTTATAGCGCTGCCTCACTGCAAGGCCATGTCGAAGACACCAGACACAACGTCCCACCCAATTCAATCATATGCATACTGACACCAGGCCGACAAGCACTGAGCCTATTCCTCGTCCGCTGAGCGCCAAGCAAGGAAGTGCCAAGAATACTGAGGGTGAATTCTTAAGGTATGACTCGATTTAGGTTTGAGCACCGGATCTGCCATTGCGATAAAGTTGACAAATTTTCATTTGGAATCGCTCTGAACTGACAGGTTAGCGAATTATTATCAATAACGCACAATGGAGTCGCACTGCGCATCTCACAGAATATTGCGTATGTAGTGTCTGACCCAATACTAAATACTCTAATTGATAAAACTTTAAAAATAATCATGAGTTTTAAAAAAATCATCAATTTCGAACCCATTTTGATTTGGCCCAAATGTGAGAATTAATATATAATGACCCAGGATACAATTAAGGCCAGTCATACAAATCCTGAACTAGATTATATAAACCTGAATAAATCATGCATACATGTGCGTGTAGGGTGTTACGGCATTCACGGATGTTTCCATGACCTGCCTACTTTCCCTTTGATAGTATATCAATGTTATGGCTGTCACAGCCCTTCATATCGCTTAAAGTGCTTTTCGAGTACGCTGCTCAGAACAAGGCTGTACCGACAATTGCTGATACAAGACTATAATGCTTTAATTACATAAAAATATGTTATGTCGCTCTCGAGTGTAACCGTTGGTCAAGTGAAATAGTGTTGGTTCTCTTGAGCATACATTCATGGGGAAAATATAGATTTATTAAATTGTTATCGACAATATTTTAAAGAAGCAGAAAACCACAAAAAAATATTAAAAATTTCAATAAAATCACCATTATTTAGCCTATTTTGGTGTAATTCACGTATATCGTGGCTAATTCTGGGTGATATCGCAAACCTTTGTAGTGCAGATGTAACACGTCGTATATATACCAAATCGTACTAAAAAGTATTTTCCCCTGGTTCACGACGAGGGCCTTCAGGGAGTGATCGGTGCCGATCTTCACATCTTGGAGCTAGAGGCCTAGAGGCTGCTATTTAAGGTGTGTGAACAGTTGAAATGAAACCCTTCGCTCAGGGTTTAATCACTGGTTATTTTCGACCATTTGCCAACTACAGAACTGTCATTGCTGCTCTGGTTTTACCATCCACGCTGTAGACTTTTATATTGTATTCCCGGGAATTGCACTGTATTCTTTGATTAACCCCATTCTGCTTATGGCATGACGCTATTTATGTATTTATTTGATTGGTGTTTTACGCCGTACTCAAGAATATTTCACTTATACGACCGCGGCCAGCATTATGGTGGGAGGAAACCGGGGGAGTCCACGACCATGCGCAGGCTGCTGGCAGACCTTCCCACGTACGGCCGGAGAGGAAGCCAGCATGAGCTGGACTTGAACTCACAGCGATCGCATTGGTGGGAGGCTTCGGGTCATTGCGCTGCGGTAGGGCGCTAACCTACTGAGCCACGCAAGTTGACTATCATGCTGTCGTTGCTCCCCCGGGTTTACTCTCTCTATATATGCTGTAGCCTTCTACAGTACTCAAGACTTGTTTACTTGCACGAAGGGGAACAGTGTTGTCGGTGGAGGAAACCGGAATGCCGATACCGGCATGTGTACCGTTAAGACATTCACCCACTGAAATTCAAGTAAGACCTCTTCATTACCCCTGCGAGCAGCTTACACCGTTTTGTCACCAACCCATCCACGAACAGTGGAGGCACAGGAATCTCTCGTGGTCCTTCTCCGAGGCTTGGACTGAACCGGTTCCTCGTGTGTGCAACGATTCAAGATTTAAACCGCTCGGTCATGACAACGCCTCGATCAAAATGACTGAGGACTTGTTGCAAGATAACTTAACGTTAGCGGTCTACATTTTTTCCAAATTATTTACTGGACTGGCTACAGTTCTATATTTCTTGATGTGTTGCTTAAGTCAAACCCAGTCTTTCTTCAGTCAGATATGCATGCCACATTGATGGAATACCAGTACAGATGTTATATTGGTTAACGGTCACCGCAGTGGAAGAGTGCTTTAGTCATGTCTTTGAAGAACTAACTATTACATGTATTACGGTAAAGTCACTTATATTAGGATTAAAGCTTACATTACACATTAAAGCGTGCGATTAGATATCAGAGCCTATGATATGGTAAATGTCCTGTGGCCAAATAACACACGAGATCCGATCAACCAAGAGGTTACGATAAGGCAGGGCTGCGTTATGGCAGCCATGGAAGAGCCTTGGGGAAGGTGTGGTTACCTGGCTTAAGCCGGGAGACTCCAATAACCCTTAATTTACACGCCTCACTACAAAAAGTTCACATAGTTGAAGCGTAAAATTTAAATATGATTATGAGAAATCATAAAGATCCAGACGACTTGTTCATCAAAGAGTTGGGAATTTCGCCCAATTCCCACAGCTGACTTGTCACACATAAAGCGAGTAGGTGATTATTTTTTCGTTCCCAGCGGGATAGGGGATCATCAAAAGCATTAAACAATCGTTGTCATTAAATATTCATACTACAGACTTGTGGGGAAGATGAAATTGCTTCCCTTTATGAATTATAAAATGTATTCATAAAAGAAAGTTTAATGATGTGATAATTTTGTGCCTATTTAACACGACCATTATGGTAGTACAGATGAGAGAGTTGACGGCTTACAGCTGTGTGATGAGATGCCCTCAACAAACACGGGGTCATCACAGTGTGTGGATCTGACTCTAACCGTCAGTGCAATAAACATCGCACAAGTCGTGGGACATAACCCCAAAATAATATTAATATTAAATATTAATCGACGAAAAGATCCTAGTCCAAAAAGAATAAGTATTTACATAAACGATACATTGTATCAACTTAAATATTGCTATTGCTTAGAAATTTGCGATCTGTTGCTGTAAAGTAGTGTTGGAAATCAGCCACGTTGACCGACCAGGCCAAGCGATGAACAAACGGCTGGTGAATAAACGTACAATTACACCAACAAAACGGATAGAGTAAATTTAAGCATGTGATATTGGATAGATAACAATTGCCAAGCAACGCGCGTGGAAGAGTCTACCATGATGGAAGCATGAAAATCACTGCCTGGCCTATAACATGGAATACACAACGGCTAAGGACTTGTATAAATATAATTATATCATTTTATAATTTGCATTTTGGAGTCGTTGGTTTATAGCAAAAAACAAATCCGGTTCTTGACTCATCCGTGACAAAGCATCATACAACAGATAATGTCAACCAAGCTTGTGACGCATGCGCATCCCTATACAAGAATAGTTAAGTCTTACATTCTACGATATAATAGGACGCATATCTCGGTTATTAATCGCACCAGTACCAAATGCTTATTTATGGTATACCTTTTCAGCAAGAAATTCTGATAAACTAGTTCTTTTATTGCTTTATAATAAAGGAACACCGCATTTCTTCTTAGGAGCCGAGGAACAATTACATCCATCTGCCGTGTGTTTGTGAACTGGGGTTGGTTACAACGGCTTTATAACTAACTGAGTACAGGGGTCGGTGAAAATTTATCTCCAGACGGAAGGCAATAAAATGGTGACGCACGTACACGAATTCAGTTACATACGAACGCAATCGACAAGTTTAGGTATTTTATTCAAATCCACGTCATTTGGTGATTTACATATGTGATAAAACAACAAGTGAGGCTTTTGAGGATGTTTCAGTGGTACTCAAAATTGAAGACATTTTGCTAAAAATTATATGTGAGTATTCCTCGATGGTTATTAAGCACCGTTGTTCATTTGTTAAAACCAGATAGATGTAACTCTCTAGAAAGGAGGAAACAAATGTAATGCATGTGATCACTGATGACAATACCAAACATGAAACACCATAAATGTGTACATAGTTAACCTGTTCGACAATAACTTGGCACTTTAGGCACACACCGTGCATTCGGATATTAAAAATTCGTGAATAAAATCTTCTATATTAATATGTAAATAAGTAAAATTAGCTTTGAATTTAGCTTGAATTAGCTATCCGTTTGTAAAGATTGGGTTAGGATCCAATCTGTAAGCAGGTTTGTTACGAATTTTTTGCCATATGCATGTCGTACGAGTTACTTCATAAAGGCGGCGTTTTTCATATTCTTTTCACCGAACTATTTCTCCAAAACCGATATGAATTCCGGAAGAGAACTATTTCTGATTTCAAAACTGCTCTCATTGTTTATAGCTTTAACTTTCAGTCATACTCTTGTTGTAACAAGATCAGCTGTGTTTGGAAATGTTGGGAGTTGTATTCAACTTCCATAGGATAAGACTGTTGATGGTTATGAGAAAAAAAGAGAAATTACTAAATGATGAACAACACACACATTACGTGTCCTTGGGTATGTTGAAGGCACGAAATTTTAACTGTCATGGAAGATGGCTGACATCTTGGTCACCATTGTAGCGAATTATACATTGGAGTCCCGCCTCACACCGACCTGGGCGCCATTCCTGTTACAGGCCTGCATACACAAGAACCACGTATCAAATCGGTTGGCGTTCCCACCACATCCGGAATAGGAGAACCATTTACATGTCTTGAGAGAGGAGTCAAAGAAATAGCTGGAGATGGAATCTGAGCACGTGCCACGATCTCGGGGAAGTATGCACCTATCTGCTAGAAACGAAGAAAAATAAATCATTCATTATTTATTATTATTATTTCTTGCTTCTGTGTTTTCTCTCTGCTGACTTTTAACAGACACGTTCATAAAACTGTGAGAAGATGGAGATTTTCTTTAAATCAATTGCCAGATTTTGGAGGGCTGGATTTTGATGTATTCTGAGGCCAATGGTACCAAAGCATTGGTACCTACATCTGGCCGTGTGTTGAAACTGTTTTCATCATCATTGAAGTCAAATTGAAAATAGAATACCAGTTCTAATACTTCAATAGAATGTCGTGTGAAAACTCTTGGCATAGCACTCACCCAGTCTTGGTATACTGAATGAACAGATCAGTATTTAAGCCTGCAGGGAAGCAGACCTACCAAAACGGCTAAGTACAAAGTTTTACATTTATTAATCGTTCTAATATTGGAGTTTCCCGTTTACCTGGCAAGCGCTCTTCATCACAGAAACGAACGTATTCTTCATCTTCCATATTCTGAATTTTGGCAACTCATCACATTATTAGATAGAACGAATGAAGCGACTAATTACAACTGCAATTTATGAATACCACAAGCCGATCAACTGGGCTATTATGTACAGTATCATTTTTGGATTCGAGACAAGGGAACACATGGAAGGCCCATGTTTGACTTTACCTCCAGGGACCTCAACACAAGCGGCACGTTTAGGACAAGCGACTCCCGACAAGCATGGTTCCTCCACGGCCACGCACCTTTGTCCCACGGCACAATTGAAACCCTAGTATAAACGGGTAAAAGCAAGTCAGTTTCTCAGACAGACATGTCCACACAGACCGGGCCAGGACCCGAGACACATACGTATATCTGGCACACACAGCGCAATTATCACAAACACATATATATCTTAACTGCTGCTCTAGACAGCCTGAGGTCGTAGGTGTAATTTTGGTGTCCCTTCACGTACTCAAATCTTACTCCACAGTCACGGGGGCGCTCAGATATATAATTTATTTGTTTGGTTATTGGTATGTCAGTATAACTACATATCATTACAGCAGAGAGCACTGCATAGTGAGTCTTAGAACATTACTGTTCTGAACTGGTGAGCCCCGATACTATGACGAACAGTTTTGTAGGAGGAGGAAACCGAAGTAAACCATCTACCGTTGGCAAGTTACTGGTGAGCCTTTCCACTTGCGACACGGAGAACAATGGACAATCAGTGTCACGGTTGAGTAGGTGCCACGGTCGGACGGTAACACGACTTACCACACAAGGGTTTGGGGCACAGTTACATCTGGGACAACCACTCTCCAGGAAACCGTAAGGACACGTTCGGAAGCTACAAACCTCTGGGCATTCTGGGAAAATGAACAAGGGTTAAGTATAACATGGATATTGTGTTAAATTAGCTAAAAGTATGACAATAGTGGATCCAATTATCATGACGTGCGACATGAAGTCTGGATATGGGGATCTACACGTGATATGAAAAGTAACTTACTCTGATCTTTACAGATACAGTTGTACAGACAGTTGTTCACTCTGATTCTTTTCGACAGGAAGCTACAATGAGGTTCATAAACAGTGTTGGGACGGAAGCTACAGCCTCTGCAGGAGCTTTACAGACAGTATAAAACGGAAGGTTGCTAGCTTTGAGCCTCAAAGCCTTTGTGGTACAGACAGTTACTCACTCTGAACTTTTAAACAGGAAGCGTGGTACAGACAGTTAACTCTGAGCTTAACAGACAGTGTGAAACGGACAGTTTCTCACTCTAAGCTTTTCAGACATGGTCGATCGGGCAATTGCTCACTCTGAGCTATACAGACAGTGTGCTACTGCAGTTACTCACTCTGAGCTTTACGGACAGCGTGAAACGGACAGTTACTCATTCTGAGCATTACAGATAGTGTGGTACGGAGATTAACTCCCTCTGAACTTTTATAAAAAAAAACGTGGTAGAGTTCCTCCGAGTTCCCTCTGAGCTTTACAGACAGTGTGGTACAGAGTTACTAATTCTGAACTTTACACACAGTGTGCTAAGGCAGTTGCTAACTCTGAGCTTTTCAGACAACGTGATACTGAAAGTTGCTGATTATAAGCATTGCAAACAGGATATTACGGATGGGCAATAGGACTGAGCTTCATAGACAGGGTTGTAAGGGCAGCTACTCACTCTCAGTCTTGCAAACGGCGTGGTAGGGACACTGGTTGCCCATAACGCACGTGCCGGGTTCACTCTCGCAGACTGTTCCGGACGGACATTGATGATTCTGAAGTCAACAATGTATGAATTTTCACAATAGTAACTAACTCTATCACACTTCGGTTAGTTTTGCATGAAATGTGTAAAGAAATGAAGGTGTAACGTAATCCATATATCCACACAACATAATGTTACATATACATTACAATGTAAAACAATGGTCAGGTTTTTGTGCCAGGGAAACCAGGAGGAAACCGCCGTCCTTTCTCCGATACTTGACATACATCCTGGTATTTCTAGAAGAAGGCGTGAAAGTCAGGATCCAAAGTGCTGAATGTATGCCTTAAAGAGAGGATACAAAGTGCTCGGAGTAGCCCGAAAAGCCAGTCCAAAGTGCTGAATGTATGCCTTAAAGCCAGCATCCGAAGTTCTCAATGTATTGCTTAAAACTTGAATCCAAGGCATTCAATTCGTTTGAACATGTTCTCGCCACGATATAGCCGAAATATTTCAGAAGTGGCGTTAAGCCATAATCATTCTTTCATTCACGAAAAAAAGTATTCAAAGTATGCCATATAAAACTTGTATCAAGAGTGTTGAAGAATGAATTAGAGCCTGTATCTGCAGTGCTGAATATATGCCTTAAAGCTCACACCAAATGTTCTCAATTCATGCCCTAAAACCTGGGTCCACAGTGCTGGATGTACATGTATGCCCTGTAGCCAGATTCCAAAGTGCTGAATATACAACAACGGATGACTCACCAAACAGGGGTCTTGCACACAGGTACAACGGGGACATCCAGAGATCTCAAACCCGTACTGACACTGCTTCTCGCTGCAAGTAGCCGCGCACACTGGACAAGGCATAAACAACATTTGTGATTAGTGGCCTGGGAATACTAGACATTACAGCATCGCTAACTTTTATATCTAATGTTACAGGTTAAAACAAAAGTGTATTGCAACACTTTTATTGTTGTTTTTGCATGAGCACTGAGCACTGATTTAGCGTACACGTATGTGTATAAATTATAAGTCTAAAATCCACAATAACAAAGAAACACTATACAATGTTTTATACTTAGCATTCAATATAGCAACGGCCAAATATTGTTTCTAGTCTACATACTCTGAACACAAATTTGCACATCCACAATGCATGTGTATCAGTGGCACACAAATTGTGTATCACTGGTACACGCATATTTGTGGATGTATTACACAAATCGCACAAATTGTGTACTACTGGTGCACACAGTTTTGTGCATGTGCATTTTTGCTACAATAATGTGTACCACTGAGACTAAAAACTGCATCAGTGTCTAGTATATACTTGTCATAGCAGAATTTAAAACATATATACGCTGGATTAGTGTCCAGCATAACACATACACGAGTCTTCACACGAGGCAACAGCCGGACATCCTGTGCTAAACTCGCAGGGTGGAACTTTTGGCATGCACGCCTGACCCACGGGACAGGAGGCTTCCTGTGGATTGGAGAAGGATGAGAAACCATCGTATTAGAGTACATCTTCCCATTTCTGGACCAAATTCATTACACTAAATGTAAAGTTGATGGATTCATTAAAAGAGGGGAGCCAGCATGGTAACTAACCCAGAGAGCTGTTTGTAAAATTTAGAGCCAAACATATTCATCCAATGATTTTCGTACTTTCGAAGTGTATGTCGCATGGTATTATTCAGAAAGGCGAGCTACGCACACAGCTCCCATCGGGAGAAGCTTTGAAAAAGAAATGTACTAGTAATGAAAACACTGACAACAGATTAATCTTGTGATATTTACGCTTAGGACAGAATCTTCCCACAGCGAGGCTCCCTGTAAACATTTAACCAAATTCGCGAATCGGAGAAGTCCAGATTATTCTGTACCTGACATTTCTCTTTTTACTACCTTAAACAAGATTTCTCAGACGTCCTTACCACACATGGATCCGGGACACATTCGCACCGTGGACATCCCGTCGGCTTGAAACCAAAGTCACACTGTTTTGAACATGTCGCTTCGCACGCTATAACAAGAAAAGAGGTCGTATCGGTGTATATGAATATGTTAATTTACATAACACCAGGGCTGTGATCCTTATGCTACATTATCATACATCTGTACGTTATACAGGTTCAATCCCGGGTAGGGTCATACCAAAGACTTTAAAAATTGTACTTCTTGCTGGGTCGCTTGGCGCTCAGCATTCAGAGGTCAGATCAAGGAAACAGGACTAGTAGGCCCGGTGTAAGTAAAATGTGAATGCTTAGATATCATGTCTGGTGTCTTCGGCATGATGTTCCAGAGACGTCAGCGCTTTAGCGTCATGGACTCGCCCTCTCAGAAGAAGACATACTGTATGCGCCCACAAGAAGAACTCCTCGTTGTCATATAACTGAAACATTGTTAACTCCATTAAACCCACAGCACTCACTCACTCAATATTCTGAAAGTGGTACTGTACAAACTTTTGGTATCATAAAAATCATGCAGTACTAAACCTGACAGCAAGTTGAACTCAAACAGGACAACAAATGATTAACACGAAAGAGTCGAAATTAGGGTACAACGTTCTTTCCGCATTCCCAGCTCTTCCATGACGTCATTTCCGAAATTTTCAAATAGCTGAAGCAAAATATGCATAAAACAGAGGGGGCCATTTACAGGTATAAATTTTTTAATTGTTTTCTGTCCGTTCTGGCATAACTTTCTTCATTTCCCTTTGAACCTTGTCGTCGGTTTAGAGTTCCGTATCATGTATTCCTTCAGTTCCCCTAGGGGATGACTTTATTAGGCTAGATCTCTACCTGTGGATCAGTCAGCTGTCGCGGCCACTCACCCGTGTCGTCACAGTAAGCCTCGTGTGGACAGTCCTTGTTGAACTGACAGATAGACGGCTTGGTCTTACATGTCAGCCCTGTGTCACAGGTTGTGGACTGCAAGCCAGAAACACGAAACGATTTAATAGGTTGTGATATACTGAACTATGAGGAACAGAGAATGTGACAAATGGAACTATGGGAAATACAGGATGTGACATACTGGGTAATGAAGAATTCAGGATGTGACACACCAGACAATGAGAAATATAGGACGGGACGAATGAAGCAATGAGAACCCAGGATGTGACACACTCAGTCGAAAAGAACATATGATGGGCATATGAATCAATGAATGATGTAGAATGTGACCACCTTAAAACAAGGGAGGAATATGGGACATGACAAACAGAACAATGAAGAATATAAAGTTTGTGACACGTCTAACAAATGTGACACGCTGAACAAAGAGGGATATAGTATGCGACACTCTGAGCAAAGAAGAATATATAAGATGTGACACACAGAAAAAAGAGGAATGAAGAATGTCACAAATAGAACAACAGGGAACAAAGAATGTGACACATTGAACAATGTGGAATATAGGGTGTGACTGTAATAAAAAATAATAAAGAGAATGAAAGAACATGGGGAAGTATATAAAGAACAACATAAACCTGAATTAGACTTTTCTATAATTATATATATTGTCTTTGATAATGCAGATAATACGTTGATTATATTTTATTTCTCTTCAAACAAATGTACTCACAGAGCACGGGTCGGGATTACATTCACAACGTGGGCAACCCTCCATCTGGAATCCAAATGGACACGTCCTGCTACAGGTTTCTTCACACACTGCAATAAAATGGCTCAATGTACATGTAAGGGACCAAAACTTACGGGAATGTGTACATGCCATGGTGCAAGAGGGGTGAAGTTGTTATTTCTTGAACACTTACACAAACACTTAGAATAAAACCGTGAGGTAAACTGACAAGAGGCCGGATTTCACCAGAAACGTGTGACCATTTGCCAACTACCACGCTGTCGTCGCTGCTCGGGTTTGATTCTTCCTGCTGCAGTTTTTGTATTATAGACGAGTTTAAAAAGTAACTATAAGTATGATGAACGCGTAACATTTCAGGGGCATTAAATACTAAGTGGAAAACCGAGGAAACTGACTTTGTTTGACAGCAAACAGGTTTGAATCCAGATTATTCTGGATTGTAAATAAATAAATTGTAGTTTGAAAGTACGTGAGGAGGTTTCTCTGAACTTGTTCGGTTTCCTCTACACATAAACCTAACTGCTGTTCCTTTCACATTTTTCCGGATAACTTACGTGAGAGTTCGCATTCCGTCTTGTGTGAATAATGATCTTGCGAATGGCCTTGTGTTAGCAGTCAACTTATGCGGGAGTTCACAAACATCTTTGTGTAGACAGAATCTTACCTGAGACCTCACACACAGCCTTGTGTGGACAGACAACTTAAGTGAGAGTTCACACACAGCCTTGTGTAGACAAACAACTTAAGTGAGAGTTCACACACAGCCGTGCGTGGACAGACAACCTACGTAAGAGTTCACACAGAGCCTTGCATTGACAGACAACTTCCGTGAGAGTTGACATACAGCCTTGTGTGGACAGGAACCTAACCTGAGAGTTTACACACGGCCTCGTGTGGAGAGACTACTTACGTGAGAGTTCACACACGGCCTTGTGCGGGCAGTCAGTGAGATATTCACACACGGTTGGTGTAGTTGTACACACTTCATTTGGGCGACACCGTACAGTCTACAAAAAACAGTTTGAAGATCTGCCGGTGTACCATAACTATATCACAATTGGAATATTTAACCTATGCGCTTAACATTTGTAACACACGGTTCATGTAATGAATCATTTTTTCATCATGAAGAATAGCAATATCAGCTTGTAGTTTTTAATGTTAAACATTTCAATGCACTTCTTTTCATTAACCTGACAATACGGCGAATACTTATTGTGAGCACATTGTTCATTGGGAAACTTGGATATTGGGAACCTCAAAACTATTAAAAATACAATGCCATCGACATTTACGATTTCCGATATTGACATAAAAGTTTGGAAGGTTCACTAAAAACTTCAAAAATTTTGAGCACACGATTATGTATATTGTAAACATGTTTTTGGTCTGTGTCAGACAAACAGATATTCAGACAGCAGGCAGGAGATAATTATTTATCGTTTATTAAGTATTTTTTCTAAAAATCCCAGCATATGCGATTTGCTTAGGTCAAACGCATAGCTTCTTTTCATCTACTTAGTGATTGTTTGATAATCAGAGACAGCACGAAGTGTTAATTTAGAAGAACCATAAAAATGATGTCAACTTCACAGAAAAGGCTCAGGAAAGTTATTTTTGAGTATGGTCTTAGAGATGTTTATTCTCGGTTTTTTCTGTAAGACGTAAAGAACATTTGAAATGAAACTTGGCAGGCATTTGGCACCATAATTGGTATAATTGGCATTTCTATGCATAAATACGCTCTAAATGAGGTGTGATGCATGTCAGATAAAATTATCTGAACGCAAACTGTTGTTGTTAATACACTATTAAAACACGCTAGCAATAAATTATGAATATGTGACAATTATAAATATGACTGAAATTCTTCTTTGACACTTTTATCAGGAGAAAAGGCCATATTCGAGCACAACTGAATTAATTACACATTACCATATCCTAATTTACACCACATTTATCCATAAATGTGACGGACTTCCATTATACAAAGAACTGATCCCATATATCCACCAAACAAAAATTATTTTCCACTCATTTTCTAGTCAAGACTTATCGAAAAAACATTTGGGGCGGGAGCGGGGGATAGAGCTCTCCGTTTAAATCCAGCTCATGCTGGCTTCCTCTCCGGCCGTACGTGAGAAGGTCCACCCGAAACTTGCGGATGGTCGTGGGTTTTCTCCGGGATCTGCCCAGTTTTCTCCCACCATAATGCTGGCCGCCCCCATATAAGTGACATATTCTTGAGTACGGTGTAAAACATCAATAAAATAAATAAATAAATAAAAAACATTGGAGACCATAAGTAGAAATATCCTCCCAGAGCCCTTCATACGTCATTAGCAGCATTTTTATACTTTTCTTCGCCTTCAAAAGTAATTAAGACATATTCATTGTTTTGTTTTTCTATTATTTTTCAGCCTGAACTGCCAACTCACTAGACAGGGATCAGGAGAACAGACACTTCGTGGACAACCGACGGCTTCAAAACCATATGGACAATTCATCTTCAGAGTCTCAGCGCAAACTAAGGTGAAAAACAAAACAAAACCAAAAAAAAAAGAACGGGAGATTAATGCATCAGTGCTCCATTAGGAAAATAAACACGTCACTGCTTAATTAACATATTAATTCATTTCTCAACGAATTAAGTTTTACATTAATAATGGAACAGGTGGTGTTTCTAGATGTTAATAAAAAGTAGCGCGTGGCCAAGTGTGAACTACAAAATTAGTGTCAAACCTGTAAGGTCAAAACTTAGAACAGGTCTGAACAAACCGGTTGTAATGGCCTGGTACACAGTAGGTTTACAGGGTACGTACCTGCTTCGCTGCAGAAAGATTCCATCGGACACCCCGTGTTAAAACCACACTTAGATCCGCGCAGGAAACATTTCTGGTTGCCAGTGCAGTTGTTGTTCTGAACAGAAATATGTTTATTTATTTATTTATTTATTTATTGTTGTTTTAACGCCGTACTTGACTGTCGGTTTTATGGGTGGAAGAAAACCCAGTACACCAGCCGCCTAAGCCAGTTATATGCACATGACAAGGCTGTACAATTCAAAGCCGCGCGAGATGAACTGGAACACGCGACCCCATAAACTGCTCAAGTGCCTGGTATGCCGCTGAAGTGAGCCAGGGGTTTAACCCTTACTGAGAAACATTAGACAAATTTCATCAAACATTTCTTCCTTATCACAATCGTGTAATAGTGAACAATCCCATATGGAAATGACTTTCGAATCTGTTCAGCTTAATTTTGGTTATCTGTGTAGTTAGTGCTAATCGGAAAGTGTAATGCTTGTTGGACAGATGGTCATGCACACTGGTCAGAATACTCGCAAACTGGATTTATATTCCCATGATATTATTAAAAGATGTATTGTGTAGTTAATGCAAGCCCCTGTTCGGTCTTCTTGCAGAATTGTGAAACGAAATCGCCTTGAACATCATAGAGCTCTATTCCCAGTACTTGACTTGTTTAGATACTGGATTTTGTTTGTTTGTTTTTTTCTTTCTTTCTTTCTTCTTATATTTTTTATTTAATTGTCGTTTAAAATCACACGATTACTGAGAATGTAGTTAGTCCGCTAGTTTCGTTCTATTTAAATTTCTCACAAAATGGAAAATTAGATGGTAGTTGTGGTCAACATTAATTTGCTCTGCAAGTAAACAATGGTGAGAATCACAGGCTGTTACGTCTTACTAAACATGGATCCTCCACACACTGCGATCGCGGGCATCCGATGTTCTTAAAACCCATTGGACAGTTGATAGGCAGCGTTTCTTCACACACTATACAAATGCAAAACAAAGCCATTGTTATATAAATATACATGTACAGTACGCATACAGAAAACACGTCTAAGGGAAACAGGCAGTTATATTTATTTATTTATTTATTTGATTGGTGTTTTACGCTGTACCCAAGAATAGTTCACTTATACGACGGACCATCCGTAGGTTGCTGGCAAACCTTCCCGGGGCAGATAAATAAATATTGTATTTATTTGATTTTTGCCTCACACAACACTCGAAGTATAATCTGCCTACACTTTTTCAATGTACTATTATGCTTACCCCTAGGCGTAGGAACCGATATTCGTATACCAGCCGTTAACCAAACTGGGCGTTCCAGGTCAATGATCGCACTACTAGAAAAATTCTTTTCTTCTTTATTGTTGTAACTCGCACCTTGACATAGCACTCGACAAGCCAAAAATGGTACTGTTTCTGTTTGCCCTGCGCCGTATTTTTAGTAGCCTGTCAGTCATTCTTTTTAATATGTATGCATATCTGAAGGACAGCATCATTTGTCTGTAGGTTTCGTTTTAAAGCAGGGCCTCGTGTTCAGCACATAGAGCTCACCTGATGGACGGCATTCCGCCTGGAAGGGGCATCCAGTCTCAAACTCACAAGAACTGTTCTTGGCATAGCACGTGGACGAGTCGCCACATAATGTAGACTGTGATAGGGAAAGGCGAACAGACAGTTAAAGGCTTTTATTTGACACTAAATGTTGCATTAATTTTCACGTAATATGTAATTTCCAAACTGTTTGCAACTTTCTTATGAACGAATCTTTTTTTGGTCCAACATGTAAGAAATTAAATTCCTCATCCCACATATAACGTTTTTTAAATTCGAAGAAACAGTCTGAATCTGAGTATAGTTCTGTGTCATGCCATGTTGTAGAGATAGGAAATGCACTTAGCCAAGTGCTACTTAGCATTAATTATGCCTCATGAAACCGGGCTCTGTTTAATACCACGGTTAGCTTACCGTCATGACTTTCATACAAGGAGTATTTAAATGATCGCAGTGTAGCAGCATAAAGAAGACTCACCCTACACGGGTCCTCTGCGCACTCATACCTTGGACAGCCCAGACTCTTAAAGCCGAAGTTACAGGAAATGGGCATCAAGTCTTCACACACTGTGCGACGAAACGATATACACAAAAATCAGAAATCAGAAGGACTTTTCCAACTTAAAGATATTCAAAGTATGGCCTGGGTATTGGTAATGCCACCATCAGAATGTAAATGTGAACGAAAACTGGGCCCGCCAGCAACCTGCGGATGGTCATGGGCTTTCCTCGGGCTCTGCCCGGTTTCCCTCCCATCATAATACTGACAGCTGTGGTATAAGTGAAATATTCTTGAGTACAGCGTAAAACACCAATCAAATAAATTTTTAAATAAATGAATGAAAATTGATTGTACATACTAGACAATACATTCAAATATATGGACGTATTCCATATTTTTATTCCATATTTTCCACTGATTTTCACTGAATCACTAAGGAATCTGTTAAACTAGAACGAATGAATGATTACCTCTTGGTTTGCATTCAGCAACATACGGGCAATTGGTCTGGAAGCGACATGTGCCGGCTCTGGCGAAGCATTCTTCATCTGGTCGACACTGGGCCCTCTGGGAACAAAATGTTCTAGTTTATACTACTGACAAAAGAAGAGGCAATAATAAACGACGTCTGTGACCACAATATAACGTGATAACTCAGAGAAGAGTATACCAACCACAAATAAATCGATTGTTTTCTCAGAAGGACTTGATATAGACATGTGTAAAGAAATTTAAAAGAAAGTTTCCGACGTAAAGAAAGTTTCCTACCTAAAATTAAAAGTAGCAAAAATGTAAATTTCATTATATATTCTTGGTCTTCAATGGATCCTATACGGATTATCCGAATATCACTGGTTCTTACCAAACACGGATCCGGAGCACACTCCTGTCTGGGACAGCCTACACTCTTAAAACCATACTGACAAAATATTCGGACCGTTTCTTCACACACTGAAATGATAAGGCCATACAGAATAAGGGTTTTTGATGTGATTATTCATGTAATATATATGTAATGTAGCCAAAAAGCACTTGTCAATGATGCAGGGAAGACGGTCGATATTCTAGGAATGGTATCCATTTCAAATTCCAATGTCCTGTAGCCCGTGGACAATTTCTTCGCCCAATACACAGTTATTATAGCTGCTCTTTGATTTCAACTGTTCATCAAAGCACTATGACGATGTGATAAATCATTCCGCGTTTGTTTATAAATCCCAATTTTGTTGGCAGACCTTCCCATGTACAGCCGGAGAGGAAGCCAGCATGAGCTGGACTTGAACTCACAGCGACCGCATTGGTGGGAGGCTCCGGTTCATTGCGCTGCGGTAGCGCTCTAACCCAGTGAGCCACGGAGGCCCCTTTCTCATACAAAAGTACTAAAAAGTGTTGGTATAGCATTTCAGAGACTAAACGAAATATTGTACTATTGTATAGAACGAACTTTCGTGGTGGTCTACACCAGCTTCGAAAGGGGTTACACATTTCCACTACACCTAACCCAGGTGATATATACCTACTGGAACTATACAACATTATACAACATTTACTTAAATTTCAAGGCGCTACTTCCACTGTTATCACTGTTTCTTCGCCAATGGGACAGACTGCCTTTATTGTTCCTGTGTAACTTACCCAAGTCTATACACCTATGCACGAAGGGGCAGTTTGTTCCCAGTACACAGCTCCCAGGCACCGCCACACACCGCTGATTCCGCCCGCAGCTAACGTTCTGGTGGTCAAAAATAGTTCAAAACATCGAACTGGGACTGCAATCGGAAAGCGACTTTGGGCGCGAGTATCTTGTCAGCTGCTTCAGTTCTTGTGCTGCGTCTTGGTCTTATTTACTTATTTATTTATTTATTTATTTGATTGGTGTTTTACGCCGTACTCAAGACTCATGATCCGATGAGTGGACAGAATGTATTTGATTATCGTTACCAACACGTATCATTGACTATAAGTATTTGAGAAAATTATATTTTTTCTTGCTCTCTTAAAATGTCACTTCAGGTCTGAATTACAATATACATACGACACATGGGTTGGGGGCGCACTGTGATCGCGGACAACCAAGGGAGAGAAATCCAAAGGGACAGTTTACATTAGGTGCCACTTCCGTGCATACTGAAACAATCATAATCATAATCATGTGTAAGAAAACTGCTAAGTAATAAACTTCATCTTTCGTCAAATATCGGCTATGCTGACCCAAGCGTTCCACGACAGGTACTAGGACCGACAAACCATGGCCGAGCTAAGTTAACCTGAAACGATCCAAATAGTCCTATCTCCAGATACTTCGGCTATATTGGTCCCATGTACAAGACATCTATTTGGTTTCTTCGTTTCCCCACATGTCAGAATTCAGATTTAAGAAAAATGGAACTGTCCAGGTAACCAAGTCATGCATGGAATAGCGCACCAGCCAAACAGGTCTGGGAATACTTCCAGCGCAAGGACTATGATCAAGTCAGGGGCAGTGAAATAAACTGAGCCAAATTCACTTGCACAATGAAGGCCAGCAGATATAATGCAGATTTACAAAACACATTTTGTTTAAAAATTTTATAGATTTTATTTATTTTGTTTGAATAGTCAGATTTTCTTTGACATCATTACGAGCATTATAAGCAGTATTTCAAACAAAAGCAAATATCTGACGCCTTTAGCGTCTGCAAATCCGCACGAATTAAATTTTGCTGATGTCTTCTTGACCATTTTATGATCTTCTTGTCATGACCTTTTTGTCAGTATATATTAAGAGGGAACGTACCGGCGTCCTGACATACGGCCACATGTGGACAATCGATGGCAAACTGACAGAGTGAAGGCCTAGTGGTACATCTCCGTCCTATACCGCACGTCTCATTCTGAGGTAAACATATAATGTAACATCATGGGTGCTGTGGATGCAGATGTGTTGGACAGCAGAACTAATGAACTGTCAGATGACATTAAAATGCTGATCATCAGTAGAAAACGTGCTTATAGAACCAGGTTAATCATAGCCAAATCTGTCCACAATCAATGAAGCTAATCAAAAATTCTGAGCTTTGAGAAGTTTTGCACAGCAAGAGGCTCACAGGCACTCTGGTTTTCTCAACGATTAATCATAAAAATTCTGCAGGACCAATCAGACAATTAATCACATAGGAGATTCAATAGTCAGTAAAACATATCAAATGAATGTACAGGCGCGGTATGGCTCAAATATAACACTCGTTCATCCATTCAAATGATTATCTTAAGTTAAAAAAGTAAAAATGTGTTGATGTTCATCTGATGAATGGAAAAGCGAGAAAAATGTGTTCGTAAAAATTCTTTAATTCATGTTTTTTTTTTTTTTAGATCTTTAAGAGCGTTAAATGCATTTAAATATTTTAAATCTATGAAGTTCATGAACCATACAATCTGTGTTTCGAAATTTTAGCGCTACAAGAAGTTTTTATTGTTGGAATAACGCTTATCACTCACGAGCAAAAGATAAATACTTAAATAATGTTCATAAAAAATCACAGGCAGGTGAACAGGAAGTAAAAAGTTGCAGTGACGCGTCAGAGTATCGAGGCAGTATGGCCCATAAAGCCCACCACACAATTTAGATATTCACTGCATTTAACTGATTGAAAAAAATATTTACACTAATAACTAAATGTATATTAGTAATGGTTTTCAACTGTCTTTCTCTCGAAACTCATTTTATGTGATCGTTTTCTTGTATAATATCACCACTATATGTCTGAGATACTGCCAACGTGGAGCTAATAATCATTCATTATTTTAGGATGAGAAGATTGTAATTTGTTCAGAAGGCAAATTCGTCTTCCCAGTTTTAAGCCCTAAAGGTACTCACCTGACATGGGTCAGGAGCACACGTGTCACGTGGACAGCCTTCCTCCAGTATACCAAACGGACAGACAATAGGGAGCACCTCAGCACAGTCTGGTACAAGAGAGCACACATGAGAATTGTCCCGCTAGATATTAAGTCATTGTTGAATGGTTTTTTTTCTAAAGAGTGACAGTGCTAATTTTTAGGCGCATGATTTAATACACATATTTTGTTGGGACATGTGGTGAAACATCTCCTCTAAAAACTGTAATCTATAAAAAAATCTATGTACAGTTGGGCATTTTGAAGTTTTAGCGCCAACAACTTCGTCATTCTCAACGAAATGTTGCAAGAAAACATCAAAGTGATTCTGGTTTTGGCAACGTTTCAAAACTAGTCTTCATCTTTCCATCAAGGCATATATTGTAAGTTACTACTCTACCAAATGCCCTTTAAAGTGCATAATACGACCAAGGAGAAATCACGGCCCAGGTCAACTTGAGCAAAACTTTGTTAATCTACTTATAATTTGCTTTGTAAATTCAATTCAATTATCTTGGGTTATATGGCATGAAACAACGTTATTTATGAAGAGGGACGAAAACTTGAATTGCAAAGTTTTGTAAATGAGCATTCCTATGATTCCACGATCCATCTATGGCTGGTATAAATTGGCATTCAAACTCGCATGGTGTGA
The DNA here is from genome assembly GCA_016165875.1 of Acanthopleura granulata. Classification (NCBI taxonomy): domain Eukaryota; kingdom Metazoa; phylum Mollusca; class Polyplacophora; order Chitonida; family Chitonidae; genus Acanthopleura; species Acanthopleura granulata. Next base: position 17,206,899 of record JABBOT010000010.1, read on the forward strand.
TTTACCTCAACATAACATTTAAATAACATTATGTGACCAAATATAACTCTGATTTTACATCACTAACGCTCCTGGTGGGAACGTAAGCTCGACACTGCAGTTGGAATTTTTTTTGCTCTTATGCCTATTATTCACACCAGAAAAAACATCCACTTTGTTTTACCTCTAAAGAAATGGTTACACATTCGCGGTATAACTTACCCTCTTGGACACATTTATGTACATATGGACACTGTATGGCGAAGTCACACTGACCGGGTTCTGTTACGCACTTCTCCCCAGAGGGGCATCTGACACCCTGTGAACACCAAGCCGGAAGTGGTGGTGAACACGATACATCAGACATAAACATCAGTGACTATTCGGGCAAACGCTGTAGAATTATGTCAGTTTTGTCATGTTCCAGGTCAAAGGACCTAGCCAGGTTTATTTACTATTTACATATAATTTCTTACATATCGCACTGGGAGCTAGTGTTTCGGTTTGTTTTGAAAACATGCCTTGCGATTATCGACTTGGAATGCCCCTTTAGGATCTACGAGTTGTTTACGAATGTCGGATTTACTTTACTTATATTAATCTCTAGAATAACCGGCATAGATCTGAGCAGTTTACAACATAGGGAATACAGCTGAGCGATAAATATCGGTAGATAACCAATGCTTTATAATTAAGAGTGTACACAATAATATTCCTATGGCTTACGATATAAAGTTCGTGGTACTTCCAAACCTTATTGGTTGACAGTGTGCTTAAAATTAGGTCATCCTTATAGCCTATTTTAATTACAAAGCAAATGACTCTTTAAATATAAAACTAGGCCTAATTCATAATGCGCAACTGAACAGAAGGTTATACTTATTAATTCAATCTTAGATCTTGTTTATCACGGTTTTAACTCGAGATGTCAGTTATATGTGCTACAAGTGTTTTTCACGATCGTTTTTGTAACTGAACGTACACTGGTTATGGGTAATGATAATGAGATTTCCATTACAAATTGCGATTTGGTTAGGGCTTACAATACAAGGGTTAGGAGCACAAAGACGTCGTGGACACCCTATTAAGGCCACTCCAAACGTACAGCTGATGTTAGGCACCACATCTCTGCAGTCTGCAATAAATAGTATACACAGGGTAATTCACAGGTCAGAACAGGTAGGAGATATCTCAACAGCTTGCCTTAAACGCCTTAGGTTAACGCTGCAGTGAACTGAAGCCATGTAGGTATTAGCCGAAGTGTATGGCATGACATATGTTTGAACCAAAACTTTTCTCATCATGTTATAATAACAATACTTATCTTCAAATCGGGGTGAGTCGACGACTCGCTCTAATGAAGAAAAATACCAATCCTACTTAGTTGCAAAAAAAAAAAAACAGTAGCACAGTTTAAAGTCATTCATTTTTTTTCCTCTCCGTTTTATCCAATTGTTGCATGGACAAGGCTTATGTTAACATCAGACTCTTTATGGTAGCAATTTTGGGGATTTGGATTTAGTCGCTGCTCGGAAAGTTGCCATGTCCATTGTCTAAGGACAACCACTGAAACAGGAAATAAATTCTATAAGACTGAGATATATGTTAAGAAATTAACTCTTTGTGTACTTACCGGTACTCCTGCACCGGGCCTGATAGGGACAGTTCGCTCCGAGGGTGCAGTTTCCTGGTTCTGCGAAACAGGTCTGGTCACCTGAGCACAGTGCCACCTACAGGAAAAGTCAGAGCCTTGTAAGAACGCTATATTCTGGTATACATGTTGTTCTTTTATGGAGATGTTATCCGAAAGTAAAATGTTAATGACCAAAGACAAATGGGCCTACTTGCACGAAGTTCTCGATACACATTTCCGGCATGTAACAACATTGCAGGCCCACAGCAAGTTGCAAATCACAAACGCGTTGGTCTTACCTTTGCCCTTTACCTTCCAGCCAGCCTCAGAGTACGAAGCCCCATGTTATCCATTCCAGTCCGGCGCCATGGCCGTTACATTCTCCACTACTCGATTATTAGACTTATTACAATAAACTTTGCAGTTACAGCTCTTGTAGCTCCGTGCTTTAAACGCAACGAGTGCAAGAGCTTCGGAGCTACCTGGAGCTCACCAGTTGGATACTGACTCGATTTACGCGCCTAGAACATGTCTTGTGTATTCCGACATTGTTGAGTGCTTCTCTTTACTCCATCATGACGTCTTACGTCAAATACTTTCTCATTTCTTTGGTGGCTTGCGTTGAAAGTTCTTTTGGAAAAAGACCTCAGTGTTACTGATTTGGAACGTCCATCATTATGGTTTACGCTGGTAAGCGAATATCTGGGAGGGCTTCTGGACTAGACTAGGATGTTCAACCTCTCGATGAAATATTTATTTATTTATCTGATTGGTCTTTTACGCCGTACACAAGAATGTTTCACTTCTACGACGGCGCCCAGGACTATGGTGGCAGGAAACTGAACAGAGCCCTGGAAAAACTCGCGACCAGCAAGAGGTTGGTTGAAGACCTCTTCACCTACGACCCGACAGGAAGGCAGCATGAACTGGACTTGAACTCAAACGACCACAATGCTACGTGTACTATAAATGTTGACCTCCAAGTCTACCACAAGGATACTATTACGGTGAACTATCTCATAAATATATCTGTAATTTTACCTACATGTACATTACAAAGGACCCTCCGAAGTTATCTACACAAAATGGATGCAATTTTGTTGACTTACATCGCAAGGATTACGGGCGCATGTTGCCCTTGGGCAGCCTATGGATTCAAAGCCGAAGGGGCACTGGATGTTAGCAGCTACGGCTCGGCACACTGTAATAAATCGAGATAAACTTATTTCTGTATCTGGATCTAAAAGTGATATATCACCAAAATTCTCCTCTACGTTTTTGGTGTATAATTGGAACAAAACGGTGTTGAGCCCTAGCAAGATCAGGTTTTTCGTGCATGACTTTCAGCTTTCACCTAAATATGTTTCGACAAAGAACCAACATATTAAATAGGAAAATTTATTTCAGTTTGTTCATTTATCTTGCTAAAGTTGGGCTGCTCATGTTGTGTTCTATTGTCTTCAGCGATTTATTTAATAGACGAAATAAAATTTCTGCTCTCACATTTCGTAAATTGAGTTCCACCTCAACGGCGACAACTGTGTTCAGTTTAGTATTTGTTTTACCTGATTGGATGCATACAGCCTCGTGAGGACAGCTAACGGCAAATCGGCACAGTGTTGGTCTCGTGGTGCAGGTCTCTTGTGGTCCACAGTTGCTGGACTGGAAGGCAGAATACCGAAAGTGTGTGAATTATTTTTCTCCAACTTTAACTTTTAGCTTAGGCACTGGGATATATTGGAATGCATTTGGAAGCCATCAAAATGACAATCAAAACGTAAGCTTAGATCTATTGACATTTTTTACTTGGTTTAAGGCTGCCTTTATGTTATAATGTGTTAAACGGGAGAATTACTGCTATGGGATATGAGCGCTTTCTGACTCACTCTGCGTTATAACTCAAAAGAAACAGTCGTAATAGAGGATCCACGCTCCATCATGACATGGGTATGGATGTACGCACCAGACAAGGGTTAGGGGCACAGGTACTCCGGGGGCAACCAGTCTCCAGCACTCCATACATACAGGGTACCGGGGCAACCTCAGCACAGTCTGAAACAATTATGGGATTGATTTAGTGACTGTAAACACCAATATTTATTACCTAGTAACAAGAATAAAGTTTCTCATTTTCTACATTTTGCTCCAACGAATTTCGGATGTCAGAGCAATGTTTAGCCGTGCTCGATGGGAGTTGTGGAATGGGGTCCATGTCGAGGGCAAGTCAAAGACTTAAGCTGCTACAGGGCTAAATACGTTACTTACTCTGTTCCCGGCACCTCCGAACATAGGGACACTCAAGGCCGAATTCACACTGACCAGGTTCAGCAAAACAAGTCTGGCCGGATGGACATGGGCGACCCTGTCATAAACATAATTATAAAAACCTTAATCTTTCTTTGAAGAGCGTTTAGTTTTAAATGTAAACAGTTGCATAAGAGATTTCAAAAGCTTAAGCGGTAACCGAAATTAACGTGAAATACATACTCCAGGATCCCTGGCGTGACCAAAGAAGATGATGATGCCTTGACTTTTGTATCTAAACCAAAAGGCGTACAAAGTTTGGAACCGATTTAATTATGTATAGTTTGCTTACTTCACAGGGGTTAGGGGCGCATGTAGAACGTGGACATCCGGTCAGCTGGAATCCGTAGTCACAACGGATGTTTGGCAGAACTTCTCGGCAGTCTGAAAGATGGTCGAACTAGTTACGACACAATTCAAGCATTTTTTGTGTATTTATTTGATTGGTGTTTTACGCCGCAGTTAAGAATACAGTTATTAGTTATATGTAACATTTATTTCCAAGTTTTCATGAAAATTCGCGGTAATTTATGTAGTATAAAATAATATATAATTTATGGGTTGCTTCATGGGTTTATCATTGCAATTGGTGCAGTTTATTTGGCAATAACAGGGACATATGAAAGGGCAGACAACTCTGGTTCTTACATCGCGCCACCACGTGGTAAATCGCAATTTCTTTTTGTAATCTCTCATTTCTGAGTTCTGAGATAGATCTGGGATGGTACAAGACGCGACTCAAGATCACAAGAATCAAAATTCGTCTTTCTATAGGAACGTGGATTTTTGTTCACTCGTCAATCTGATATCAACCAATAACTGTGACGTCATCAGGCTAAGGCGATATTACACAGTGTATTGCTGTAGGAAGTTCATCAATAATTCACATGTCTTACCGGCTTCAACACACGTGGCCACATGAGGACAGTTGTTTCCAAACCGACACTGAGACGGTCGACTCGTACATCGCCTTCCACTGCCACAGTCACGTGTCTACAAGATAACAGGTATTATTGTCATAAATATATATTTATTAAAGTATTACATCGGAATTTGAGCCTTGGTCAGTATTTTTTTTATTTTCCCTTATTTTAAGTACACAGAACACGTTCTTCATCATGGTATGTAAAATAAATGACATAAGGGCCTAATTTTTAAAAAAATAATACTGTTTTACATTCCAATGAACACACAACGATAAAATACCACATAAACTTTTTATGAACTGAAATAATATGTGTAAAATCGTTTCTCCCTTTTTTCTCTTAATAATTTTGACAGGATAACAGGCAAGTAATTAAAGATGATTTGTGTTTAGTACTTACTCTACAGGGATCTGGCGCGCAGGCTGACCTAGGACAGCCTTCCTCCAGGAATCCGAAAGGACACGATATCTGGGCGACATCAGCACAATCTGGGAATACATGAGAAGATAAGAGATAATCTGAGGGACATAAGCACAAAATGTGAGTGCAAGGTAAGATAAGAGACAATGTGAGTGACACGAGGGCAGTCTGGGAGTACAAGGTAAGATAAGAGACAATGTGAGTGACATAGAGACAATGTGAGTGACATGAGGGCAGTCTGGGAATACAAGGTAAGATAAGAGACAATGTGAGTGACATGAGGGCAGTCTGGGAGTACAAGGTAAGATAAGAGACAATGTGAGAGACATGAGGGCAGTCTGGGAGTACAAGGTAAGATAAGAGACAATGTGAGTGACATGAGGGCAGTCTGGGAGTACAAGGTAAGATAAGAGACAATGTGAGTGACATGAGGGCAGTCTGGGAGTACAAGGTAAGATAAGAGACAATGTGAGTGACATGAGGGCAGTCTGGGAGTACAAGGTAAGATAAGAGACAATGTGAGTGACATGAGGGCAGTCTGGGAGTACAAGGTAAGATAAGAGACAATGTGAGTGACATGAGGGCAGTCTGGGAGTACAAGGTAAGATAAGAGACAATGTGAGTGACATGAGGGCAGTCTGGGAGTACAAGGTAAGATAAGAGACAATGTGAGTGACATGAGGGCAGTCTGGGAGTACAAGGTAAGATAAGAGACAATGTGAGTGACATGAGGGCAGTCTGGGAATACAAGGTAAGATAAGAGACAATGTGAGTGACATGAGGGCAGTCTGGGAGTACAAGGTAAGATAAGAGACAATGTGAGTGACATGAGGGCAATCTGGGAGTACAAGGTAAGATAAGAGACAATGTGAGTGACATGAGGGCAGTCTGGGAGTAAAAGGTAAGATAAGAGACAATGTGAGTGACATGAGGGCAGTCTGGGAGTACAAGGTAAGATAAGAGACAATGTGAGTGACATGAGGGCAGTCTGGGAGTACAAGGTAAGATAGAAGACAATCTGAGTGACATGAGGGCGATCCGGGGGTATAACATAAGATAAGAGACAATCTGAGTCACATGAGGGCAAACTGGGAATACAAGGTAAGATAAGAAAAAATCTGAGTGGGATGAGGGAAATCTGGGAGTACAAGGTAAGATGAGGGATAATCAGGGTAAGCTGAGAGTATACAGTAAGATAAGAAACAATCTGAGTAACATGAGCACAATCTGAAGTTACAAGAGATAATCTGAATGACTTCAGGGGCAATATGAGAGTACAATATATAGACAATCTCAGGGTACAACGGCTGGCAATGTGAAGTGTGATATAAGCAATCTCACGGTTCAAGTCCAGACAATATGAGGTGTAAATGTTCATAAGTGCAGGGTGTAACGGAAGACAGTATCAGGATGAAACAGACAATCGTGGCATAAGTGAAATATTCTTGGGTACGGTGTAAAACACAAATCAAATAAATAAATAAATCCATATCGACTTACTGTTTGGCACACATCTGCGTACATAAGGACACTGGATGCCATAGTCACATTTTCCCGGTTCCGCGAAACATGTCTCATCAAATGAACACGGGTTTCCCTGGGATCGCAAAAGATGAATAGAAATTAATGGGTATTTTCAGGAAAGAAAGTAGTCTCAGTGGAATAAGTGTATTAAGCCTTCATCTGCTTGCAATTTCTCTTTATATGATCACAGCCTCAGTATCAATAACAAAAACAGAAAACATGTCAAGACACAAATCATCCATTGATAAGGTCTCAGATTTAAAAGCCCATAAACAGACATATTCCTTTCTAAAGGGAGGTATGAAAAATCCACAGCACATATCGTGCGATTCTTTTTAATTCGACATGCCTGTCCCATGGAATTATTGATTGATGGAATTAGGTATGAAAGGGGGAAAGCAAACACTGAGTCTATTAAAATTCACAAAAGGCCAACATGTCATGTCATAGTATCAACCAAGTAGGCTTACCTCACAGGGGTTAGAGGCACACTGACTCCTAGGGCAGCCGGTCAGAGCGACTCCATAAAGACAGATGATGTTGGGCAAAATATCCCGACAATCTGATATATAGGTAATATTCAACAATTACAGAAAATAATTTTATCTCTTCATAGCAATATCATAAATATAAAAACGGTTGAATTGCTACAAAAGATCAGGCAAAAAGTGTGTGAAGACAAAGGACAAAAGACAATACGGCTGCAAAACCCATTATGTAATATGCGACAATTCATTATGTAAGATGCCTTAAACAGTCTGAAGAGTCTGAAAAATTATTTTATGTTTGAAAACGGTTTTTTTTGCTTTCTTTCCGAAGCAAGAAACAAGGCACTGATCCGAGACTGGAAATTTTTTATTCTCTCTGATAGAGATTATAAAAAATAGTTGAATTAGGAAGGCTCATTACTGGTTTCTCTGCATCTGAAGGTGTAGGGACATTGGAATTGGAAGGTACAGTTCCCGGGTTCAGCGACGCACGAGGTTCCTGCGGGACACGTGATGCTCTGTAACAAACAGATGGTTTAAATTAAATCTGTAGATTTGATGAGAGACAATTTGACACCAAGCGGGCGGCGAAAATGTACATTTTAAAGTCGATAATCCCATACTAATTCACAAAACAGTATTCTTAGAAGTCTTTAAAGATGTGACATTGCTTCCGATACATCTATGAAAATGATCTTCAAAGATTCATTAAAGAAACATTCAAGAACACTACAAGTCACTGGAAGTAAAATGTGATTGATAAAACAGCTCACTAACTAACCGTGCAGGGGTTGAGCGCACACTGAGAACGTGGACAACCGATGGATTCAAACCCGAACAGACACTGGACGTTTGTGGCCACTTCCTCACAAACTGCAGACACAACCAGAGCTAGTCATTAAGGCATAATAAATATTTTTTTGAGGTTAGCGAGCATATTTTTGGACACTAAGTCCATACTATGATGAACCTGAAAAGTACAACCCAGTGACGCATTGCAAGGAAAGTGACTGGTTGATTCATAGATTTAAAGTATAAGAAAATGACTAAGATCAATATTGAACCCGCGTTAATTGACGTGTGGGTTCGATATTTTATAACACTACATCAGACATTATAGTGATAATTCATGACATTTATATAGAGTTTCTCTTCCGGGATAGCCTTACCCGCATCGACACAGACGGCCTCGTGCGGACAGCTGATCCCGAACCGGCACTGTGTTGGTCTGGTCGTGCATGTCTGACCGTCCCGACAGTTAGCCAGCTGCCAAAAATAAGATTGAAACCTGATAAAGCCAAATCTTAAGACAACATTTGCGCTATATCTGTCCCTTTGTCTAACAAGTATTTATAACTGTCTTCATTTCACAGCTGCATCTAACATAATGGATATATAGAAGGATTTAAAAATACGGAAAGTTGTGTGTTACCCTGCATGGGTCTGGTGCGCATGAGTCACGCGGGCATCCGGTTTCTTGAAATCCAAACTGACAATTAATGGCCAGAACCTGGGGACAATCTGAAACATAAGCACATGCTGACCTTAACTGTTACCGACTGATTATGACAGAGAAACTTATATGACGAATACAAAACACAAACCGTATCATAAACTATATAAAAGTATTGTGTTTAGTTGTAGATCGTACGAATACGACTTCATGTTCCATATTTTTATTAGGACGATTAGTGAATTCTTGTGATTTCCCTTTCAAAAACTAACCGTAATACCTGCGGGGTTTTGCTCACCCGTTTAAATGTGCGCAAGCAACATGATTTTTCAAGGACTAACACTTTAACGTAGACTAACTTAGCAGGCTTATTTCGATATGTCAGTAAATCAGTGGAGCATCTGTAGCAATAACAGTTCTGTTTTACAAGTACATCAACATTGCGAAAGTTTTTTCTTTTTATTGTAATAAGACGGTATTTGCATGCTTTGTTGGTTTTATGACGTACTGAAAATTATTATATAGAACTTCAAGATTTTAGACATGTTTTACAGTTGAAAAGGGTTAGAAAAGACCCATTAGTGTAGTACTTGACTTTGTCGATAAACTGATTTTCTGTCCCACGGTGGAAGCAAGGCTAGGAGTCAAAATAACCCAGTGTTAACTAAAGTTTGACAAGAAGGTGTTCTCATCTGATTGATGCAACCATGCTGAGTAGACAAATATCCTAAATGGTTGTCACACAGCCATGTCGCATGGCTGTTCACACTTACCGTTATCCACACAGACGGCTTCGTACGGACAGAATGTCCCATAGCGGCACTGTGAGGGGCGACCAGAGCAGGTCTGACCTGGGGCACACTCTCTGGACTGTAGGAGGAAAAAGCGTGAGGTGAGAGCGTAAATGACTGGCTGAAAGAGCCACTTAACCCAAGAGCGATAAATTTCCATCCGACATTCCTATACCAAGTCGTAAAGTTGTCCTTTATTGTGATTCCCATTGAATACCCCAAATGGTCTAAAATGTCGACCATGACTCCGCACATTTTGCATAATTCTCAGAGTTCTACTGATCTTAGAAAAGTATTTTGAGATTTGTGTGGAAAGTTGGATGATATTCTGGTGGAAAAACGTAAGTTTCAATGCTAAAAGTAATATTTTATGACACTTCTTTTGCTCTAAAAAATTCAGTGTCCTCGGCGAAATTTTAGCTCATTTATAGTAATTTGGCATACAGTAGTAGCAAAGTCACAACCCTGGAATTCCTGGCCAATGTTCACTGTACCAAAATATCGAACCAGACATCGTTTGCCCGCGGTTTACTAACGTTGACATTCTAGACCACGAATCGCAGTATTAAGCAACATATATATTAATGCAAGCCTCGAAAAGAAAATTAGGTGACTAAAGGTCGAGAAATATAAGGACACATGTGTGTCTTTTAATGGGCTAAACTGACAAAAAACACTAACCAAACAGGGGTCTGGTGCACATTTGCTCCTTGGACAGCCCACTTCCAGGATACCGAAGGGACAAGAGATGGATATAGTCTCTCCACATTCTGCTCAGAAAAAGGCAAAAAGAGTTAATGCCAAGCAGGCTAATCATTTGTACATGCCGACTGTAATAGTTTTCTCATGAATAGGTTTCTGTGACCAACAATTTTAGGAAGATATACTTAAGTTTGCCGGGATTTCCGATACCAGTGTTTAGGGCTTTGAAATATAGTGCTGACCTGAAATATAGTGCTGACCAGCTATATTATGTGGAACAAGAGCAAAGGTACTCAACATTGTTTGCTTACTGTTTAAATTAGAATAGAGATGAACACCTACCATTTTTGACGCATTTCCTGACAAATGGACACTCCAGTCCGAATGCGCATGTGCCCGGCTCTACAAAGCACGTCTCTCCGGGTAGACAAGGGTTGTTCTGCAATAGTACAGATGGCTGGTTAACCCATGCAAAGGACCTACACTGTTTGGTCAGCATGTTACCAAAACTTACACACGAAATATTATTGGTGCATTACACATCGTTATATGTTCTAAACAATAAACTAAAGTATGGTATATATGAGCACTTCAGGTATGTCCCAAATAGTAAATGTCTCACTTGACAGGGGTTTGGGGCGCATGTGCTCCGGGGACAACCCGTCAGTTCCACGCCGTACCGGCATCCCAGGTTTGGTAGGACGTCTCGGCAGTCTGAAAATACATAACAGGTATTACACCTCAAGGAATAGTCTGGAGGGATTCCATTCAATCCAACACACTATAACAATTCTTCTTACTAACCATTCATTATTATTATTACTGAGACCAAGCGTACTAAGCGTGGTGTAAAACAGTATAGTAGGTAGAGTGGTAGTTAGTATAGCGGTAAGCGTCCTTGGGCAGTGCAATGACCCTCGAGTCTCTCACCGATGACTGGTAAAGTCCAGCCCTGTCTGCCTTCCTCTCCAGTCGTAGTGGGAAAAATTTGCCAGCAACCTGTGGATGATCCAGGGTTTTGACCAAGCGCTGCGCGATTTATACCTCAAATTGATAATGCTGGTCCCCGTCGTATAAGTATATAATTTAACTATAGCGTTTTAAGTAAAACACTATTCAAATAAATAAATAAATACATTCACCATCAAGAAAAACAAAAAGCATTGCACTACGTTATACTTTATCGTAGACTACAAGCAGGTGTCACTGAAGATCTACCTGAACACTACGTATGTTATGAAAAGTGGGACAGATTGCTCCACGCCATCTGTCTTACCGGCTTCAACACACACAGCCTCATGAGGACAGTTGTTTCCAAACCGACACTGAGACGGTCGACTGGTACATTGTCTTCCGCTTCCACATGGAGATGACTGAAAGTAACCGTACAAATCTTCTGGAAATATGTCCTGACATCAATATGTGGTAAACATCCATTGTGATAACAATTCATTTGGAGTCTTTGGGAACTAGGATTATGTCAACAATAACCAAAGACGACACTGCAACTGTCTGAAGTTTGCGAAATAGGATATCTGTAACATTTCATACATTTTTTAGCCTTCTACATTCCGCACTTAATTAACTGACATCATTTAGTTTTAAAATTTTCCCTTGTGTTGCCACCAGTAACTAATGACGTAACCAGATTATCAACTGTACATTTGTTTTTTTATAAAACGAATATAAAGGATAATTTTGTTAATAGTTGAGTTATCAATAAATAATGAGTTTATTGAGTTAAATCGCAGCCTCAAGCAGATAATCGCAAGACTCATTTGCAAAACAATTTAAAACCACTTAGTGACCCACTTGTCCTCATCCACAAATTGCACAGAAAGAAATATGTTTGAACAAAGATTAATATTCTTCCAATATTCAGTAACATGCGGGGCATCGGTGCCTGAAGGGTCTATCGGGCTAGCGCGGTGTAATGACCCAGGAGTCTGTGACCAGTGCGGTCGCTGTGTGAATTCAAGACCAGCTCATGCTGGCTTCCTATTCGGCCGTACGTGGGAAGGTCCACAAATAACCTACGGTCGTGGGTTTCCCTCGGGCTCTGGCCGCCGTCGTATAAGTGAAATATTCTTGAGTGTGGCGTAAGACACCAATCAAATAACTAAATAAATACATAAATACAGTAAGAACTACACACCGCGCAGGGATCCTGGGCACACGTGGACCTAGGGCAGCCTTCCTCTAGGATTCCAAAGGGACAAGATATCTGAGCTACTTCAGGGCAATCTGTAGACAACATAGATACACATTATGAACAATATCGAAGATATCAACAAGCACTCTGATAGTACTATGTGGATTTGCCTAGTCTGAACAATACAGACATTAGTTTTAGTTAAGTATACAGGGCAGACAATCCTTAAGTGACAACTTAACAGGGCATTGTCTGTATGTGATGGATTTTGAAAGAGAACACAAAATTAACATTTTCTGAGGGTGTAGGTAATGATATTTGGAAACTGATATTGGAACAAAACATATGTAAGGGCATGATACAGATATTACGTAATGCCATGGAATTTGGTGTGTTGGTGTTGAACATAATACATGAGACAACAACAGATAAGCGTCCTCCCTACGCCTAAAGAGCTATACCACATACTCTCAATCGTGTTAGACAGAAGTCCGATGAAATGTTAGGGTATCAAATTACGTAATAGCATGATGTGCTTTTTGTTCGATATAAGCTTTGTTTGATATTTCGTTTCCATGGTAACATTCGAGCTAATCTATCATCTGTAAGAAATCAGACACAGTACGAACCTTCCCCGAAGACTGAAACATAGAAACAGAATCAGTCAACAGTGATATCAAGCGGTAAGGCATTACATCACTTTTTCAGCTACATAAATGATAAACCCACAGGTGACCTTTCATTCTGCATTTATCTATATTCAAACAAATGTGTGTCTTAAAATTCCCATCAGGTATTGTTTGCTTGAAGGCAGAGCAAATGTTTTACTCACCATTTGCCACACATCTGCGTACATAGGGACACTGGATGTCATAGTCACACTGTCCCGGCTCGGCGAAACATCTCTGACCAGGCGGACACGGGGTGCCCTTCGTTAAAGCAACCGTTATAACATGTAGTTTTAATAAATTTACTGATAAACTAGGAACTACTGATAAACTCGTTAAGTTCCCTTAACGAAAAATCGAAACAAGGTGGACGTTACAAATGGAAAAATAATACCTAAAAATACATGCAAGTATTTGTGCCATTTGTGTTTGTTGTATGTTATGAATTCTCATTAGCGTATTAATTAATTTTTTGACTTCCCTATTCACTAACAGCAAATCTTATTGTATAAGCTTTTCGCTTATAAAACACCTAAACGGGAGACATTTCTCGCTACACAGGCTTACAAAAGTGTTGGTGTATAAAGTATGCCGGATGTAGGAAATTCTTCAGAGAATACTGTGTATCTCTTTAGCTTCCTACTTTTTACTCCTTTATGTAAATCAGGTAAAGTAAAATCATATTATTTATTTATGTCTGTATGTCTTAACACAGAAGATAGAAAGTGATAGTAGTACAAATGATCAGAGAGGAAACACATAAATGGCGAAAGCAAACACAGAGGCGATTAAAATTCATAAAGCACCAACAAGTCATGTCATATATAAGCAAGTATGCTTACGTCACAAGGGTTAGGAGCACACTCACTCCTGGGACAGCCAGTCACAGCGACTCCATAGAGGCAGATGATGTTGGGCAAAACATCTTCGCAATCTGAAGTAAGAGGGATGATTCATAGGAATAGAAAAAAGAGGTTGTATATCTGATATCAACAGTAATCTTTTTGGAAAGTAAAATGGTTGATTTACTTAAAACCGATGGGGTTAAATTTGAAAATAACACAACAAAGACAATTATTTGTCTTAAACATTTTGGATTTTTTGGACAGTTATGTTGGTATGTAAAGTTTGGAGAAATGCGAAAATGGTAAAGACTACAACTTACAGAATGTTTCATAGTTATTTATATCAAAATTAAGAAGGAATAGAAATAAAACGTTACTGTTTTCTCGGCATCTGTAGGTATATGGACAATTGGTCTGTAGGGTGCAGTTTCCGGGTTCTGCCACGCACGAGCTTCCTGTAGGGCACGTGATCCTCTGTAACAGAGCATCATAGGTAACGTCATGACCGATGCTATCTCCGCTTTTCAATAATTTTATTTGAAATAACTTAAGCATTTATTGCCCTTGGAAATCCTTTCGGAATTTGCAAAATAGTTTAACATACTTTATTAAACATATCAACTCACGGTACATGGATTGGGTGCACACTGAACACGTGGACAACCGATGGACTCAAACCCGAACAGACACTGAACGTTTGTGGCTACATCCTCACACACTGCAGAAGCAACCAATTGACGAAGAATCAAATATCTAGTTTCATAAGTCTAAATCGTTTCTTTTTTTGAATAAAATGACAGGACCCTACTAAGATTTCAAATTACAAAGACTTCAAATTGCAAAACTGCGGATGTTTTAAATCCTGATATGTCTCGTTCAGAGACCTCGATCCCTTATACCTTATAATACGTTGTAATCTGACCACGGTTTTTATATGTTGAACAAATATACAGGTTCAAACCCATCATGTAGTTCAGACAGCTATTTTTTAACAGTGATAAGGTCCAAATTTAAGCACACTATTCATAAATTATACGGAAAAGGAATATTAATCGTAAAACTTTGAGTTTCGTCCTTTTGTCTTCATATGTCACCCCACCCTGGATAGACTTACCCGCATCCACACAGACGGCCTCGTGTGGACAGCTGATCCCAAACCGACACTGTGTTGGTCTGGTCGTGCACGTCTGACCGTCTCGACAGTTAGCCAGCTGAATAAAGGGAAACAAATAACTACTCTATTAAAATAATCTGTTAAAGAAAGATCATGGAGAGTAAAACCCGAGCAGCGACGAGTGCGCGAGGTGGAGATTAGTTACAGTTAAGCGGTGAAATATCGCCGATTGTTAATATACCATTTGTTAATTATCATTTTATTCCAGCTGCTCATGTAAACGTTTACAGATTAACCCCCACCGCCACCCCCTACAGAACCTAGATTTTAGCAGAATTAGGTAAAAAAAAGTCCAGTGATGTTAATAGCAAGGTGTTAAAAACATAGCATCAGGCTAGCATATAAGTGGCTGGAGACAGAACGGAAGAAAAAAAAGAATTTTTTCAGAGAGAAGAATCTGTGCCTAACTCACGTGAAATATTTACGTTTATGCATACATTCGTGCCCAGTTAGGGAAAGACCCTCATGATTTTTACGAAGATTTTTTCCAATATGAAACTAAAGTTTCAACTGTATGTTAGAACAGACTACACTTTGTCCACACGTTACATTGCAAGTTCACAGGTCTGCTTCGAATAAACGATGCTTGTTCTCGTGATAATGCAAATATACATCAAGAGAGTGTTGAGATAATAAAATCTTTCTGGTAACATATACAATACATATTCCTTTGGTCAGCAGAATCTTAAGAGTTAGCAGAGTTTATAGAGAGACATTTGCAGAAATGTTTATATCAGTTACAAAGCTGAGTGCTGTTCATAACTTACCGTGCAGGGATCCGGTGCGCACGTGTCGCGTGGACATCCGGTTTCTTGTATTCCAAACTGACAGTTAATGGCGAGGACTTGGGGACAATCTGTAACACAGTGTATCTTACAATGAATGGACAGCACTACAAGTATTACGCACCTGTACAATTCTGCACGCTTCTAAGAGACCAAGTATGCATGGACTCTCTGTTTTCAATACTCAGTAACTTTGGTCCAATATTCCTTGGACACAAATCTCACTCAGTAGGCCGCCATATACATGTAATGGTAATCTGCAATATACTGAGGAGCGGTCAATAAACTATCGTGAATTCAGAGCGTTTGATTTGGAGCAATGATAAACCAATACCATTACGATGCGTGGTTGTTAATGCTTACCATTGTCCAGACAGACGGCTTCGTAAGGGCAGAATGTTCCATAGCGGCACTGTGACGGGCGGCTGGAGCAGGTCTGACCTAGGACACACTCTGTGGACTGTGAGAAGTACCAGCGTCATGTCAGTCATAAATGACCAGAGACACCCTCACTCTCGTCAACCAATCCTTGGTAGAAAAGCTGACATTCTAGGTCAAGAATCGTAGTTTCGCAAAATATCTTTGCACACAATTTGCTATAGAAGACATTCAGGTGTACATGTGTAAAGACAGAGAATGTTAAACGAATACCTGTTAAATCTAGGCGATGTGCTGGCAAATACAATACTAACCAAACAGGGATCTGGCGCACATGTGCTCCTGGGACAGCCCACTTCCAGGATACCGAAGGGACAGGAGATGGGTAGAGTTTCTCCGCACTCTGCTCGCAGGAAGGGAAAGAGGAAATTGAAACGTTAGGGTTTGCAAAATAAATTGCTTCGAAACGTTAGTGTCTATAATATCAGTGCACATATAGACTGACCCCTCTTCGACGTACGTGGGGTTTCGCGGGGCTCTATCTAGTTTCCTCCCATCATAATGCTGGCCGCCGTTGTATAAGTAAAATATCCTTAGAGACACGGATCAAATAAATAACAATATTAATGCAAATTATTAGTTTACCTGTAAAGACGTTTAAGCCAACCTGTATATAATTATTTAGTTCACTCTAACATACAACCGACTGATATGAGAGACAGCAGACCAGAGGCTAAGGTACTTTCTTTGCCAGATTAGTAATGAACACATACCGTTATTGACGCATTTCCTGACATACGGGCACTCCAGATCAAATGCGCATGTGCCTGGCTCTACAAAACAGGTCTCTCCAGGCAGGCACGGGTTACCCTGTAACAGTACAGACAGTTTATTAAAATGTACTAGGTTGTAAGCATGGGTTGGCATTTAAACTTTTACTTGAAAAGTTATTATTAAGCTTTTCTTCACGTATATGATGTAGACTATAAAATGTGTGGTATATTTCAAATTTTGGATTAGGTCCCCAAAACTATCCCAGACCATGTTGATAGTTGTCTGTCAATGCCTCACCTCACAGGGGTTAGGGGTGCACGTGCTCCTGGGACAACCCGTCAGTTCCACACCGTACCTACATCCCAGGTTTGGCAGAACGTCTCGGCAATCTGGCCATATATAAAACATGTTTGACCTCAGCCGATTTTTC
Organism: Acanthopleura granulata; assembly: GCA_016165875.1. NCBI lineage: Eukaryota > Metazoa > Mollusca > Polyplacophora > Chitonida > Chitonidae > Acanthopleura > Acanthopleura granulata. The sequence continues at coordinate 17,224,325 of JABBOT010000010.1, forward strand.
TTGTAAATTCTTCTGTGCTTAGTTTGAATGTATGTTCATACAGTTCCTTACTTGATGGTTTTACATTGCTCCTGTCAAGCTCGACAATGAGCCTTTGTCAGTTTGACTCTGACGCACATTACAACAAAAAAGGAATCATATCTTATCCATACACGGATTGTTGCTCTTACCGAGATTTTGGAGACAAGACTGGAACGAAAAGTCAAATTAACCTTGTCGAGTGAACAGTATATACATACCAATACCTAAAGGCAGGCAATGATTTTGACAAACATGACACGTCTGACAGTGCCCATATGTTTAAAGTTAATATCAGCCTCATGATCATGAACCCGATGTCATGTAACATGACTTGTAACATTTTGATATTAACGAGGTATTACCTACGAGAGAGAGACATTTACAAACTATTACATAGCAACAGGTAGCTTAGACCCCCTTCCAATGAATTACATGAATATACATTCAAGATAGAGATAGAAGAATTCTAGAAATAGAGACAAATTCTCGCGAGGGACAAGATATATTCATTTTCAAACAACTAAGCATGTAAGTACATGTATGTATAGATTATCTTCTATCCACATAACTTTCATCACACTGTTAATTACACAAGGATTCTCAAAACATATATGTTATACTTTTCCATATATATACCAAATAGAAGTGAATATCAGTGACGAGAAGGACAGAGAAACGATTGAAGTCTGTTTTACCGGCTTCACCGCACACGGCCTCGTGAGGGCAGTTGTTTCCAAACCGACACTGAGACGGTCGACTCGTACATTGCCTTCCACTTCCACATGAGGATGGCTAAAAGTAAACATGTACATCTACTCAAAATATTGCTGATCTGATTAACCTTAATAATGGCAACAGTTTCACTTGGATAGATTGAGAACTCGAATTCAGATTACTGGTCACAAGTACCATGTGTTCCAAAATGACATTACTGTATCGTGTAGTCGATGTTTGCGCATGAAATAGTTCGCAAGTTTTAATTGACTGACTGGATTATACATTTTGCCTCTGATCGCATACTTCAATATTAACAAAATACACAAGCATTCTCCGAACATAAAACGCATGCCCCCTTCCGAAATGACCCGTCCACAACAGAACTAAACGGCCATAATGTTGCAAAAAAAAAAAAGACCGAAAAGGAAAGAAAATAAACCGAAAGCTCCAAGATTCGAATTGAAACTGAAATTTATATCTGAAACTAAATTTCGGTTCTAAATGACCGGGAACGACATTTCTTCGTGTTGTAAAACGTCCATAATACGTCCGAAAACATGGTCATGATTTGGTCGAAAAGGAACGAAACATCCCAAAAGCGGGACGGAATCGGTAAGTCGTTATAGCAAAGCCATGCATCCAGATTAAAAATAATAAATTTAAAAATACCGTGATGGACTTACCGACTGATAGACTGACATAGGAGAGGAAAACCCATAAGCCCATTCGGTACCGGTGTAGGTCAAAAAATTCATTTGCATTACCAACTTATGTATCCTACGTCTTCAACTATTTATTTTTTCGAAAACCCATGTTTAATAGAAAAATAAACATAAAAAAATGCGATGAAGAGATCGGGCGTGACCATATTTGCCTTTATTAATAGAACAGACGTTGTGTGGAAACCGAGTAATAATCTACGTAGATTAGTATGTACACACCACGCAGGGATCCGGGGCACACGTGGACCTTGGGCAGCCTTCCTCCAGGATTCCAAAGAAGCAAGATATCTGAGCAACCTCAGCGCAATCTGATGGTAAAACATTCATACATTAATATTATTACTGAGTGATATGACAAACAAGTTCACGGTACCTTGGTTTCACACCAGAATGATTGTTCGAGTGAATGCCTACTGCTCTCAGTATTGTCAACGGCATTATGTTTGAAATGTAAAAATATATCATACTACAAAAGAACATTTACGTCATCAATGGAAAACTCTTGACTGCATGAATTTGTCCAAAAATTTCAACTGATACACTGCGTCGTTTTGAAAACTGGTCTCGATTATTGACCAAGAACGAACATTTGGGTTTACAGCTAGTACGAGAATGTCTGTTTCGACGTCTATGTGAACATTTTAAGTCCAAGGAAGCATCCATGGTTTTAATTTCTCCAGCGGAAACCAGATGAAGCCCGAAAAAAGTATCACAAACTTCGCAAAGTTCCTGATAAACTTTAAGAAGGAAATTATATATTAAAACACACATCCTCATTTCTCAGTGGTTTGGTTTGTGGCAATGTATATATAGATGACTTCGACAGCCACGGAAACATAAACATACGCTTACTGCTCTTTTCACACTTCTCAGACGAATCACACCATAATTTTTTGCCAACGCTGAAATCTCTAAATACTTACCGTTCGCCACACATCTGCGTACATATGGACACTGGATGTCATAGTCACACTGTCCCGGCTCTGCGAAACATCTCTGACCAGGCGGACACGGGGTGCCCTTCGTTAAAGGAACGGTTATAACATGTAGTTTTAATAAATTTACTGATACACTAGGAACATCGTCGATCAAATCACTAGCTGTGGCTTTTATCAGCATCTGATTTTACTGTGACGATTTCATTACCAAAACACCAACAAGGATCTGTGTGCAATGTGTGCTGACATCACACATTAGCTTGCATGTTAGAAATTTATTCTATTTGCTGCCTGTTTTTCTCTAACTTTTTACCTTTTAATATATAAGGCAGATTCGTGAGATTTGTATGGTAATAAGTCAATAGAAAGACAATAAAAACAGGAAAGTAGTTCCTCAACCAGCACACCGGAAAGCTATAATTACTGACAACAAATAGAGAATCAATTACAACACAGAAAGACAAACATATTAAGTATGAAGTAAAGTAGCTTACATCACAGGGGTTAGGAGCACACTCACTCCTGGGACAGCCGGTCAGAGACACACCATACAGGCAGATGATGTTGGGCAAAACATCCCGACAGTCTGAAGTAAGACGGAATAATATACAGGAATGAAGAGGTAAAAGTAATGTATCTGATGATACCCTCGTCCATGATATATATATATAGAGAGAATAGCAACAGTTTGATTTGTTCTAGTCACTTCACTGGAGGCACATAACAAAGATGAAGGTATTTCGTGTAAAAAAAATCCTCCAAACCGCACTACTAAAAGAAAACAATATAAGTGTTTTTAGACTTGTCAAAATTTTAAAAAAAAAAAAGTGTTACTGTTTTCCCGGCATCTGTAGGTATATGGACAATACGTCTGTAGGGTACAGTTTCCGGGTTGTGCGACGCACGAGCTTCCGGTAGGGCACGAGATACCCTGTAACAGAGCATCATGGGTAACGTCATGATCGATTCTCACCCCATCCGGGAGCAATAATTTGTCTACTTTGTTGTGAAAAATTATATTTCACGTATATAATGTAAAGCATTTGAGTTTTAAAAACATGTGAAAATGGTAAGTAATGAAATTAATATTCTTTACAGCTTGCAAAATAGTTTCTAAAGTTTCATTAAGAAAGTAAACAAGACAAACTCACAGTACAAGGATTTGGTGCACACTGAACACGCGGACAGCCGGTAGACTTGAATCCGAATGGACACTGGACGTTGGTGGCCACCTCCTCACAGACTGAAAACAAAATCCGAGGATGGGGGCGTGAAATATCAGGTTTGACGGATCCGACCATCCTTAATTATTAATAAATATAAAAAGACTTTTAATATTGTCAAATGTGATTTTTTTTTTCAAGGTATGATGTTAGGCATGAAAATACCAACGAGAAAGCTGCAAACTACAAACTGTGCTGACGTTTTAAATTTCAATGTGGAATCCATTCCTGTTTCCTTCAGTTTTTGAGCGTCTTAATACCTATGTAGGCATGACATGCACTGCGTCAAACCCGTCAGCAGTTTAAGGCGTTGTATGTTTTAACGTCGCTATGCCTACATTGTAATCTTCTATTTTCCGCCATAAGGAATGGCCAGATTTATTTATTTGATTGGTATTTTACGCCGCACTCAAGAATATTTCAACTATATTTACTTATTTATTTGATTGCTGTTTTGCCCCGTACTCAAGAATATTTCACTTATTCCACGGCGGCCACATTATGGTAGGGGGAAACCGGGCAGAGCCCGCGGGGAAACCCACCACAATCCGCAGGTTGCTGGCAGACCTTCCAAAGTACGGCCGGAGAGAAAGCCAGCAGAAGTTGGCCATGAACTAACGGCCACCGCATTGGTAGGAGGTTTCTGGGTCATTACCCCTCGTGCTTACCTACTGAGCCAAGGAGGAACTTTGGAATAGCGAGAGTCAAATTTGACACATTTACGTTTCCTGTTCAGGTGGAAACAGGGCAGATAACAGGTTCTTATACAGAACCAATCCTAGAGTTATTTGATTGCAGAGTTATTCCATTGAACGGACTGGTGTTGCCTCATCATGTCTTCATGTCTCTCTCCACCCTGGGTGAGCTTACCGGCATCCACACAGACGGCCTCGTGCGGACAGCTGATCCCGAACCGGCACTGTGTTGGTCTGGTCGTGCACGATTGACCATCTCGACAGTTAGCCAACTAAAGGAACAGGCAAATATATGGAATAATTATATTAGCCGCCAAGGACAGAGTTTTGACAAAAGAGGATTTGCTCTGACAGAAGGTTAGATTATAGAGTGATTTCCAAGTGAGTTGGGAGATATTCACGCTTATTATTACAATGTTGGTCATATTTGGACCTTAATTTTATAGGAAGTATGTATAGACATTTGCAAACTAAATGATGTTCATGCGCATACCAGGCAGGGATCCGGTGCGCATGTGTCGCGTGGACATCCGGATTCTTGTATTCCAAACTGACAGTTAATGGCGAGGACTTGGGGGCAGTCTGTAACATAATGCGTAACAGAACGGTAGTGAGTGGGTGCCATGCGGTTTAAAGTCATACTTAGCAATGTTTCGGTCATATGACGTCGAGGAGTCTTTCTGGTACGTGCATATATGTCTACTTGTGGTGGGGTGAGCCCATGCCGCCACTGGAACATCATGCCGAAGACACCAGACACGACACTCCTCCCAATCACATTATACTAACACCGGGCCGGCCCCGGGCTAGAACCTGAATCTACCGACCTCGAGACGGACGCTCTAACCACCAGGTCATGGAGGAATTAACAACAGAAATGTACAGACCATTACTAAACGCATCCCGTACATATATGATATATGCGAAAAAGTATAAAAGATGCTGTAATAACTCATTAATGTCGTGGTTTTGGTAGAAATGCATAAGAAAGGGGCTGTCTTATGGTCTATTTCCTCTCTGGCTGCCCCAGTATGTCTTACAGACAGTTCTTAATTGTACAGGCGAAGTACGCACTAATAACGAGCATCGGAGGAGAGTGTGCTTTTTTGATAAATACAGCCAACATATCAACATCAATAACTTATGTCCAGAATGCAATAGTCGTCTTAGCAAATCATAATCATCATCAATGGTGGCTATTCAAACTTACCGTTGTCCACACAGACGGCTTCATAAGGGCAGAACGTTCCATAACTGCACTCTGCCGGGCGGCTGGAGCAGGTCTGACCTGGGGCACAGTCTGTAGACTGAAATGGGAACAGGCGTTCAAGGAGGAGTGGCTGAGGACATGATATATATTGCCGATTGTAGCTGCTCTCGGAGGAAAACGCGTTATTTGAAAGATTCTCTTAACTATTTGCCTGACGCAATCTCGAGTAGCAGTAAACACAGTACAGATAAAGCAAACGTAATGAGTTGCCATTCCTCGCGTGATCCGGTATTTTTGGATATCTGAGGTTTAACACGCTATTTAGAATTACCGGGCGAATTATCAATGAGAGAATATTCATAACAAAAAAACTAGTTCAGCGAAAATGGTGACAGATTACAAATGTTGAATAAAAACTTTAACCATGTCATGAACATCTTACCAAACAAGGATCTGGGGCACAGGTGCTTCTGGGACATCCCACTTCGAGGATACCGAAGGGGCAGGAGATGGGCAGAGAGTCTCCGCAATCTGGACAGAGAAATACACAGCCCAGGGTAAACACATACGAGTAGGAAAAGATGCTCACACAATTAACGTTTTGGTTAATCAATTCTCGCCGCACATGTCAGTTTACTGTTAGGGTTAAAAGTTAACTCTTCCGAAGCGTAAATTTAGCAAGGGTATTTGTTAATTAAAGTTTACTACAATTAAAGCATAAAATAACAGTTGCTTGATGACTACTATAGAAAAGAATAAAAGGCTTCAATTCTTTACCAGTGCTAAAGCGCAAAGAATTCTGAACGAAAGATATAGGTTCTCTAAAACGATTAACTTCAATGTCACTCAGTATTTCATGAAAACGAACAAATTGTGCTACGAGTGGTGAAGACTGTGGAACACTTACCACTAGCAGCGCATTTCCTGACATATGGGCACTCCAGACCAAACGCGCATGCGCCAGGCTCTACAAAACAGGCCTGTCCATCTGGACAAGGGTTACCCTGTAACATGTAGAGCAATTAGCTTGTGAAGATTTGCCAAAGCATATTAGCAAAGCTTTTACGCGAAGTATTAATGGCACATCGAACACTGTATCGCTTTAAAATCGCAAATTATATGTCAAAAGCATGTTACAGAACCTCTGTTTAATGTCTCACCTCACAGGGGTTAGGGGCACAGGTCTTCCGAGGACATCCCGTCAGTTCCACGCCGTACCGACACCTCAGGTTTGGCAGAACATCTCGGCAATCTGACAACACATAACACAAGGGATTCTTTAACTCACAATATACTAGATCGTCCCTCTTTTTGATTTATGGTTAGATTCGTGAACATTTTTCCAAAATTTTCGAGACGAGGAACACCTTATCGGGATTCACAAAGCAATTTAGATATTAATTATCCTCATGTATATAATATGTATCTTTCGTTACCAGGTGTAAATACAGTGCATAGTACCATTTACATTAATATATTTGATTATACATGGCAGTGTACGTGGCCTGATGATAATCGCTTAAATTTAATCTCCTGCACAAAATAACAGTGTATAAAAGTGTATCTGCTCTAGGTATTGACGAAGGCTTGTGTTGTATACCTGTATAATCCAGGATTCCGCTGGAGATCTAATAATATAGACTGGGTCCATTTATTGCCTATTTCTGCTTGACCATGGTATCTGTTGGTTACTACTTTTTAAACTGCCCGACAAGCGGCCGGATTTCACCATTTGCCAACAATCATATTTTGCTGCTCCAGTTTGGTCCTCATACTGTTGTCTTTTGTTTTACCAGTAACAAAATATACAGAAAACATGGACAGTTTACACTGTTGCTCTATTCTCTGTGACTCTTTAGTCTAGAATTGCTGGTTGACTTTACAAGGGTTAGTGAAAATACTTACTGGTCTCCAGACAGATTGCCTCATGCTTGCACTCTATACCGAACCGACACTGAGTAGGCTGTGTAGTACATCTGGTCCCAGGGCTGCAGTCCGCAGTCTGTTTCAATTGAGATGAAGGAAATATTAAACATGAACCAAACCAGCTGTGCAAGCGCGTTCAGGGCTAAAACTCCACTTTTTGGGGTTGATGACTGATGCACCAATGTCTGTTTAGACGCCTGGATTCATATAGAGAAGTTTTTTTACTAAATGTTAAATGACTGATAAAGCCTGGCAGCTCTGTCATGAGTACACCACACCCTCCCACGTTACGCCCACTTGTAACAAAATCACAACCCTAAGAAAATGAAAGCTTACTAGGCAAGGGTCTGGCGCACAGGTGTGACGTGGGCAACCTATACCCTCGAACCCGAAAGGACAGTTCATAGGCATTGTTTCGGCACACACTGAAATGAACATCCATACATGTATTATCTACCTAAGCAATATTTGGAATCCAATCAACATCACATTACTCACACAGAAAAACGTGGTTACGTGCAGCTGATATAGCTCTTACACTCTTCAAATTTGCGTGACAAAATATTTAACAGGTGTCCAAATGTGAAAGTCAAATTCCAAAAAACGCACGCCACCAAATGTGTCTATAAAAGACTTACATCACTGTTCCTGTCAGCCAGGGAAAGGAAAGTCTTACCAGCAGGTCTGCATTCTGCGACGTAAGGACACCCGGTTTTAAATTCACACGATGTTTTCTTGGCGTAACACTCCGTACCAGGAAGGCACACCGTCCTCTGCAAGCAAGTAGAGGGTTTAAATCATAAATATTCCATTATAGAAGAGTATTGTCGAAATAGTATGGATTAGGTTGTACTACAAAACAACTTACCGCGCAGGGATCTGGCGCACACTCTCGTCGTGGACATCCGATACTGCGGAATCCGAACTCACAAGACACCGCAATGGTTTCCTCGCAGACTGGCAAAAGTAACAAGAATGATAATTAAGAAATTTTAGCTCTCGAAATACTTCAGCTCTGACTAAGAAGTTATATGTCTGTCTGTCGTCCATTATGTCATATTATTGGCATCCTATCTTTTAACGGGCATCCTTTAGTTTGAAATGGTCAGTTCACTTAACGAGCAGCTTGTGTGCCAGACGACACGAAATTACACGAGAAAACACTCTGGCTTAATGCCACGGCAGAGCCCACCGGAATGAGACGCAGCCAAGAGCCAGTGGGCGCCAGGAAGAAATCATAAAACGGACTGCAAAACCTAAAACTATATTTTTATAGTTATTGAAGTGTGTCTAAGCAAGACGTATCATCTGGATTTACTGATAAATGCCCACTCGAAGAGCGGTAGTTTTACTGTGCAGGCTTCTTTCTGGATATATTCATTCATATCTGTACAAGTTTAATGGTCTCCGGTCAGGATACATGTGTCAGATGTCCTCAAATATCATCCAAATTAAATATGCAACACCTTTATTGAGACAATAGATCGTGTTATTTGATCATCATTTAACAAAGATGACACTTTGTCCCTCCATTTCAGGAGAGTTTGATTCCTCAAGACTAATGCAAATGTATTTCAGAGGTAGAAACAGACGCTCACCATTGCTTCTGCACTCGGCTTCGTATGGACAGTTCTCCTTGAAACCACAGGCAGTGGGTTTGGCGAAGCACGTGCGTCCGGGTGGACAAGATTGGAACTGAAACATCATAGACGTCTGGTAATGAGGTACAGCGCACCCATAGAATGTACGGGCAATGGACATAGTCCATATAAATGAAAGCATTGAGCATGACATTTAGGAAAAAACTTGTTTTTTGGGGGGGGAGGGGGCTTTTGTTTTTTTTTTGTTTTTTTTTTCATTTACCAAAAAGTTTAAGTCACACGCCCCTTTCACCATTGCTTGTGAGCTTTAATCGGGGTGGTGTTCAAAGGGCGTAGCTGTGTGTTACCGATATCCGCTTTACGCCTACTGAATGTGCAGACAGTCGGTTTAGGAGGAATCAGTAATCTACCAAGTTAAAACAGCTTTTCGTGTCTAAGTTATTTGTTTGTAGAATATTGTGACCTCTTACATCGCATGGGTCATCCGCACATTCGCGTCGGGGACAGCCGATATTCTTGAAGCCGAACTGACATGACATTGGAACCGTTTCCTCACACACTGTGACAAGAACAACAACAGCATTAGGCTCACTTTCACTTTCCCAATCCTAGGAAATGCATGTCACAAAGATGTTATCGAAGCATGACCTCTAAAGGTTAATGAAATGGTATTGTCATATGTAGGACAGTTTTTACTTTATCACACACAATAGATTGCAAATCCAAATTGTGTTACTGTGCAATACTCACTGTGGTTATCAACAAGGACATTTCAACTGGACAGTTTGAGTCAGCAGTGATTGAATTATGTTATCATAATCTTATCAAGTGTCTAAATCTATAAAGTAGAAGTTCCCGAATTGGTAAACCAACCACACATTTACCAGAAAAAACTACTGGTCAACAATCATGACACCTTTTTTTAACACAGCTACTCACATCAATTCTTAAGTACATGTAGGGAAGTGTATATACACTTCTGATAAAATACTGGTGATGAAACAGAAGCAGACATCTGCACACTTACCGTCAGCTCTACACTCCGACTCGTATGGACAGTGGTTCCGGAATTCACACGCCTTGTGCTTGGCGAAACAGGCTTGTCCACGTGGGCAAGTTCTGGACTAGAACGAACATGAAGTCAAAAGTTTGTGATTTTACAGTGCAAGTTAATATATTTTAGATACTTTTTCTGTTCATTTACAGAATAATGATTAATTTCCGTGGAACTACAGTTAATATTCTTTATAATACATGAAAAATCATTGACAGATTACATGATGCTGGTTGTATTGTTGTAAAGATAACAAGTTAATCAGAACAAACTTATGAAGGACATTTGCGTGAACAGACCGTTTCATTATTCCGTGTGTGTGAGTGCGGGTGTGTGTGTTATTTCTTTTATCTTATGCACGAAATATAAAGACCAAAACCAGCTATATCTGGTGACTTTATCGTTTAGGGACATAATCTCTCTGAACTTACCTTACAAGGGTCATCAGCGCACTCACTTCGGGGACAGCCGATGCTCTTAAAACCGAATTCACAGGATATTGGGATGGTATCCTCACAGACTAAATGCAAAACGTAAGTTAGTAGTTATTAAGTCAATGAGTTACTAATATTGTGTAAACGTCAGTAATAGTCTTCTTTTGACAATAATCTCGGTGATCAACTTTGACGCTCAAATTTGTATTGAGTAGTTAATGGAAACAGAAGTAACAGAAAAATTTGAACCTACATATTAACAGGTTGAGGTACCACGATATACACCGCTCAGTTCAGTGGAGACACAGCACATGTAAAAAGAAGATTCAAACCATTGTATTCAGATTCAACCGTCTTACCTTCAGCTCTACATTCAGATTCAAATGGACAGTTCCTTTGGAATTCGCAGATGCCGGCTTTGGCAAAACACCTCTGACCGCTGGGACAAAGTCGCGTCTGAAACAGTCATGGAGAAAAAAGTTCGTGCATACACGGGTTACATTTTTGGGAGCTTTTATTCTCTAGACCTAATTCTACTGAGAGCACAGTTATGAACCCATGACCAGATGCCTTAGGTGTAATGCATCCTAATAAAATCTGCCTCCACACAAAATAGTGCAAGGAAGGGGTATGTTGTATACTTAGCGACTTAGAATTCTTTAAGGCTCGTCTCCCTGGATGAATCGTATCCCAGGATATGTTTCTTAACTTCAGCTTCTTAACTCTATTTACGTTCCTCTTTTTTAGTTACAACATCAGTCAATATAAAGATTTCGACAGTCCGTAAAACTTACCCTACAAGGATTGTCAGCACATTCTCCCCGTGGACAGCCGGCGGTTTTAAACCCAAACTCACAGAATATCGGTAGGGTTTCCTCACAAACTGAGGAAAGACAATCAAACCTAAGTATTAGGTATAATGTCTTCAATACATGAAAAGCTGATAACCAATATAATATTTTAACAGATGGCGAATATAGGCGTGGAAATAGATATTTTTATACCAAATTATACATTCCGGGTCAATAATCACATGACCGATTTCAAACACAGCCTTCGGCACAAACCGTCAAAGAGAAAACAGAAAGAAACAAGAAAGTCTATGAAGTAAGGAATTAGGACAGATTCGTGCAAAGAGAAGTAGTCAACAATTTTCCATGTTGACGCAAAGAAACAGAGAATATTCTAGGTGTATGGATTGAATCAGTATCCAGATCGTGTATCTTGCCAGTTTATTACTTGTCGTTAGCAAAGTGTGATTTTCAGTTGCGCTTTGATTGCAACTGTTCATATATCCAAAGTGGTTATGTTATTTAACTCAGTCCACATATGATCCTATATAGGCGTGGTTTAAGCGGAATTACCCACAAACTGGATTGGAGCATGGAATCTACATCCGTCTTTACTTACAAAAAGTTGTACTGATTGTAACAATTTAAATAATTTTGAATGAAGGCCTTTGATGCAATATTCTAGACACACAAGTTTTTGTAGTAATAACATGTGACGTTGTTTGAATTTGTCACACACAACACCGAATTTAACAAATGCTTCGAGGCGAGATATGTACACGCCATGTGTGGGACTCTTCCGTATATCGCTACCCAAGTGATATTTAAGGATATTTAACAATGACACTCGAATTAATGTATATACTGACCTGTGGGTCGACAATCTGCTACAAATGGACAGTTCTCCGTAAATTGGCAGGCACCTGGTCTGGCGTAACAGACCTGTCCTGCCGGGCATGTGTTTGGCTGGAAAAGGAATGAGGGAATGAGACCACGCATAAATTTATTAATTCATCTGTTGGATTGGTGTTTTACGCCTTACTCAAGGCCGATGCATAAAAACCAGGTGACATACCATTCACGAAGGAAGTAAGGAGAGTTCATATTCCAATTTCTTTGGTTTTCATTAAAGGATTAGGATCTATGCTCAGCAATAAAACACAACAAACGTTAAAAAGTCCATAACAATGATAGAATATTTTGAGTTCTCATGTATGACGATTAATAAATAATCAAGGAAGGGTAAGCTATGAAGGGAACATATCCACTGGTAACACTTGCTCAGACTCACACTACATGGGTTATCGGCACACTGTCTTCTTGGACAGCCTACACTTTTGAATCCGAACTCACAAAACAATGGCAAGGTTTGTTCACATACTGGAAAAAATGCAAAGTAAGTAATAAAATAAGTCTCAGAATTAGTGAGAATGAATGAGGGAGATATCTTGACATCGATAAACAAACACAGAACACGATACTTTTCCATGTATAATTATATATTTTCGAACAGATAAATAGAGAAACGACATGTTTTTTTACCTTCATCCCGGCACTGAGCGATGTACGGACAGTTGGTCGAGAACTCACATGTTCCCGGCGTGGCAAAACAGGTTTGTCCTGCAGGGCAGATTTGAAACTACAACAGAAGTGGATTTATTTATTTATTTATTTATTTATTTATTTATTTGTGAAGAATATTTTACAACGTTAACCAGATTTATATGAATGGCAGAAACATCCATATGTAGGAACAAACCGGTGTCCAGTTTTGCCAAAAGAATGGTACGAACTTAAATCAATTTTACCATCAGCATTAGGTCAAAATAAGACATACAGGGCAAAGTATATTATATTTCTCATTATCTGTTTTCAGAACTCACCATATTAGGGATGCAATACTGCCCAAGTGGCACTTGGGTCATAATTATTCATATTGCTTAGAAAAACTTACTCGGCACGGATCTTCAGCACACTCTCGCCTAGGACAGCCTACGCCTTTGAAACCGAAGTCACAAGACAGAGGCAGGGTTTCCTCGCAGACTGTCGGGGCAATGCAAACAACCAGGTTTACAAAACATTTGGGTCGAGATCAAGTATATTGAATCAGACAGACTTACATGGTCTAAGGAGACAAAACACAATATCATACATCCAATATTATACAAAATGACTTATAGAGACAAAACACAATATGATATATCCAGAAGTCTTCAGTTCTGTGAAAGAGCGACATTTCAGACATCTGTTATTCAATCAGTAACTGTGATAAATAGGTGTGCATTTATGCCAGACGAACCATTTTAATCCATTACTTTTAGGTTGCGAGCAAAGAGACAGGAGAATGGACATACCTCCTGTTCTGCACTCGGCCTCGTACGGGCAGTTTGTCTGGAATCTGCAGCTGCCCTGTTTTGCGTAACAGGTTTGACCAGTGGGACAGGTCGTACTCTGGTGACATCATAATTAATTATGCAGAGAATGAAAATGCACGCAGTTGATATACGAAAAAATAATGTGAATGTCAAATATCTTATGCAGATTTCCCTAAATATCTCAGTGCATCTATGCCAGGATATATTTGTATTAATATAGGTTCAGAAAAAAATCAATGATCATAAAAATACTAATATGGAATCGGTGATATACTTTACACTGGTAAATTTTTTTATTTCAGAAGAATACGTATTACCTCGTCAATAGAGTACGTCTATTTAACATATAAACTACTTCTTTTTACGTTATGAAATATGTCAGGCAGGTGCAATACAGTCCACTGCATATACACACCACAGACCTTCATAAATAAGTTATAGCTATAATATATGTTCGTGAGAGTGTTACGTCCCTCCGAGTGCCTTTTCGACTTAGGGATTATTGGAGAGTATACACAGAAACGTGTGTGTATCAGGAATACTGACCAGACAAGGATCTTGGGCACAGGTCCGCCTGGGGCATCCTACACTGACAAAGCCGAACGGACAGAAGGCGTTAATGGTATCCTCACACGCTGTAACAGAATGGTGTGAGTACAGTCGACGGATACCAGATAGAAAAGTCATTACAGTGTCCATGACAGGGATGATAACAGGTCATGCAGCAAATGCATTCTGAGCTGAAGAAAATGCCCGACGCGATGTGACTTCGGCACCCAAGGAAACTTTACATGCGCCCCTTACCACCTTGAGCGCTCTCCAGAGAGATTTCACTGGCAAAACTATGCAAAGAAGTATAGCGCCTTTGCCATGCGCCAGCTTAACTGGCGTGTTCCTGATGAAATCACGCGATACTTTTGTAGCGTAAGGTTTTATGTTGTCGTTTGTCAGAGTCACATTTCGCTCATTGTAACATGGCAACTTTCAATTAACCTCTGCACTTTTGCTGTCTTTGTTGAGATTCGTTAGCATCGAAGAACAGGCTGTTCGAAAAATTTGGTGCCTTCCAGAGAAAAGAGAGGCTGAGAAGAGAAAAAACAAAACAAAACACATTGCCAATGGTACCTGAATGTTAAAGTATATGCACAAGCTTTGTTTTGCATTCTGAGAGCTGATTAGCTGACTTTAGGGGCAATGATCTTTAGTTCAGCAAAATTCTCGATAGGTGGCGCTCCTTAAAATCTTGGGCGATTTCACTAGCCTGTTAGCTAGTGAAATCGGCCAAGGTACTCACATTGCAAAACGGGATTTCTCTTAATTGGGTCCCGAAATTGTATGTAATTGGCAATAAAATATGCAATACATGTAGACATATTTACGACTCTGTGCGTAATTTAGGACAGGATAGGATAGGATAGGATAGAAGAAGGTAAGATAAATTTTATTTGAAGTCGGATTCGTCAAAGAATGAAACATGTTTAGCTCTGTTCAGCTTTTATAACCAACTAAAACTGTCACAAAAGAATTTAACTTGCATTCTTCCAGATACCAGCGTTCTTGCAATCGCACCATTTTGGGCGAGGTGGGGGGGGGGGTTAATACTGCCTCAAATAAGAGAACTTGCCCTCTACTAACGAGGTTGAGTGCTCGGACCAGCGGCGTGACACTGTCCGGTTCTTGCTACCATAAAATAGGTTGACAGAGATCATTTATGTTAAACATTCATGAGTAAAGCTTAAACAACAGAGCTAAATTCAGGGCTATTTTGAATGGTAATTGTGTACAGGAATTAATTATAACAGGGTTTAATGTTTAAAACCCTCTCTTCTTGAGAGCTAAAGAAGAAAAATTTTATTTACCGTTATCCAAACATTCTGGAACATACGGGCACTCCAGGCCAAAAGTACAGGAACCAGGTCTGGCGAAACACGTTTTTCCAACTGGACAAGAAAAGCCCTGGTAAAACAGAAATGCATATGTTAGATTAATGCAACAATGTATTTATTCGCTGTAGTGATTTCATAGTTTTATATACAGCACCATTTACCTCACTATCGCTTCATGTTAGCATTTTAATGACACGGAAAATCTAGTGGTCATCTACATCAACATTCATTGTCGACTATACCAAAACTGCACTTAGTGTTTCACTGGAGGCCAGCTGTCAGCTACAAGAATATCCGCAGGGTCATGAAGCTATAGAATATAGCCATCCCTTTATTTACGTCTAGATACATACTTACATCACAAGGGTTAGGGGCGCATGTGTCCCGAGGACATCCGGTCAGTAAAAACCCAAAGTCACAGCTCACATTCGGCAGTACATCCGGGCAGTCTGGTGCAGCAAACGCAAAATTTCATTATTACGGGTGTTCCACAAATTGTTCATTTACGGAATAATCAGCTTACATTTTACCGTGGCATTCGGTGTCATGGTGTCATTAAGAAGTAAAGATTCATTATGATTAAATATTATTGTCAACAGTCTTTGTCAACCAAAAATATGGCCTGAAATATCATGCACCATGGTATTCATTCACAATTGTACATGAATTTCGTAAAACAGTAGTAACGATAAAATACTTAATAATATGCTCACATGAATTGCTATTGGTTACTTTACAAGTAATTATACAGTTCTATTTAACATATGTATAATTCATTACAGAAAGCCGAAAAGAAATGAAATGCTCTAAGCTGTAATGTTTATTGTGCAATGATAGGTGGGTGGGGAAATGTATTTGGTCTATTAATATCGATGAAGACTGATAACATTTGGATTGAATGACAGCTGCGTGGCGAAAAGTATTCAGTTCACCAATATCGATGAGTGTCCATATCCCTTTTGGGAGATTTACCCTCGTGGTTCTACTTACTGGCTTGCTGGCACCTGTACCGGTAAGGGCAATTCGTTATCAGTGGGCATTCATCTGGCACAGCCACGCATGTCTCCCCTGAAGGACAGCTCACACCCTGTACAGCATAAATGTAGCATGATTTATAACCAGAGCGAAATCCCGTTACGATACAACTAAATGTTATACTGTTTCAGTAAACACATATTGTATTCTGTCTTAAAATGATTTTCGCCATGCAGGTACCAATGCCGTTGGCATCTGAGTAAAATTGTGATATAGTCTATGTTAAAGGTATTCAGCTAACACTATTGGAAAGGTTCTATGTAATCGCCACAGAGGGTCCAGTTAACTGCATGAAACATCAGCCTGGACATCAGGATTTATCTCATAGGCCATCCCGAAGTGTTCAAAGAGAACATCTCAATATTACTCACATCACAAGGGTTTGGGGCACAAGAGGCCCGAGGGCATCCCACTGACTGGAAGCCAAAGGCACACTGGACATTGGAAGCCACCTCTCTGCACACTGTAAATGGACATAATGTCGTTAGTTGCCTTTCCAGAGAAGACTCGCTGTATGGGATCAGTAGATTATCCCAGTGCAGGAAATATAGCTGATCTAGTTTGGTGAGCCGTCGTTGTGCAAATGTTCATTATCATGATCAAATAATTCTGATGTCTTTTCACAGAAATAACGGATTTCATTCAACAACTTCTTATTCCCTGAGACCGTTAATTTAGACACTTAAAATCTCACCAGATAAATTTTATATTTTCATATCAAACTTTTTTAATCTTTCTCCGACTTCTTACATCTTTTTGACGTGAACCTTCTCCCAAATCTCACCTGAGTCCGAGCAGACAGCCTGATGAGGACAGGCATTCCCGAACCTACACGCCGATGGCCTCGTGGTACACGTTTCACCGGTCGCACAGGTACGCGACTGGAGGGGAAACGGACGATGTATAAATGGAGAAACCCAGTCACGGGAGCAGGAGAGTTTCGAATATAAAACAAAACAATCGAGATTACATGCCTACCGTTTATGGAAGGACATGCCTGTTTCGCCAGTGGACTGTATTGGTCGTTGATGTTCCATTACGCACGAACATATATTACCATTATTTTAAAAGGAGGCAACTAAAGTACCCATGATAAAAGCCGTGAAACAGAAGTGGACTATTTCAGGATAATGCAATATATACAGAAGGGAAGCAACAGGTTCGTGTCACACATTGACTTACCTCACAGGGGTCCGGGGCGCACGTGTTACGTGGACAGCCCGTCTCCAGAAAACCGAACGGACAACTAATCTGGAGAACCTCGGCACAGTCTGTAATACAGCATTGCAAATACATGAAATGCGTGACTGATGATCTTGAATTGCTGATGAACTTTTCAAACATCCTATTAGTGTCGAATAGTGCCGTTAATCCTTCTTTGATAATCAGCGAAATTGCAAAAATAGAATATTTTCTCCGCAATCTTTTCTTTCTGAGAGTTTCCAACTTTGAAATACATTGCTGTTTTCAGAATCACAATAGTTTCGAAGTCTTCTTAACGAGTTAGAAACTCGACGAAACATTGCACTTAAAATTTTAAAACCCTAATCCGGATTTATTGTTTTTAAACTCACCATTGTCTACACACTCTGCGGCGTATGGACACTCAATTTCATATCGACACGGGGCCGGTTTGCTGACACAACGCTTCCCAACTCCACAACTCCGAGTCTGTTCACGTACAAAGTATTTTCTTATCGTTTTTACTGATTTCATTGGATAAAACAATAAATGGTTAATTTCAACATAGAACAAAAAGATAGCAGCTACTTTACACAGTGTGCAGGAGCTCATCAATGCACTCCGAATGCCATCAATTTGATATTATACAAGAAAACAGGCTCAGTTGGTTAGCGCGCTATAGCAGCGTAATGACCCAGAAGCCTCCAACCCATGCGATCGCTGTGAGTTCAGCTCATGTTGGCTTACTCTCTGACCGTACGTGGGAAGGCATGCCAGAAAAATGCGGATGGTCGTGGGTTTCCCCCGGGCTCTGCCTGGTTTCCTCCCACCATAATACTGGGCGCCGTCGTATAAGTGAAATGTTCTTGAGTAAAACAATAATCAAATAAATAAATAAAATACAAGGAAACAGAGGTCGAAATACATATCAACTGTTTCGTGAATAGCTGTATTAAATGGCTATATATATATTGTAGCAAAATACAAATGCTGACATCGATGCACACATAAATTATTATGACACATTATGAGCATGTATTCTTCCCGAGCTGCTACAAGTCAGAGTGACTACACCTAGTACGTACATCACAAGGATTAGGCGCACATTTGTTTCGAGGACAGCCCGAGAGCGCCACACCAAAAGGACAGGATAGCGGTAGTACTTCCCCGCAGACTGAAACAGGTATAGATACAAACTGCACAAACTACTTAAGGGTCATCAGAAAATCAAGAAAAGCAGGTTAACACAGATGCGAACTTGGTTTTGATCGCCAAATTCTTGGTTTATACTGATTCAGTTTAAAGCAAGTCCTTTTTTTCAGTGTTTGTATGACCAACGGATAAGATGGCCGTTTCAGATATCTGTAGGTTAGGATTTCATGTGGAATTCATATCTGTTGCCGTTGCTCTAATAACCTGAATGTGAATGACTAGTGAATGAGGTAGATTACAAATGTCAATCCTGTGAATACTAGACTACAGGTTGTCACCTCGAGGAGTACACCGCCTAACGTAGGGGCATTGGATTCCATAGGCACATTCGCCAGGTTCTACCACACAGGTTTGATCCGCGGGACAAGGGCTTCCCTGAAACAAAACGACCCCGTTAACAGGTTAATGTAAGACTACATCATGGTGAGTAAGACCAGAGCAGCGACGACGGTGTCATAGTTGGCAAATGGTTATACGTAACTGGAGAAATCCGACCTTTTGTGAATTTACCTCAGGTAGACTGTTCATGTAAAAGCACCAAGGCTTAAGTAGAATTAGGGGGGAAAAATATATATACGCAGTCATGATAATTGTAATTTATTACACGTCACTGATCATGACATGAGAAAAGAAAACATATACAGCAAAACGCAAAGAGGAGAGCAACTTTCAACTTTGCCCCCCCCCCAAAATGTCCTTAATTTAAACTTGATCTTTCAAGAAACGATTCATGCGATTAGTAGTGATTCCGACATATATGAAGTGAAACATATCAGTATACCTTTCGACATAACCTTTACGGTGGAAATTGAGAACAGGAACTTACCTCACATGGGTTAGGGGCGCACGAGACTCTAGGGCAACCAGTCAATAAAACTCCATAGGCACACTGGACGTTTGCAGCCACCTCTGGACAATCTTGAAAAGTATTTAGGAGAAGAGCATGGCAGTCACATATAGCGTAACGAGTCCAAAGTTTAGCAGATTTAGATGTTATATAGAGGTTCCTTTACGCTAGGAATAGTCACGCGAGAACTGGAGAATACAGTGAACAAACCACAACAACTTGAAAGAGGCATTTAAAACATATAACAAAAAATCGTCCAGAACAAACTCAAACAGCATGTTTAGACTGTAGCACTTGGAAAACATATTCAATGCTATCAAAACTCTTACTGGCATCTGTACAGACGGCCTCGTGGGGACAGTGGGTCCTGTATCGGCACTGGGACGGTCTCGTCGTACACTTCTTACCAGGACCACAGTTGCGGACCTGAGAGAAACACATATACAGACTACTACGTCTTCATTTCATTGGGATTTATTTGTTCACTTATGCAAAAGCCGTCAGGTCTGTGTGTCGATGACACCTGACTGCCCGGAGTGAAACACCGCCCCTAGCCACTCTGTAAAACAATTGTGCACAAATTTGCACATCCACAATGCATTTATATCAGTGGTACATAAATTGTGTACACGTCATTGTGGACACAGTACACAAATTACACAAATTGTGTACTTCTGGTACACAAATATTATACGGATGTGCATTTTTACCACAATAATATGTACCACTCGTACAGAGTAGCTTTTAGAGAGCATATACCCTACAAACCTCCTGACTCAAAGCAGCTTAGATTGTGTGAGCTGGCTTCGAGTCAGAGACGTCATTGGTCAGGGGATGAACTGTTGCAGCGAGGGCTGCTGAACAGCTGCAGCGAGACCAAATCCTTTACTTATAGGAGCCAAAGAGGCCCACTGTTGGGGATAGAATGTACAAGGCCCGTGACCAAGATGTAGTTTAAACTGATCTGAAGGATGAGGGGTGATGGAGAGTTGTGGTTAGGAAAATGATAATTAAAATGTTAAAGTTAAAACTGAATTATTCAGCGATGACGGCTACCAGCTGTTCTCGCAAATAAAATACTAAATGCAAATAATACTATAAAAAGAGTGTTGTTACGAAAGAAATATATCATCATGATATTTATGTGATTGAACACATCACATCACTGATCTATAACAAAAATTTCTTCGCCAAACAGATCAGAAATCCCTTAAAGAGTTTGCGAATGTTTAAGACTATTTGGAACATGCAACAGTGTTCTACAAGATTGCTCTGCAAGTGCGGTTATCTCCCCTTAATTCAGAACTCAGCTGCTCCTAGGAGACAGTTCAAAAGTAAATACTCTAATGCAGCAGTTTCAGTATATAATAGCCCTTTAGAGCATGCCCCTTGTTTCATTAAGCCTACTTAGTGCTAAGAAGCGCTTAGCTAAGTGCACTCCCTATCTCTACAACGTGCGTTGTTATGGGAGTTAACAGAATACAAAGCTAAGTGCGCTTCGTGAAACCAGGGTCGGGCCTGTGGTGAGATACTAACCAGACATGGGTTTGGTGCGCATGTTGATCGAGGACATCCGGTCTCCATGACTCCAAACGTACAGGTAACAGAGGATACCCGTTCGCAATCTGGAAAAAATAACAAAGATGTTATAGCTTTCTTTGATACGTTTTGCCGTTTAAATCGTTTTAAACCTGATTGAGGGGGTTTTAATGAATTAGATGAAGATTTCAAGCAGGAAAATGTGTTCTAGATGTGTTTATTCATAATCAGGGCACGGTAGATGATACTTCAAGACAACAATGACATCGCTCATTTTCACTTACTTGTTTCTACGCAGACTGCTTCGTGTGGACATCGGATGCCATAACGACACTGGGACGGTTGCGACGTACACCTCAGCCCTTGACCACAGTTGTAATTCTGGGAACCGTATGGAAATATTCGTGTTAGCAAAAGGCAAAATAGGAATGCCTTATCATTGCCGATCGCTTCCCATTGTTAACTTTTAAACTGAAAACATTCGGATATAATTTTAATCCATGTATGCATGACACAGCATCGTGCGGTTGATATTCTTTTCTTCACAGAGTGACGCTAAAAATACCATGCGTAACTGAAATGAGTTACATGCATGAAGAAATCAAGACGGTAAGAAATAACTAAAATGTTTGCCTTCCCACTTCAAATACAAGTTAACATCTGAAGATATTAAATGAGAATTTCGTCTTTCAATACAGGGCAAATGTAAAGAAAGTTTACAGCCTCAAAATAAATAAATAAAACCTGCCACAACATATCATTAACATAATTAGTATTCTAACGTATAAAATATGCTTTAAAATATTTAAAATCTTTGTATAATATAAAATAATATAAGTTTCCCGCCCATTACAGTCTCAAACACTTTGTTTTTCGTTCTTCCCTGTGAAAAATTATACGTCCTTTGTAAGTGCGCTTGTTAAACGGTGATGTCAGTGCAACCGTACAGCCCCAAGTGCAGCTTATGACTATACTGATCTGGCGGGACGACTACGCCATTGCGCTTGCGTACCAGGCAGGGATCCGGTGCGCATGTGGACCTTGGACATCCGGTCTCCATTATTCCGAACGAACAGGTAACATTACTGACACGGCCACAGTCTGAAATGAGGAGTTGTGGCGAGGTGAGGAAGAGTTTATACACAAGCATCGAAACAGATAAGAAGACGAGGATCATAAAGACGAAGTCATATCAATACGGCGCAAGTGCCAGAAGCTGTGTAAAATGAGACGAACTGAATATACAAACTCGCTGTAATTAAGTCGCTGTATTGTGATGACAAAAAAATCTGAACGGAAATCCCTTTAAAAACGTACTTTTACCACAGTATGTATAATTAGATTTATGTGAACTTTTGCTTTCACTTTTTGATATTCGTTACATTATTGTGGTAAAGGGACTCCATGCCGACGTGAAGATGGTCGTCGTTAGGAGGAAGTCTCCGTAGCAACTTTGACAAAATTTGTCCGATACCAGAAAAATGTTAATCTCAGACAAGCTGTTGTAAGGGTTTATTTCTCCTTACTGTCAGCAACTTACCGAGGGCTGCACAGACCGCCTCGTGTGGACATTCGTTACCAAAGCGACACGTGCTGGGCCTAGTGGTACATGCGCTGTCAGCACCACAAACTTTCGTCTACGGCAACAAATAAAGCAAAACCGAATGACATGACAGATTTACTAAAGGAAGGTTTGCAAAAGAAATCGCAACTGTATTCTCTGAAAGTTATAATGAGATGTGTTAAAACAAATACATATTTCTCTCCTCATTCTACAAGATATTTTCGTCTCATAGGACGTAGCAATTATATCCAAATCAAGTTTTTACGTATTACAATCAATCAACGTTTTTGTTTCCATCAAAACTTCTTTTTCTAATCTGACTCTAAAGTCCAGCCTTCATTTGCTTTCCAGTATTTAATAAATGAGGTATTTCCAGTATTTAATAAGTGAGGTTTCGAGTACAAAAATATAGACCCAGCTCTCACCAAGCACGGATTTGGGGCGCAAGTTGAACGTGGACATCCGGTCTCCAGAACACCATAGGCGCAAGCTAGAGGAAGGACTTCCGCACAGTCTGCAACACACGACGTAATATTCTCTTTAATCTCTCGTGAGTGTATACTCACAATAAATCGCATGCGCAGAGAATTATAGAACAAAGTAAACTAGAGGAGAGTGTGTTAAAAATAATGGCCATTATCTTAGAAAGGAATTTGAAAGAGTAACCACTGAACAATTTATTGGTGAGAGCAGTCGAAAGTAAAACTTGTAACGCATTCCAGTGAGAGAGCGTGGAATTCTGTCTAACAAGGTCACAATTAAGTAGTTTGAAGCGGTGATTTGAGTGCAACCTAGACGTTCAACTCACTGAGAGGGACGCATTTTCTAACAAAGGGACAGTCGTTTCCGAAGATGCACACTCCAGGCTCGGCGAAACATCTCTGTCCGGTAGGACACGGGGCTCCCTGCAATAAACACAGGTGGGCTTATCTATGTATACAGTAGTACACATAGGTGCATTAAATCTATGTATCCGATGGCATCAATACAAAAGACCACAAAATATATATCTAATGAAGCACGTAAGTCAGGCTAGTCAAATTTTAAATCAATTACTATATCATATTAATAAAAATAGGTGGCATGCAGAAGTTAATTTTGTAAACTGTTAATTACCACAGTTCAAGGCAATATAACATGAGAGAGCAAAGTACTTCGCTGGTATATTCCTCACTGGGACAACTGTGCCATGAGTGCGAATGAGATACATCTACAATATATTTAGTTATTATGGTTTGTTATTTGGTGTTTAGTCTAAACTTCTTAGTTTCAAATTTCACTACGACTTGCAGACATGACCTCATCCTTATCCGATGCCTGCATGTGGTGCCATGAAAACAAGTCTTATGAACATTGTGACAGAGCTCAAAACTGGAAAAACTTACATCACACGGATTGGGTGCGCATGTTTGACGAGGACATCCGGTTGTCAGAAATCCGAAATCACACTGTACATTCGGAACGACTTCAGCACAATCTGAAGAAAAATACCCAGGGTAAGAAACGTCGTCGTTGCACTTAGTTGTATACAATTATTGTTTCTAATCACAAATTCGCCACGAAATGGCTGATCTGTTGTCGAAGTGGCGTTAAACTGTAGTTATTCCTTCACTCTGATCATAAATAGCTGTGTTAGGGCTATAGGTAAGCATTTCCATTCAAAGGTATTTCACTGCATAAGGATTACAGTAAGATGATTTAGTCTGAGGTTAAGGCTAGCGGAAGATCAGAGAAAGGTCAACACAATATGCTATACGGACCTCTGTTTAAAAGAGATATCATTAGTGTGCTACATCGACCTTCCTTACACGGGGATTCTGTAGGCCTTTACTGAAGTGTAGATCAATCGGATAACACCAATGATTATATTGTTACTACACTCCATATGTTAGTGTTGTTAATAACAGATAAATTATCTTATTTATAAATAAATTATTTAACGGAATATGTGAGACCTGAGATTCCTGGGACTTACTGCTCGACCGACACTCGGACTGATAGGGACATTGGACCACCAAGGCGCACTCGGTGGGTACAGCTACACAGTTTTCTCCCTCGGGACAAGTTACACCCTACAGGAAAGTACAAAACGTCCGTTGATGAAAACCAGAAGACAAATGTGGTTTAAGACTTTAAGATTTAGAATCTAAATATGAAAGATCTTACTTTGTTACTTCTACTTCTACACTTCTATGATATCACACTAAGTTTCTGGACGGATATTTAATTAACTAAAACTTCACAATACTTGTGATGTACCAGGTACAGAAAAAGAGATTGCTGTTTGTGGAAACGAAGACATGATAAAAGTACGGCATTCTAGGAATTTCAAAGGACCATTCACCTTTAGCCAGGAAATCATATTAACTTCCAAGAAAAACCAATGTAGCGCCGAATACTAAAATGTATATTAAATATGAACGTAAGTAAGGCTTATGGCAGCTTACAATACAAGGATTTGGGGCACACTGAGAGCGGGGGCAGCCAATAGCCAGGACTCCGAAGGCACATTGTACGTTGTTAGCCACTTCTCTGCATACTGAAAATAAGCATACCGTTGAATAAAGCACCTGTTTTGTTGGGGGTTTTTTTATGCTAGAAGAGTGTTCTGGGTACATTTATGGCCGTGTCTATCAATAATATTCTCCACAGTACTCGGTGCTGAAGGTGAAGACGACAGTTAGGCTACGGGAAATTATCCATCGAATAGTTATTGAACGTTTAATACTATATTTTGATGAAGATTTTAAAATCAAGGTTCTGCATATGTTCTCTGACACCTTAAATTTGGATTAATATTTCAATTCCCATTTGGCATGTCGGTGTCGGGTTATGAAGCAGTATAATTACCACAAGTCTGTCAGCTCTAAACGGATGTAAGTTAAAAATTTCATGCTCTGGAGAGAGACGAGAGACAATGAGAAACCTGATTCTGAGCAGACGGCCTCGTGCGGACAGTTGTTCTGGAAGCGGCACTGGGTGGGCTTTGTTGTACATACTGTGCCCTGTGGACAATCCCGTGTCTGAAAACAGACCCAAACAGTAATCTTGGTGAACTGTTCTAACTGCAAATTGTTACAAGGGACATTTTAGAACCCTGTATCTTGACATCGAAGCGTGGAGTACGTCGTGTAATTTTGTATAAAATTTTTAGGAGATTATTTAATGTACTAAAATTCTTTAAAACAGTGTTCTGTGACAATGGCGAATTGTTACAAACGCCATTTATTTGACCCTAAGATGACTAAGAGAAATGCATTTGGACGGTTATTTCCATTAGGAAGGAATAACTGTTGACATGTTCATTGATGTAGCACTTAAGGAAGCTATTATTTTACTCACCCTACACGGGTCAGGGGCACAGGTATCCCGGGGGCAGCCTCTCTCCAGAATACCGAACTGACAAGTTATGGCGATAGTATCGGCGCAATCTGGAAGTACAATAAAGTTCACCAAGGTGAAAACCTTTAACTTAACCAGTTCCATATTACTACTTGAAACGGCACAAGAGGGAATAAGGAACGAAATTGTAGGACTGCAAAAAAATGTGCAGCAGTCTCACCTCTGGCCACACAAACAGCCTCATGGGGACAATCATTCCCGAAGCGACACTGTGTAGGCCGAGTGGTACATCTCCGACCGTTACCACACTCACGGTTCTGGAAGAAGAAAGGTACGAACTATAATGCTGTCATCCAGTACGGAAAAGAGAACATATATCAGCTAATCAATCAAAAAGCGAGCACTTAATACAGGTTCTGGAAGGTAATAACGTCTAACTGTAATTGGTTTTTGTTAATGCTTAAAATCGATTGTAAATATTAAAAGTACGTTCTGTCGCCTAGGCTGACACATGGCTCATGGTCAAATGACCGTCATGCTGTGGGTAAGATTCTGTAGTAGATAAAAGCAAACGTTTCCAGCACTAAAATAATGCTTCATGATAAATGACAGAATCAAACTTTAACGTCCATCTTCCGGTTGAAAGCTATGTTCCGCTTACGAGACAAGGGTCTGGTGCACATTTGCTCCGCGGGCAGCCAGTTTCCAGGATGCCGTATTTACACGGGATCTTCAGAGTCTCGGCGCAATCTAGAAAATCAAGGAATACGTCTGATTATTTGGCTCACTATATCACCTGCCCCTAACTGCAGAACTACCCATCAATCGTAGGTTCGAAGAACAATTTAACATAACAGTAGGGAAATTAGTGAGGTCTCAAAATCCCTGTCACATCAGGATATTTCAACAACATTTTGTAAAAGCAGTTTTAAGCATAGGAGAGATGAAAATTTATTTGTAATAGCCAGCTCAAAGTATGAGCAAAATATCACTTCTTCAGCTGTATAAATTTATATGTTTTAGAGTCCCCGGCCTTCCTAGTTGCAGCACATTTGAGAGCCTGGGCGCCAAATGAACAGACTGGATCATTTGGCGCCCAGGCTGGTTTATTAGGAGACCTTCGCACCTGTACCATGTACTTGCTGTATATGTAGTCTGAGCGTACGTTACAGTGGTGCTGGTTGTTATGGGTAGGTATCATTACGTTACCAACCCTAATAGTCCCAGTCTTTGTCTTTCGTAAGCTGTCTCTACAATTTGTTTATGTGACTGCGCAGTAAACGTGATGAAGAGACAGCCTTCTGAGTAAGTCTAGACCAGTGATGTCTAATAAATTGCTATAAATGTTGCTGAACTTTTACCTAATAGTGTGTAAGCCATGGTGGCAGTGCGCCTGTGAGGTGTCACTTTTTAAACATATACTGAGGTAACTGACAAGAGATCATATTTCAACAAATACGCGTGATCATTTGTCAACTGTCACACTGTCGTCGCTGCTGCGGTTTTACTCTCTTTGCTGTGTTCTTTTACATTATTTACATGTACATGATACCAAAGTTTCCTACCATTATCCACACACTTGCGCACAAACGGACAATCTATTCCCTGTGGACATGTTCCTCTCTCGGCGAAACAGCTCTGTTTGGGAGGACACGGAAACCCTACCTGGAACAGAAACATTCAAAATCAGCAGAACAGGGTAACATTACTTAGGAATAGTGACTGGCCGAACGATTACTCGTCGCTTTCGGACATATTGGCCTAACTTCATGCACATTCAGATGTGAGGTGTAAAACTGAGAAGAATCTAGAGACTTGTCAGGAAGTCAGAAGGGAGCATGCTTACCTCACAAGGGTTCGGCGCACAGGTATTCCGAGGACAGCCAGTTGGCAGCACGCCAAAAGCACATTTCAGGTTAGGAATCACTTCATTGCAGTCTGCACAAATAGAAAATACAAGAATATGTTAGATACGGGAAAGAGGAGTTTTCAACGACAGACAAATAAAAAGATTAAAAAAAAAAAGGTCAACAGAGCAACGACTCAAACAAATGACTGTATTACTGCGAATTTTGTTATTTACCATAGTATTTTACTACAACGTGGTCATTGAGAGCATACACTCCTACCGGATGAATAGCATATCAAAATCATGATTTGACAAAAATGGATGGTCTCTTACCGTTAGGTTGACACTTGTATCGATACGGACAGTTAGTTCCCAAGGAACACGTGCCAGGCTCAGCTATACAGCTCTCGCCAGGCGAGCAGATTACATCCTGAAGCAAAGAAACAAGAATACTGACAAAACCTTAGTCTTTGTTTATTTTCTCCATCTTATTCTAAATGTTATGCATACCTTAATAGACA
This sequence comes from Acanthopleura granulata, assembly GCA_016165875.1. Classification (NCBI taxonomy): domain Eukaryota; kingdom Metazoa; phylum Mollusca; class Polyplacophora; order Chitonida; family Chitonidae; genus Acanthopleura; species Acanthopleura granulata. Next base: position 17,253,009 of record JABBOT010000010.1, read on the forward strand.
AGAAACCTAGTCACTCAATTATCAGAACATTTCAGCACTTTATGGCTGCCTGAAATCTACACTAGGTGGGCTTTTTACATTTTCAGTACACTGTAAACTGATCAACGCCCAACGCGTTTAATGGGTGTTTAAACTTTAAATAAGCATGTTTAATAAATATACACATATATTTAAGTATTAAACATAAGTGTCTAAAACATGTGTATTGGCCTATACTAAAATGCTATCATCCCCAAGTCTTTAACATCTGATGCATAGAAAGGTTTATAAGTTAAACACCGAAATTTACAGTGTATAAAATATCGCTTAAATTGCACATACAGTTCAATGCAAATAACAGTACATGATGAAATGCGAAACATTTTACACATAATATTCACAGCAAGTTTTGTCATTGAAAGTATTTTTTGAAATTCTTTCATGGAAAAATGCAATAAATGCTGGCGATTAGGATGGCGCCTAGGTGCGACATCACTAGGATTCATGCTTACAATACAAGGGTTAGGGGCACACTGGAATCGCGGACAACCAACAGAAGCGAAACCGAAACTACACTGCACATTGTCGACAACTTCCTCGCATACTGAAACATACAGATATTTTCATGGATTTGCATCTTGGCAGGCCATTTTCCTTGTGAATCTTAAAATACAGATGTCCTTATGCAATCGCCAAAAGTATATCGCGGTTAGAAGGAAGTAAAATGATTGTTCGAAATTTATTGCCAAAATCTACGTAAATCCACTTTTCTGGACCAAAACTTCGCATAAATCCCATGATGAAGGACAGGTAACTATACATATTATAAACGCAGAATTAAACTTTGATATTTTTGCCAAATAAAAGTCTTGATATGGAATAACAGCCTTAATGTCCCGGAAGGCCCATTTAGGTTGACGGCTGGTATACGAATGTGGGTTTTGACGAATAGGTATCAATTTATGGAAAGCCTCTGCTGAACTCACCGGAAGCGGCACATACAGCCTCGTGAGGGCAGTTGGTCCCGAAACGACACTGAGACGGCCGGGTGGAACAACTGGTTCCTTGGGAACAAATTCTTGTCTACAACAGAGAGACACTCATAATATACCTATGTTCTTATTCGTGTTATAGATACGTCGCACAACGTATTGCCCCAGCTTTACAAAGCCCTTCATGTTTGAATCCACAGCTCTTGGCTTACGTGTAGACTGGTAAGACTAAGGTCCCAGAGGACAACCCCCACAGGAAAACTCGTTTTGGTGAACGGATTATATTTATGTCTTTTTAGCTGTATATAGCTGTGTTAAATATTCCTATTCGAAGGATATAAATCTTGTCCACGTTAAACACCAATATGCGCTAAACCTACAGACATGTCATCATATAACATCATTCCAACACAAGAAAACAGTGAAAGTTTCACATGCATGTCTAGTAACTAAAAAGTGTTCAGCCAAGAGCATTATCAATCTTTTCAGAAGTTCAGCAATATTTAAACGATCAGTTCATTTGAACATGAAATTTAAGAGAAACAAAAGAACCCTCGCCCCATTTCCAGAACTTACCGCACAAGGGTCAGGAGCGCACGTGGTTCGCGGACAGCCTGTCTCCAGGACACCAAACCTACATGTGGTCACGGCTACATCTGCACAGTCTGAAACCACATAACACATGATAGGACGTTAACACTTAAACTAACACGTGATCTCGGCTACATTAGCACACTCTGAAACCACATAACAAATGATAGGACGTTAAGACCCCAACTCTTACGTGGTCACGGCTACATCAGCATAGTCTGAAACCACATATACAAGGCAGGGATACCCTCAAAACCTAGAGGTACAAGTGGTCACAGCTACGCCCGTACAGTCTATAACCCCACGGACAGCAAATTGCTAAGGCAAGGTATAAACAGGCACGAAGACACTGCTCTAGGGATCGATCTGTATATACCAAGCCAATTGCCGTTAAATGAAAATATGCCCCTTATAAATAAAGGAAGCGCAAGAGCTGACAGTAGCTGAATCAACTGGCAAAAATCAGCTAATAATGAATCAACTGATAATGATTCAACTTATAATGAATCAATTGATAATGTATGATGTTACAGAAGTTTGTGTAGAAAATAAAACGAAGACAACCAGACAGTGTGTGTGCTTCATTTTCACTTACCTCTTTCCACGCAGACCGCTATGTGAGGACAGTTGTTCCTGAAGCGACATTGAGACGGTTCGGTCCTGCAAACTCTTCCAGAGCCGCAGACCTGAGTCTGAGGAGAAATGGGGTTGTACTGATATGTACTGATATATCGCTCAGACAAGAAACATGGTTTTCAACAGTGTTTGGTTTAGCCTATGAAACTTAACTTAACTTACAGAATTTTAACTATAAACTTAAACTTACACCGCTCATAAGAAATGAATAAAACATGCGGCACAGATCCCATTTTTCTGGTTATATCCGCATTGCGCGAAACATGTAATATAATAGTTCTAGTATAACAGTTTTGGAAGTGGTGAAAGAAATCATTTAACGATCATAATCTGATTGACACGAGTTCGTATATTACACTCCTGATGTGACCCAGTAATATAATGTTAGATGTCTAGTAAAGAGGATTGGAATGTATTTGCTGATTGGAATGTGTTCGCTGCCTGGCCAGTCAATCTTGCCTGGCCGGCAGCAACTGAATACCTACAGTGCAGGGATCCGGGGCACATTTGTTTCTGGGGCAGCCGGTTTCCAATATTCCAAACTTGCAGACAATAGGTAAAACGTCAGCACAAACTTAAATAAAGCCATGGAATACAGGTGATTTAGTAGAATTCAATACAATTAGGGCAATACACGAGTTTATAGTGTTGCCTTAATATGTCAAGTAGGCCACTTTTTGGAAGGTAAATGACCTTTCAGTGTGCAAAAAAGTGCTATAACTGGCGAAGCCAACGCCCACCACCCGTCTATTGCTAGGTAACCAGCAGCACGTGTCTTTGATTACGTTTCAAACTCGAAACCGTGGACTCGCTCATTATAAAGAGATATGCTTGAGGAATATTTTCAGAACCTTTGTAATTTAAGGAAAGCCAAAATAAGATAACGCAATAGGTATAAATAGATCGAGTTTCAGCTTACCGTTGGACACACAGCGTCGCACGTATGGGCACTCTATCCCATAGGAACATTCTCCAGGTTCCGCAAAACAGGTTTTTCCGCTAGGACAAGTCGCCCCCTGGCGACAGAAACAAAAAGGGGTGAGTATACTGACTGCGTATTGTGACATCGCTGACGCTTGTATATAGAATATATAGGAATATTTATGTCTCAGAGGCCTTAGGCATTAGTCTCAGCTCAATGTATGACAGTATCAATACGTGTGTAAATGTGACATCTTTTTTATCATTTCAAAATATTGTTGTGTGTATAAATAACAAATCAAGCAAATTGTCATGTGTTTATTTGTTTATTTATTTTCACTGGGGTGAAACACTTGACAAGGATGTGATACACACTCTCAGACTCTAAGATTCTCAGACTGATCTTCACTTCACGGCCACAGTACATGGCTATCCTGTTCCGCTGATGTATCTGGTCACTATTATAATTCCTACACGTGTAGGACCGGTTTATTGCAATGACTTACATCACAAGGGTTTGGGGCGCATTTGTCCCTTGGACAGCCCGTAAGCTGAAATCCATACTCGCATCTGATGTTGGGTTGAACCTGCCCACAGTCTGAAGTGATAACGGAAAAAGGGAGGTTTTATTGATGGAATAAATGGTAAAGACGGTATGATAATCTCAGCCGAACAATTCCATGTTTCACATTGCGAGAACTTTTTTTACGAGAAAAATATGGCTTCAAACATTGAGTTAGCATTTAACTTAAAACTTATACAACATCTACACAACAATGCCAGCTTACACCCAATACAACACTGTAGCTGTGTGCTATTACAGATGAGAAATGTGTACTTACTGTCTTCCCGACACTGGTAATTGAAGGGGCAGTAAGATCCCATGGGACACTCCGCGGGCTCAGCAAAACAACTGTGACCCTCAGGACACGTTACGCCCTGGGAACGGTGGATGACAAGCATGAAAGACTAGGGTGGGGATTTTATTTCTAAAACATATTTATTTATTTATTTATTTATTTATTTATTTATTTATGGGGTTGTTGTTTAACACCACACTAAAGAATGCTTCAGTTATACGATATACCTGTCAGTAAATGAGTGGAGGAAACGGATTTAAGAAAATGGATACTGTTCATCGAACTGTAATGTTATTTCTGCTTTCTACAAAGGATGTATATTATACTGATTCTGATCTATAGAGGAACATGGCACTGTGGCAGTGTCGGGTTAAGGCTTTGAAACGCAAGAAGGCAACTCACATCACAAGGGTTAGGCGCGCATTGCACTCGGGGACATCCAACCGATTCGAAACCGAAAGTACACTGGACATTAGGGGCCACATCACTGCATGCTGCACAAAATGAATATAACATACATGAGGACAGAGACTGAAAAATAAACTGTCGTCGAAATTATGCCCACTAAAAAGGTTTTATGAAGTTTAATAGATCATTAAAACTTCTCACTTTTGTTCTGGATTTTGACTTCTAAATCGTCGTATCACCATCTATCCCATTTTGAGCTGGTGTCGTCGACAAATGGTGAGAAATAAGTATGCTGATGATAAGCCTTGTTGTGGTTCAGCGGGTGTTTGTGCCATGACATAACAACGATAAACGATGAAAGATAGTACTAAGTACCTTCTCAAATTCGCATTGGAGCCATCAATAGGTGGAGAGAAAAATCTGGTAAATATTGGAGGTATGAAATGATCTCTTTTCTATAATGCTGTAAACAGCCAAATAGGAATACACTCTTACCGTCTTGGCTGCAAACGGCCTCGTGGGGACAGTTGGTTCCTGAGCGACAGTTAGATGGCCTGGTGGTACAAACCTGGTCAGAAGCGCAGTTTGCTGTCTGTCAAGTGATAAAAATGTGAAAATATGTGAATGAGTACACTAACACCGCGGAGATGCAAAAACACACGGGAGACAGAAACTCCTGATTTCAATGAGCGCGTGTTTCTAAACAAATAAACAATGCACATGATGAAAAATATGAAAATGGGAACAAGGGTAAACAGCTCTGATTCGGATAGAAAAATTTTTTTTATCTCTTAGAGCGTTTGTTTGTGTTTTTGGATTGTGTATTACCAGACACGGGTCTGCAGCACAGATACTGCGAGGACAGCCAACTTCCTCCACACCGTAAGCACACCCCACTGAGTGAACGTCGGAACAATCTAGAATATTCGAAACCATTGTAAGGTACTGAAGCCAAACCTAAACACAATGTTAACGTCTCTGCTATAAACACTGCATACCAGCAGTGTTCTGTTGCAAACAATATATATTTGTTTCATGATATAGATTAACCTTTCATGGAGACACACTGATCTGAATTTATTCCCGAAGTATAATGTTGCCTACCGATATTTGGTTTGCAAATGTGATGAAATAGTTGACAGTACATGTAATATCCATATCGCAAACAAACTGACTATCATTGTATCAAGATATATATATTGATATCAATTTCAAGAGACATCTCTGTCAATACTATTGTTAAAATGTAGGACTTCATAACGACAGGGACTTAGGGAAACATCTGTTATATCTTGTAATACCAAAGATTACCTGTCGGTTGGCACTGGTGGACGTAAGGACATTCTACCCCAAATTCACAGCCTCCGAGGAAGGCGAAACATTTCTGCCCTGAGGGACAGACCACGCCCTAAAACAGGGGCAAATATCGGTTGAATGTTGTAAGACAAGCACGCTTGCGGTCATTAACTGAATGACACAAAACTTGTTTACCGAGACAAATATCGTGTTGAAACGATAAATACAAAGTTATAATTCACTATTTAAATTATACATTTATACAGCCATCTTTCATAATTAGAATCACTCACTCGTCTTATATTTCCTGACATTCTAAGAATCAGAGAACTCACATCACAAGGATTTGGGGCACACAGGTTCCGAGGACATCCTGACAGCTGGTAACCGTACTCGCACCGAAGGTTGGGCAGAACTTCCTTACACACTGGAACGGATCAAAATGTGTGCAAACACACACGTCACTAGAATACTGGATAACCTGGACAACACTTTTTTGGCAGCAAAATTCGATTAATGTTCCTGTATATCAACCCTTGTTAAGAAGGACTCAATACGGTTGACAAGACACAGCTTGCAGTGTGATGATGTTGAAAGTTTTTGTAGGCGCGCACATCTCCCATAAAGAAGTCAGTTTTCGGCTCAAACAGGTCTTAGAACATAGATATAAACATTTATCTTTTTGCAACACTTGAATAAAAAAAACTTTTAATAAATTGCTACAACATTAGTTTAAACTCATTAACGTAACAAACATTTCCCGCGACTAAGTACAAAGAATCTCGCACCTACATTTTGTTACCTCACGGCTGCAGAGCATTAATATGACGAGATAAACGTGTGTCTAACCTTTTGGACGACAGTCCGCGACGTAGGGACAGCCAGTGGTGAATGGACAGTCGATGTGTTTGGCGAAACATTCTTCATCGTTTCCACATGGTGAAGACTGGAAAAGACAAACCATTCAAACAATAAAATTACTCTGGTATGTAGCACTACTGTTACAGATTCATAAGCAATGCAAGATTTCCTTGATAAATATTTTTAAAATATTATTTCGTTAAAAATATTGTTTCTCTCTCATATATGAAGTCTATGTACAGACATGTCTAAATTATGCAATTCTTGGCTTTCTAATGTCTTTTATAAAAATTTTTTCAATTCACCCACTGCAGACCTTTTCCTACATCTGCTGTAAAAGCCACACGCTATAAGTTTAATTACACCATTAGATGTTAGTTTGAAAGATGGTAGCACATGTGAGCAAAACAGGGACGGCCCTACATTGTTCTGTATCAAATGTAGTGCAAAATATACCATTCGTTCCCTTCTGGCAGACCATCTAACAAAACACGTATGCTTACAATGCATGGGTCTTCGGCACACTCGCTCCTCGGGCACCCCCGGGACTTGAACCCGTACGGACAGTTAATCTTCAGCGTGGCCTCACAGGCTGAAAACACATTTTTAAAAAAAAAACAATGAAACATGGAAACATTTTTAAAAGAACAATTAAAGAAGGACTTCACCTAAGCATTATTCAGAAATAATACTTCCCTGATTGTGAATAATTGTGTCCTGAATAACTTTTTTAAGTAAGGATCTTCTGTATATATGACAGACGCATATCTTACGCCTTTTGACCAATCATTTGGTTATATTAGTTTCTTATTTTGAATGCAGATGCCCATGATTTACAGGAAACATCAGAGTTTCGGTTCATTTACGATAAGCAAATAAAATAAAGGTTGCTCCCTTGACTTTCACAGAATTTTATCTCATTTTCTGACATATATGCGTTTGTTTAAGATTGCAAATATGCTCTGTATTTTGTGCATGAAAATTGTAACATCATCTATCCTTCTCGGTAAGATATGCATATATATACAGTGTGATTTACAGTGCCTTTGGTAGTCATGTATTGTTTTTCTTTCATTGCAATAGGCAAGATAAGAATTTCTTTCGTTCAGCCCTAGGTTCATTATTTCCTTATGAACTCTGGCGATCGCTATTGCGTTCATATAACTCGCCACATCCACATCGAGGTCGAAGGTTCATCAGAATCGCTGTGAACACGTGAGTCGTCTGGGAAGGCATGATGTTCTCAGGCTGAAATACTTTGTTGTGCAGGAAACAATGGTGCTAACCACCTTGAAGGTCAACACTAGGAATTTACATTGTAAAGCCTTCGTTGTGTACATTATCCAAACCTGTCTTGTGACTGTGTTACCTGAAGGTTGACACACGGCCTCCAGGGGACAATTCTCCGCGAACGGGCAAGTGCCGTTTTGAAGGAAACAGGACTCTCCACTGGGACAAGTTTTCGTCTGTAATATAAATGTATCATCAGACACTTTGAAGTCATATGCTTCTCTTCACGTATTGCTGATTATAGAAAATCTGATCTACACTGATATCGTTCTGTCTTTCAAAACTATAAGCATGCTTTACATTAGTGCTGAAGACAACAGTTAAACAACTCAATTTCCTTGTGAAATCTGCCAAACATGTTAAGGGTCTTACCAGACAAGGATCCGGAGCACACTCGCTTCGTGGACAGCCTCTCATCGCGAAGCCAAAAGTGCACACTTTGTTCACAGTTTCAGCGCACACTGAAAGAGAGCAGGTGAGAAGTAGACTGTTCTACACCTTCTACGGTTTAAATGTAGCGTGTGTCTTCAAGATAACGAAATCCTGAGCATGTAATTTTTTAATAGCTGACTTCAGTTAGAAATTTGTGTACTCACGAGTTTGTTCACAGACGCCTACATACGGGCACTCAACACCGAAGGCACAGTTTGAGGGTACGGCCCGACAGGCTCTACCATCCGCGCATTTCGTGGACTAGAAAATAAAGAAAAAAAAATTCATTAGCACAAGAAAACACATATGCCAATCTGAAAACACCGGTTCATTCATTCAGAATTGTTGACTGCTTTTATTTGCATCAACCCGTCTTAATTTCTTACTCTCCGTGGCTCAGTTGGAAACCCAGTACCATCCACAGGTTGCTGGTAGACCGTACGGCGGGAGAAGAAGCCAGCATGAGCTGAACTTGAACTCACAGCGATCACATTGGTGGGAGACTTCTATGTCATTGCGCGCTAACCGACTGAGCCACCCAGGCCCCTCCCGTCGTATAACTGAAATATTCTTGAGTACCGCGTAAAACGCCAATCAAATAAATAATAAATAAATAATTTCTTACTTTATACATTTTCTTTGTTCTTTGGTGGTTTGTGTTGGACGCGGAATTGGAAATTGGTCTTGCTATTACTGAACCAAAACTTCCACCATGATTGACGTCGGGTGTGTGAATATCTGTCACCAAGCCTAGATTATAATTTTGGTCAGAAGGATGAAAGGAAACCAGACTGAGATTAAAATTAATTGGCCGAAAAAATCATTATTGAATTTTATTCGAGTAATATTGTTTGTAACGTTAAATGCAATCACCATATTAATGTTTGTTTATTTATTTGATGGGTGTTTTACGCCGTACTCAAGCGCTGTTAATGAGTGGCATGCTTATACCTTTGTCATACTTTACCATGGTCAAGTGACTTTAAGTACCATTGGAGAGACACACATGTACGGATATAACCACACAAATTTGTCTCTTCTGATTTAACCTTTCACACCTGACCATACAGATCTAGCCATACATATTTAACCATAGTTAACCATATAGATTTAATCGTACTGGGTTAACCATATAGATTTAACCAGACACATTTAACCAAAGATATTTAACAACAGTTAACCATACAAATTTAACCACACACATTTAACCATACACATTTAGCTATAGTTAACCATGCTGATTTAACCATCCTGCTTTAAACGTACAGATTTAGCCGTCACTCACCAGACAGGGATCAGCAGCACAACGTGATCTAGGACAACCAATAGGCAGCAGACCAAAGCGGCACTCTGTTGTTGTCACCGCGGCACAAGCTGTCAACAGAAGCATAACAGAAACGTCAACACAATGATGGCAATCTCACAGAGTGCTCATGTAACCGATGAATATTTCTGAGGGTGCGGTATGATTTGACCACTAAGTATTGCAAAATGAGACTTTGTTCATTTCTTGTGCCCATCTTATGTAAACTTTCCACAATATTTAATACACAATACAAATGTAAATGTGAATACAAGATTGATATTTTCTTTTTAAACTTACCTATATCAAATTTCAATAGGAATAGACTACTGAGTTTAGGTGGATAAAGATAACCATTGAAAGTGACAGCACAGTCATCTGAAATAATGTCGGTAGAGTGATACTTACGCTGAGACATGCACATGGCGAAATGAGGGCAGAAAGTCTTGAATTTACAAGAGGTGGGCTTGGTCATACACTGTGTCCCGTTAGGACAGGAGGCACTCTGTGGCGACAAGGGGGCAATTGGGGCAATTAATTTACTAAAACAGGTGTGTATAATGGCCGTCCAAATTCCTTTTTAGAGGCATCGAAAAAAGCATGAAGTACCATTTTGTCTTGTAATTTCTGGAACATTAGTTGGACAGATTCAGTGAGAAAGTTACACTCAGGCAAACATATCTTCTGACACTTGATCGTTGCTGTAGAACAACTGTAAACTTATTCTTTTGCTTGAATTTTATTACTGCAGCATTATTCCTTCAGCACATAGTTATCATCTCTTTATATTTATCGATAAGAAAATAAAACAATCCCTCAGATACTTTACCAAACAAGGGTTCTCTGCGCATGTGCATCTAGGACATCCGAAAGCCTCGAACCCGAACTCGCATTGCTTGTTGCAAGTGCTCTGACAGACTGGAACAATGGAGGCATACGGTAGATGATTGCGAGGTTGTTACATTTAATGACACATTATTGTACTTTTCTCTTTATAAGTATTAAACCATTAGTTTGTCAAAAGAGGGCCACTGTTGAAGCATACTTTTTTTAGTCCAATTCCCAAACAAAGCAATATTTATGGATAAAGTATCTAAAGTATATTACAGGTAAAAAGGAAACAACCATCAGAGCTATGGACCAAGACGTGTTTCTTATAGTGAAGACACGAAACGGAAAGACTAGAAGTACAAAAGTGAATATAACAACGAGATGAAGTATAAAGTAGAGATAATACTATTTTTGTTTGCTTAGTACGCGCTGGAATGTCCCACGGTTAATGAAATTTAGACAAAATCACACAGGTGATGAAAATACTGTTTTAGCATCAGACGGTAAAATGAGTATTTCTGAAGTACAGAAATGAGGAGACTAGATTAAGTATCCTTGTCAAACAGCCACAACTGTCATCGATTATTTTGAGTCGGCAAAAATTACTCCCATAGCATCCATGGCCACGTAGGGGAGCACGCTGCCGCCGAAAACGACTGATTCATAAAGGTTGATGAAATAAATCTCACCTGGGGACGCTCTACTTTCACATACAGCCGTCATAGGACAGCCTCGAGAAAACCCACAGTCCGTCTCTATCTTCCGACAAGTCGTGCCAGGGGGACAGTTCCGAAACTATACAAGGTACATACAGTTGACTGAATATTTCAGTTATATAATCGCAAAGTATTTTCTTTAAACATTCCTATGCAAGGAACAGCATACTTTTCCTTCAATATTCCCACTGAAGAACATGGCATCTGCCATTCCTTTTACACGAACAGCATAATTTTCATTGAACATTGCCGTAGTAAGAACAATGCACTTATCCTTGAAAACTCCTGTTAAAAGAAATTCCATATATTTCCATTTTAATGATAAGCTTCACACAGTAGGGTACTGGAGCAACACCTACAAATGACGCAAGACCATACATGATTCAATATTTCGGTTTTATTTAAACCATTTGTAGTGTATCGTCTTATATCTACTTTAAGAAAATTCATTTTTATTGACTATTCAGTTTATAATGAACTGTTTGAACATTACATTTACCAGAAAATACTTTTTTACCACCTTTTTTCTTATAACAACCGCATATACAGGATTCCTTAAACATTCCTGTGAAAAGAACAACGCATTTCTATTGGCCATTCCAGTTACAATCGCGTAATACGTTTTCCTTGAATATAATGCTATTTGAAGAAGAATGAACTTTTCCTCGAACATCGCTGTTACCAGAAGAAAGATCAGTATTGCTATCGCTATCGCCTCACCTCACAAGGATCTGGGGCACACGTGCACCGAGGACAGGTGTCACTGAGGAAGCCGTTCTGACAATACCTGTCACACATCCTCTCACAGGCCATGCTGCCATCGGCCAGGATGGTGCCCGAGTTGGCCTCCGCTGTGGACAGAAACAGCTCGATCAGAACTATTATGAAGGCAGTTCACCTGGTTAATAAGGGTACTGGAGTATAATATAGGTATGTTTACTTATTACTTGTAAGCTTTTTGACGGTTATGAGATTACCCACGCATTACAAAAAGCGCCCCTCGACAGACAATGATGAATGGCCAAATATTCAGAATTGGAGTTCTTAATTTGATGCGAGACTGGCTTAAAATTGTGGTGTTAAATAAACAATGGTGCATAATAGTTCACATATGATGTAAGGTTGACGTTAAATAAACATTAGCGCCTTAAAGCGGACACGGAAATGTAGAGGATGTTTTTTTGTTGACTGTTAACAGGAGTGAGTTACTTAAAATATTGCATGTGTTCACTATTATAGCAATTGCCTACATGTTTCCATCAGGTATGTTTAAATCAGATTAAAACATAATACATTACATATGTGTATATATATATATATATATATTTGAAATTTTATCAACAATATATGAAATAACTACAAACTGGATGAGCTCTGTGCAGTAAAATCTGTAAAAACAGAGAATAGAAATTGTGAAATTCAACAAGGTATTCAGGATGATGAGCGGTGATAAATTTAGCGGGATATGGTCAACAACAAATTGATTGGCCTTGGATTACATCACGCTATTTTTACTGACACAAGCCAAAGGGGAATGTTTTAATATTTGAAGCGTACGTTGTTCAAAGAGTTGTTATTCTATAACAATACTGAATATTTTTTATATAGTATGCTTCCTACGATTATTATATATTGTGAACTAATATGACCTATGCCTTTGAGGCTTGAGAAATTTAATAATGTTGAAAAGATCAAGATCTTGTGAAAAGACAATAATTACATACGAATACAACAGTAAACTGCATAGTAGGATTTAAATCACTGTATAATTAAATCAAAGCAAGTAGATGATAAGTGAGAATGAGCTGTTTTCAGAGTTACTAATTAGCTTACATGAAAATGAGTATATATGTTTATAACGAAGAGTTAATTAAGTCGGTAAAATCTGTCTGGGTAAGTACAAATCACAAGCATCATAATTTAATGTCAAGAAACTGACTAACCTACTGTCTATGCTCCGTGTATTACTTCTAAGCCACACGATTGGCCACAGTGGTAACATGCCACGAGCGTATTAAAATAGGACACTGTAATTTTGACCAATACAGGGTCAGAATCTTTAAAGTCGTGAATTCGCACCTCTGCCCCAAAATGTATCTCCTCGTTTGCACTAATGTGTCCTATGATTTTTTTCTTTTTTGGTGTGGGGGAGGGGGTATTGACGTCATGCGATTTGGTTCTCACCTTGGAGAATTTTAAACAAATGTTTAATATCCTATTTTGTCAGCATCTAGTGTTGCTAAGATATGCGTCCTGGACATGGCATTTGTCTATTTCGTCACTTTCACAGTTCATGGTACCTGACAGCAATGAGCAGTCGTGCGTGGGACAGTTTGCACAGAAAGCTCGTTGAAGATCGCGTGTTTCCCGACAATATGACAGGGTACGTCACATGTGTAAAAGGTCGTCAGTTACTTGTCAAAGGTCGGTGGTTTACCCAAGACACTCCGATTTTCTCTATCCATCAAACTGGCTACCATAGCAGAAATGAAACATTCCCAAGTCTGGCAACAATTCAATCATTTTCATTTCAAACAATATAAATAAAACTGCCAGATAAACATGTCATTTGTTTGTTGTCCTTTGTTTTTGTTTTGTTTTTTCATTGTCATTATCTTGCAACAGAGCATGACATGAGAGTTGGTATAGTGTGGTCATTATATAACTATCACATTAATGATAACACAAATACAGATGTTGACAGCCATATTCCCAGTGCGGCGCCATCATTGGTGTTATGGTTTAACTGGTTTCGTTGTAATTAGTTTCATCTTGTTGCAGTTAAACTCCGGACATAGTGGAATCAAGTGGCTAACGACGGTCTCGATATAATACACATCTTTAAGAAAGGCAGGTAGTAAAGCGGATAGGTAAAACATAAAGCAGTAACAAATTGCAAAGATTGCTACATATTAAATTCAAACTCGAGAAATTCTCATATGTGTTATTTTCAGATCTTAGCAATTTATAGTTTCCTTACCTGAATACAGGACTACTGCCAAGACGAGGAAACCTGTGCTCAACAGGGGGTACTCCATTTAGCTGATTTCTACAAAGCAGAAATGCCATCGATATTAATAACGTACATATATATATGGCCTACTTCCGGTCTAGGGTGTACGTATATTTGTCGATGACTATCTCAGACCAGACATCACTTAATAATAACTGCGAATACTTACAAAACTATCATCGCTTTTTATCGCTTTTCTATGGGGGCGTATGTTAATTGAGCTTAAGAAGTTAACGACTTAATCCTGATGAGATTTGCTCACCGAGCATACCGAATAGCCGCTCCTGTGTAGCTTGAGGGGGTAGAGATGTGAGGTGATCAACGATACTAAGATGTCTTCATGTAAACCTTCCGCTGGTGTTTGATTGTGAGAAGTAAATCATTTACAAACCTTCTATACAGCGGTAAAAAGACGCTTTCATACACACCTTTACTGACCCTGGAGATGACTGTCAACATCAAGGCGGTTAGCATACAGCGGCGAAGAGATGTCTCTCTTCATACAACATGTATTTCTTGTGTTGCATTTCTTTAAATTTATTTATTCGATTAATGTTCAAAGTGTAATATAAAATGTTTCGCCTAAATGACGGCGGTCCGGTTTGTGGTCATCAGAAACTGACTTGGTACCTGACCAACTTCCCGTAGCTCAAGAGGCGAAAGTGCGATTAGGACTGGAACTCTTATTGGTCATAATGTGTCTGAACCAACTAAATTAGCCCTTGATATTGTTTTCCCCGATTGTTATTCAACGCCATGTACTTTTTAATAATTTTTACTTATACGATGACGGACAGTATATTATGAGTGAATGAAACCGAGGTGTTAAACTACATCAGCGAGCACGGCTTATTGAAACCAAGGTTCCCGAAACAATGAAAGCAGGGTAATCCTGATAGTTACGTAACAGAATGGTATTGAGACCACAGTTCATGTGAGTTGGAGATTGAAATATAAACACCTTTAAACAAAGTACACATCATCTAAAAGGCCATTTCATGCTGATTCCAAATACAGTCTTCATTATTTCTAGACATTTTATTCCAGTGATTAAAATGGAAATAAAAACTCGGGTGCTATACGGTGGACCATATTGAACACGCTGAAGCACAGTGACGTCACAGATTCTTTCTTTTTTCTTTTTCCCTTTTTTTTTTTTTTTTTTTGCTTCTAAACATGCTGTACCTGTTATATTTCCACATTCCACATTTCCACATGCAGATATTGTACTAACCGTGCGAGTATATTCAAGAAAAACGTAGGCATGTAGAAATCAAGATTTTCAGTTACCAGGATTTAGTGACGTCACTGTGCTTCAGCCTGTAGAATATGACCCAAAAAGTCCACCGTAATATCTCGGTCATTATTTCCGTTTTAACCACTATAAAAGAAATGCCAAAAAATAATGAAGACTATATTTGGAATCCGCATGAAATGGCCTTTTAGATGATGCGTACTTTGTTTAAATGTGTTCAGTTCTTTTAGCGATTCTATCACGACCCGTTCCGACAGGGCTTACATGCACCAATTGTACTTTATTTAATTCATGTGTAACAGTTTATTCAGTTGTTATGAAAGGCCTCCCTCATACAAAGGAGCTCAGTTCCATAGGAGGAGGAAATAGGAGTGTCCGAGGTAAACCATCGAAGGCTGAACAAGTTACTTTTCTACAAGTATGCACACCATTTTGTTGGAAGACAACGTTTAACTATCGGCCAACCGTCACAAAAACGTTCTCTACGGTATATCTTCCACCAATGCCACACGAACTATGAGAGAGGAGGAATCCATAAATTCACTGCCAAAAGCCAGAATGGAACCCACACATCGTGTGTCAGAGAATGAGAGACAAATGTTTTCACCACTCGGTCACCGTTTGCTCCTATGAATCTCATTTTACTGAAAAGCGTTCAATCAGCTTTTACAATATCTGCTAAAGTTTGAATCAGACGTCAATGAATCATTCCACATGTTATCAATTGTAATTTATATTTTAAGATTTTATGCCTAACTTCTGCTATAAGAGATAGAAAAACGTTGCTAAAGTAGTCTTCATCAAGAAAGAATGATCTCACATCAGCAAATGTCTTTCAGACTTAGGAATAAAACTGATTTTCGTAAGCTCATTCGCATAAATAATACGAACATAAATGTCCTCATTAGAAATACAGGAAAATTAAAATCGGTAAAAAATATTTGTGTGATGGCCTTGCATGACCCGGATTCTTATCATAGCTGGTTATGGTCAAACTCCACCATAAGAGTGTAAGTAATTTCCTGCCGTGAGATATTTCTGACGTTCTCAATTCTGTTATATGATTATGATTATATGCATATATTGACAATCAGCCTTATTCTCTGGATCTCGGGCAGTGTTTGAAAGAGACAGGTGCTTGGACCCTGCCTGGACTTATATACAGATAAACATCCTGGCTTTTATTGTTTTTAAACGATAGAATCAACCAGGACCGAACAATAACCTTGCGACATGGCGCATAGAGCTTAACAAAGCTGATCTTCTTGAAGTTAAAATAAATATATATATTTTCCCAAACTTTTTTGTGATAATTTCTTATTTGTGCCAGTATTCCTGTCGATACTCCCCGCGCCGTGAGGCGAATGCGGTGTTTGATCTGGGGTCACTGAATAGTTAATATGGACAAAATTAATTAAGCTAAGATAAAATGTAGTGAATTCTGATGGTTGTCCTGATAACGTGGATTAGTAAGGCTGTTGGGTACGGCTAATGCGGGGGTACAACTGCTGTACCGTGACATCTTCTCAGCATACTTCACTCTGAGCTGGGGAACCCAGCTTATCAAAGACTTATACGTATTATTATATAACATTTACATGCAACATTCTCTAATCACATACCGATAGCTAATATTAGACGTGCCTTGGAGTTTATATATCCTTGAATTTTAAAAGTCCTGGCCAACATGCTGTAGATATGTATATTTAAAAGTATTCTTCCATTATCTTTATACAAATCACTTTTATCCTGACTGGCTTCCACAGTACAGGCAGGGTCACTGGTGATGACGTATTCGATTTTTCATTTTCTAACAGGTATATTTGACTTCCCTCAAACTTAGAGGGTAAAACTTCATCTCTAATTGACTTAACACCAAAGGAGTTCGACATGAGACACTGGAACGAAATGCTGATGACTGACATGCAAATTATGATCAACCTGAGATAATATCATCACTGAGTGGATTTGATGGCGGAAAAACAGATATGGTCATATGGAGAATAGCTGGATAGAGGATAATGAGACTTTGTTACACGTAGACCTGTTGCTTACCTAATTCAGCTACTTAGCACGTAATATGCCATGACAAATTAATTCTGCTGGTAAAATGCAGAAAGCGATAACCATAGAGGTGTATAATATTAAACGCCATCTTAACAGGACGAAAAACTCCTAAACTTCATAACTTTATGGTTAAAGCTTTATGACTTTAAGGTCTAAACTTCATAACTTTATGGCTTAATTAATTCTAACATTTGCTGTCCCCTATATGTTGCAACCCAACATGATTCTGTCGTAAGAAATCTGCAGTTTGTCATATGCCAAGTTTGTTATCCACATATTAACAGAATTGCCTCTGCCAGAAAGATATTCAGTTAGCGGAAGGTTTTCGCCCATGGTATGTCACCAATGCGATGGCTTACAATCTAATGCCCTAGCTGGACTATGACAACCTGTGTCGTTTATATGGCTTTCTCTAATTCTTACACAATGTGTAAACTAATTGTACATATGTAAAACAAACGTTTACTGTACATATGTCTAGGAATCATTCGTTCATATCCGAAAATTTACTTTTTATTGATAATAGAGGTTTTCCACATATTATATGTGCAATTAAAACAAAATTTTTAGACATATGTATATATCTGTACATAAGTATATACATGAATGTAGAACTCTGTTACACATATGTTTATTTTCATTGATATTAATCAGAGGTCAACATAACAGATACTCTACTGGCGTCAAAAGAGCATATGTTATGGTAGCAACAAATGTTTTCATGACAACTAAATGATGCTAAAGCTTCATGCTCACCGGATCGCGTGATTAGGGGCTATTTGGGATGAGCTACGGCCAATTGGCACTGTGTGTTAAGATCCCCATTAAAGGTCTGGCCTCAATGATCCTACGGCCAAGCTTCGACCTACCTGCGATCGAAAAATTTTGGAATCGCAAACATATGATGGCGTAGAAAGACTGGTCGCGGAGGTCGTGGGTGATGACCCACCCATAATCATTCGCAATAAGATTGATGGTCATCTTCGAAACTTATTACCTGCGTTTCCAATTCGTAAGAGGTCGCAGGCAGGTCCTACGTGGTCGTGCTACCAGCGGATGCATGATGGAACCATCAGAGGTGAAGGATGGCCGTCTCATAATTGGTCGTGCATCCTGGCGTTTGAAGGTGCCTCCGTCGTGCGACCTCGCGGTCCATCGTGCGGATTGTACCCGGTCTCACGATTTGATCCTATGCGATTGGTGGCTGATCGCCATCGCTATTGTTGATCTTGCCATCTATATATTATAATTTCTAGCACTCGCACTACCATGGGTACTACCAATCGTACAATGACGGCGAATCGTGCAACTGCGTGACACCCAGTCACCCTAGACTTGAGGTGCGACCATGCGTCTACAACCCGTTTTACCGTTTGGAACCGCAGGTCGAAAGTTTCAAACAAGACCGTCGACCTTACAGCGACTAATTCTGCAGGTGATCACCCGACACTTTTGCGACAAATCACTGGCTCTTTCTGTCATTTGCCCGTGATTTCAACATTTTTCGGTCGCAGGTATGTCTTAACCTGGTTGCGAACCCAGTGAAATTAAGAATGAATCCATGTCCGTTGCTTTGATCAAATTTGTGCACAGAACATTTTTGATCAAGTTAAAATGGAAGACGATAACAAGGGCAATAGAAAAGAATTTGAATAATTCTTAGTTGATCAATCAGTTTGATTAAGAAACACTAATCGCATAGAGAAGTAAATCTAAGAATCTGGGTGAAACAGCAGTTTGAAGATCTGTCATTATGCACGGAAATAACATAATAATTTTGGTACCCTGCTTGTCCAAATGGGACCTCATGTCTTAAGAAGATGTTGCTAGGTGATATTAGAATAGCCATATTAAAATATTGTTACCTCGCTTCGCTTTTCCAAGGTAATCCAATGCAGACAAAGAAATTCTATAATTCCCTAGGTTATTCGAGAATGTGGTACCTCTCAGTTAATTAATCCATTGTGCCTGCAGAACTATGAAGTTTCCTCCTCCTAACATCCACTAATCCCCCGGATTAGCCTCACCACGTGGTACTGAAGACTTTACCACAGGTAATAATCCCCCTCAATGTCCTCGTACCGTGTTTCCCAATCGAACGCCTCACAGGACGTCCGTATAGACTTGTGGTAGCAAACCAACACCAATTTTCTTCGTCATTTAGGCCGTTGGGTTTTCCTGAATATTCATGACTTCATGGGCAAAGAAAAAGCAAAACAAAAAAAAACCCTCGTCGTCGTATTTGAGGAAAGGCGCCTGAAGCCAGTCAGCGCGGCCGGCTGAGGTGCAGGCGTAGGTACAAACCTACTCGTGCGTGGTTAAACTATCAGTATCTGTATCTGGAAAGGTAAAACAGTGGCAAAAAAAAAAAGTTACAAAAAATATACAATTTTGACAGCTGACATTTTCTTATCCATAAATCTTAGTGAAGTCTTCATCCCAATATTGGTGATAAGAATACCAAAGAGCTATAGACTAGTGCGGCATTATTGGACATAGATACAAATTTATGCATGTAAATCTTTTTTTTTTCTTCGAAAAAGGTAGAAAAAGTATTCAAATCAGTTTCTTTCAAATTACTTTTTCTGTTAAGAACTACTTTTCCAAATTTTCTGCCGACCGCCGATTTCAAATTTAAAAATAGGAAACAATTTATTTCGCCATACTCTGGTACTAATAATAACGGAATATTTGTGGACAGTAATAAAAGTTTCAAAGTGCTTGTGGGTTACTAAATGCATTCGTTTTGCTATGGATATGGACTGCTATTAAAAATCATCAGCGTGGCGTAATGACCAGGGTGCCTCTCACCAATGCGGTCACCGTGAGTTCAAGTCCAGCTCCTGCTGGCTACCTCTTGGGCTGTACGTGGGAAGATATCTGGTTTTCCCCTACCACAATGTTGATCGCCGTCTTATAAGTGATATATTCTTGAGTTCGGTGTAAAACACCAATCAAATAAATAAAGAAGTAAATAAATATTAAAAAACATTCTGTTATGAGGAGAACATGAATGGAAAAAGTGGCCTCCGTGGCTCAGTCGGTTAGTGCGCTATCGCAGCACAATGCCCCGAAGCCTCCCACTAATGCGGTCGCTGTGAGTTCAAGTCCAGGTCAAGCTGGCTTCCTCTCCGGCCATACGTGGGAAAGCCTGTCAACAACCTGCTGATGGTCGTGGGATTCCCCCTTGCTCTGCCCGGTTTCCTCCCACCATAATGCTGGCCGCCGTCGTATAAGTGAAATATTCTTGAGTACGGTGTAAAACACCTTTCAAATAAATAAATAAATAAATACATGAAAAAAACACCAGTAAAATTTGATTAACGGTGGGTGAAAGTACAATGAACATAGTTATTCGATGTGCAATAGAGAGCGACGCCACCTGCTCACATCGTCTTTCCTCCCTTCATTTTTTGTTTCACATGCTTTATTGTTTGCTTCTTTTCATCTCTCCGTCCCGATAATATGATATTTATCAACATGGTGATCAAAACGTGCAGTAAATACAACAATCACGCACAACGAAGAAAATCACAAGAAAATGTATCACTGTTAGCAGTATACAGTCATGATACCCATTTGTCTTCTGTGCTATTACATGAGTGTCAGCTGATAGAGGCTTACATCTCCAGTTGCATATATATTTACTTGTTTACTTGCATCAAAGCGATTGGTTCAGAATATTAATGCCAAAAAGGTCGTGACGAACATTTTTCATAAAAGTGTCATAAAGCTTTGGGTGGTATAATGTGCTGGTGGATTGATTGATTGATGGATGGATGGATGGATTGATTGATGGATGGATGGATGGATGGATGGATGGATTGATTGATTGATTGATTGATTGATTGATTGATTGATTCATTGATTGATTCATTCATTCATTCATTCATTCATTCATTCATTCATTAGCGAGTTTCGAACTTTCCCATGTATGGAGCGGTTAGACAGGATAGAGTATGTTAACTCTGCTCTAATCCAGAAGTGCGAGAATTCAACACTGATCAACGTAATATTTTCTCGCTTGGGACAGGCCAAGGACTAACTATATGAAAACTACCAGATTAGTGGGCAGATCAATCGTTCTTCACCAAGACTCCCCTGGCCCGACATGTCCGTCGAACAAGAGAGAACTGGATTCGAAGCGCGGGGACTTAATTGGTCAGGACCCTGTGGTCTGAACTGTCACAGTCTAGCTCTCTTAACCTCGGGGACTTCATTGGTCATGACCCTGTGGTATGAGCTATCACTGTCTAGCCCTATTAACAGCAAGGACTTTGGTCATGACCGTGTGGTCGGAACTAACGCAGTCTATCCCCCTTATTCGCCGGGACTTCATTAGTCATGGCCCTGAAATCTGAACTAACACAGTCTAGCTCTCTTAATCGTGGGGGACTTCATTGGTCATGGCCCTATGACTTGAACTAACACGATCTTAACCAGCGAAGCTCGTGTCAGGTTTTGAGTAGCCAAATTAGACAGAAGTCAGTGTATTGGAGAGATTTCCTACTGGTAATTATCTCTGAGATTTCATTTGCCTCTGCTATTCACCGTACTGTAACATTTGAACCTTCCATAATTGAAAGTTAATTTGCTTTTATATGAGTTTTAATAATAAAACGTCTTTAGGGTATCTTAGTTGCACAGTCGGTTAAACCAAGTCTATAAAATATATTGCGAGGCCGCTAGAGCCTGCAAGATCTGAGTAGCTCTTACTAGGTCAACTATGGGAATTCTCATCTCGCTGGCTTGACATACAGATTTCTTCCGTCAAAAAATTGCCCAAAGATAAGTGAAATATGTTTTATTACGGCATAAAACACCAATCAAATAAACTAAGTTTGAAAACACCGATATATGATTTATGGCTAATGGCGAGATACACACGCAACTGATCCCCACTTGGCCAGTGAGGTCGAGTTATCGAATCGTACTCTAGTTTGTTCGTCGTGGGCTTTGGGTCAGCAGATTTGTCAAGTACCTGGTGGTGCTCTAAACCTGACCACCGTCATATACAAGTGGAAAATTCTGATCTATATGATCATTAGCTTGAGTCAAATACATGCAACCTAAGTGGCATATTTACTCACCGTTCCAAATGTTTAAAGATTTAAATATACACATACTTTGCCTTAAGAATAACGTGGCAATGTGGTTTCTTTCGATCAGTCAACTGATATTGGGCTTCTAATCATTAGATCTCATGGTTAGTTGCTGCAATTTCTTAGTTTATCGACCTTTAATGATTAAGTATTTACTTTTATCCCGCTATGAACGCATAGACATTCGAGCAATTAATCGCTTATCATTAAAGATACCGATTTTATCGGCTGTGAGAAGATCTAGTGATAAACACCGATGAAATACATACTCCGTAATCTGCCCTGCTTGGGAAATACACGCGTCAAAAAATAACGCCTCGAGGATAAAAGAAACACTGCATGGGAATGTACGTTCTTATTTAGGTATATCAGACACAAGAAACGAGAGATATACATGTGAGTTGCACACAACTGGAATTTCAACTATTGCTTTCAACCATAAATGTTATAATAAATATATCAGAACACGAATTGCCCAAAATATAACCGAGTTTTCGTAATATATATAGATATGTGTGTGTGTATATGTGTATATATATATATATATAGTAAAATGTTTATATATATATATATATATATATATATATATATATATAAACATTTTACTTGGAAGACCTTAACAATCATCAAGGCGTTGCTTCTGTATAATTCAAATTATTAACTTTTCATCCTGGCTTAGATTGAATACCGTGCAAAAACAGATAACAGAATCTATCTAGGACATGAATACTTGATACGAATGTGAATGATAGGGCGGGGTAGATATTGTGATGACTGATGTCAAGATACAGGGAGAAGTGAATCAACTGGTAAGTAGTCCGGCAAACCCAAACATCGTCCTGGCTCGATTTGGATCGCTAATTAATATAGTGCTGACTTTGAAGTTGGGTATATACACCACGTTTTATAGACCACAAAGTTGCTTTGCACATAAATTGATGTAGATTTGAGATAGAAGAAAAAAAATTAATTATATATTTTGAGACTTTTCCGCATAACTTCCTCTCAGATGTTTTTGTTTGTTTCCTGGTGGTTGTTCCATAATATTCAAATATGCATAGCAATAGTCTAATTTGGTTCTTAATTCTTTGTCACAGGATCTTTACTTACAGCTAATCGGCCACTTTGGCATCTCTTAAATAGAAACAGAGAATTACGCACAGTAAATCAAACCTTTCATAAGTACAATATAATACTGACATTTATCCCTGCTCTACGGTGTTGAAGCCCGTGAGTTTTGTGTTCCTCATTATTTCTTTAATGTCTTTATAAATAGTATCTCACCCCCTATTTCCGCGAAATTTAAATCCAGAGAAACTTGTTTTCGTAGGAAATCCGCGAAAGTTAATGTCAGCGAAGAAAGGCATTTAGAGTATATTGTGTGTAACCCTATAAGTACGGCTGATGGTATTAGGTATTTGGATAGACATTGATACATGACCATGTCATATTATAAGTACTGCATACTGAGAGAAAGACAACTGATGTGAGTAAAGTAAGTATTACATGATTAAAGAGAACTAAGCCATGTTCTACAAGCCCTAAAGGACTTGGCTAATCACCACCCCTGAAAACGTCACGTATTTTGCCTGCGGCGCCACATTGCAAGCCAGTTCTGGATTGTTAAAGGGGGTTCTTATGGCAAATGAGCAGATATAGGAGCAATAAATCGGAATATGATGTTACTTAAAATGTTAAATTGAAGTATTTTAGTCCAATTGGGCAGTCATAGACTTACGTGGAATTTATAACGGCTACCGTGTTACAACGTATACGTGTTGGCCAGCAGGCTGCTGTAAATTGTCCTGGCGAGTTGGCAAGAAAACCTCCTCGGGACACCATTGCCTGAGAGTGAGAAGCTTTCGTGGCACTGTTTCTCCTCCGATAACGAAGTCAGATTTATAAAGGAAATGTCTTCCTGTTATCGGCTGAAAGAATCTGTTCCAAATACCCTGCTGTGTTCGAGATATTCCTCGATGTCTAAAGTCAGCTAATGCTGACGCTTATCCATGCAAACGGAGGGGAAGTGGGGCCGGCCACAAAGTTCGCTCTGACAAACTTCCGAATTCGGACGTTTGAAAACAAGACAAAGGTGAAACTCTTGAATTGGGTATCGGGCGTTTCTGTTTTAATTTGTATTTTTCAACTTTTATGTTTGGTAACGTACGCTTGCCTGTAATTTTGAACAGGTTTTTTTATCACCGATGATGTAGGGGAGCTCCCAGGCAATGTGACGTCACTTCAGATGGCCAATATGGCAAAATGGCGTCACCAAATGAGTAGCTAAGTAGGGACGATTATATGCAATTTATTCTACCAATAAGCATTGTAAAATTTGTAAAATATCTTTACAACACCACTGGAAAACATCTTTGGGAATTAATTCATGTTTAGTGGCTGACTTCATATTCACTTT
Organism: Acanthopleura granulata; assembly: GCA_016165875.1. Taxonomy (NCBI): domain Eukaryota; kingdom Metazoa; phylum Mollusca; class Polyplacophora; order Chitonida; family Chitonidae; genus Acanthopleura; species Acanthopleura granulata. The sequence goes on from JABBOT010000010.1 coordinate 17,277,978, forward strand.
AAATCACCTTTAAGCCATAACTTTAAATGTATCGCGAATGTTTCTGGTAGCCTACATATATTAGCCTTTCTCTCGAGCCATGTGTTCCTTGAAAAATGCTTTCTTCCAAACAATCTGGACATCCCTTTTGAAAAGCTGCAGAATACACATCCACTAAACATAGCTGCTGTAACCTGACGAGTTCACATAAACAGATGCTCACTGGTGTGATCCTTCCAGATAGTTGGTCACCCATAAACAATATTGACGCCTTGCGTTTACGTTTGAATGTCTACTCCAGCTGTTTGGACATAGAGTGTCCGAAATCACGAGTTGGTCAGTCATGCATAAATGATCACACGTCTGGTTTGGACATAAGAGTGAGCTAATTAATGGCATTGGGACAATGAGGTACTCGATAATGTCAGAAGTAAACACACCTTAATGGTTTTATAGGTTAAACAGGCATGAATCTGTTAATAACACGTTTTGTGTTTATCGCTCGATGTGGAGATGACACTGCAGTTGTTCTCATAGAATCTTCTCACCCAGGTAACGTACTCATTAGGAAGTAAAGGTGTTGTCTTAATTGCCAATTAACGCGTATTTAGAAAGAATATAACATGTTTACTTTATGTAATCACCATTCTATTTATAGACCATACAGGACACTTTCCACAAGCATTCAGTTGTTTGTTATTTTTAATGTTTGTGCCTAAAAATCCTCTTTATAAACATCTGGCATGTGCTACGCATGCGTTATGCGTAACAAGTTTTCCCAGTATATTGCTGGCCAGAAGTCGGCGTCGAAATAATTTTGAGAACGGTTATAAACATCAATCAAATAAATAAATTAATTAATTGATTAATAAATACATATGTGTATATACTATGTTTCTTTGTTTTCAATTAGAAAATTTTTTGTTTATATCCTACTGCAAACTGTTGATTTTAGGGGATTAACTTTTCAACAATGCTTGCATGCTTTAAAGAAAAAATGCCCAATCCCATCTCCATTTCGGACTAAAGAGATATTGATATAAAATATGATGTCAATATATTATTACATAATGTGGTCGCAAGATGCCCGAAAGACTGCATAAATTAACAAGACTAAAATAGTGACAGCTTCCTATGAAAGCTCACAATAAAGAGTAACATGTTTGGAAGGTGATATTGGATAACAGATATTGGATTACAGCTTTTTAATTCAAAACTTATGCTACTGAAACTGACTAAGGAGGCCTATTGGTTACATGTTGTTATAGGAAAACGAGAATCAGGCATCGTGCCTATATCCATCTAGTCCTTTGAGTGATTACTTTATCCCTACAGCCCGCTTTTCAGTAAACATTTGATGGCATGATTTGTCGGCACTGTTCGGTATTCCGACCGGCTTCCTTCAACAAAACTGTTATCAGGTTAACAACTGCAATTTATAATGCCTGTGGTATCTCTTCTTCAACTTGTTTTATGCTGAACTCAGCGCTGCAATTCTCTGAACTCAAGCAAAATATAAGACGTCCCGCACCTACAACTCAAATATACACCGGAGCAGGTAGCTTTAATGAAATCAAAAGCACATAATGTATCATTTTAGATTTCAGAGTTAACTTTGTAAATATGTCGGAGAAAATTTCTCTGGTGATGATATAAATGTAAAAAAATGTGACCAGACTCGAGTTAGACAAGCAAAATGAGATGTCATCTCTATTTAAAGATGGCCTCTGAATGACACCAATGCTTTTGAAGTGTTGAACTTACGGTGAACTACTTGCGAGGCAAAGTGCGTGAAATTATGTAAAATGGCATTTCTAAGCAAATGTCTTAAGGGTGGAGCTGTACGTCGAATACCAAACAATCTTATTTAGGCCATTATGCAGAAGTTCATCCCATAAACGGGTCTACTTGACATTCTGTCCTTTCCTTGAATCATCAGTCGTTTATCTGGCCGATAGTCGCACCTTTCTCACGCACTCACTGGTACAGGCTGTGCTATGATGCACAATGCAGAGCAGGTTGTTACAAGGATCTATGAACAGACACTCGCATCTAAACAATGCCTTCACTTTTAAAATGTGTTTTCTCTATAGAGAAAAAGCATGATACTGAGAAACAGCGGCGGGTTTGGCAGAGAAGTTATAGTGCATAAATAACCCGAACAAGGCTTGGCAATGGGTGGGATTATATGGTTTTTTATACTACATATGCATACATAGAATATGGTATAGATAAGATTTAATTACCTGAGAGACTGACGTTTGCGACTCGAGATATGGAGAGAAAGAAAATCCGATACTATAGCCATGATAACATCGTTTTAGTATGTCAGTCACGAGTAAATACTAATTTAGTTACAAAAAATAATTACGTCGTCGTTTCAGGCAAAAAATGTTCAAGATTGTGAAGGCATTTTAGCCTTCAGTATTAAACAGGACAGGTATATAGGTGAGTGGTTGCTATACGATGAACAAGGACTCCACAGGAAATCCCTCTTGTGATAATAACTGAATATTCGAAAATATTGGTTGCTGTCTTGAACCGTTCACTGCTGAAGTGCATTACCAATGGTTGAGATTGAATGATTGTTGTTTGACGCGAGAGTCGGGAAGTTTTAATCCACGCTACGGTGCTCAGTTTTATGAGCGGAGAAGACCGGAGTGCCCATGCCCATAAAGAAAAAGAAAAAAGAAAAAGCACTGACCTTTGGCGATGTACGGAACAATTTACTAATGATTAGTGATAATGTAGTTTTTAAGGCAAATATTCTAATGTCAGCGCTGGGCGGATTTCTCTCCTGTCGTACGATGCAAAATCTGCCAGCAAACCTGCAGTCTCTGGTCGGTTTCCTAACACAATAATTCTGGCCGCCGTAGTATGTAAGTGAAGTAGTCTTTATATTACGGAGCAAAACACTAATCCAATAAATAAATAAAAAAAAAAAATAAATAAATAAATCAGCGCTGGAATATGAAGGTTATGTATGAGCATAGGACATTTTACCATGCATGGCGGGGGCCTTCGGGTGAAAGTTGTTCAGGCGTCTAACAGTGAGACGTGGAGCAAAACAGGAATTGCAGTAGCTGACCACAGAAACACCACCGACCACATACCCTCAAACCATTAAATCTGGTCACAACAATCATTTCCTTCTGTTTCTTTATCCTCCTTTTAAGCCCCTGCCTATACACATGTGTATTCTTGTACCTGATTAGAGCTGCGTAAGTTGACCATGAAGGAATCTCTTCTTTCATATGTCATCCAATCTTATTATCACGGTATATATACATGTGTAACATGAACGTTGCCACTTTCATAAGGCCAGAAGTGAACAAAATAAATATTGCAATTAGTATTTGAGACAATAAAAAGCACTTCCAAAATTGCTGTAGCACTAACTTATTCACTTATCTTTTTATTATTAAGGCCAGTGAGAACCAGGTTTTCAAGAGTGTAGATTAAAAACAGGATGATGCATTCAGTTTATCGTGTTTGAGCTTTTCTGCCAAATGTTGTGAATTTCAAGAATGTTGCAAGTAGGGAACTATCTTCACGTTTTTCTTCTTATTAATAAACTATACACATAATTAACTATATTGCTCACTGACTGTACACTGATTTTTGTTGTTTTTTTTTTCAAAATAATAACTTCACAGCAATATCTTCATGAAGAATAAAAACATGTTCAACGATGGACCTGGACGTAGCTCACACGGCTGATGGCTCTTTCACATATACATGTATGTATCAATGGGTATCAGTGATGTGTATTAGACCTTGATTTGAAATCAGATATCCTGACTTGAAATTCAGCACTCAAGTATCTGAACTAATGAGAAATTCCCACCAACGTATACATGCACTGAAGAGCGTTCCGGTTGCCACACATGGTCACGTGGTGTATTTCTTTATATGTAAAAGACGATTTCCCTGGTGCTTTGCTGAATGAGCTGAATTGCTATATGGTGTGTTGAGGACATCGTGTAAGATTATGTGACTCAGTCATCAGAGCATATAATCAATCACGAAATCAATCACAGAATACAGTCATTAGCCCAGAGTATCATGGGTTTGCTGAACTACAAAGTTATGAGGGGGAAATTAAATAATTAATGAAGCTGTGTGCTGTATAATTAACTCGCCATGTGTGTTTCATCGCTGCATAATCAGGTTGTGCTGCGAGGTGTTTTCTCTAGGCCGTTACTCATCTGATCCTATCTATCCGCTTTGAAGGTTGCGAGCATATTTTACTAGCCATATACATTCCGAGGAAGAATGTATTTTTTTATTTGAGTGGTGTTTTACTCTCAAGATATTTCAATTATACGACGGTGGACGGCATTATGGTGGTAAGAAACGGACTGTGGAAAAGGAAACACTTTCAAGAACAATCTTGAGTTGAGTTATACAGTTAAGCTTTTGAACTGATATAACTGTGAACACTATATGATTCCTTCATATGATTCCTCATTCTGACGGCGTTATTTCAAATGAAATTTGAAAAGTTAATGCAAATTAATTTACATTATTAAAAAAAGTCACACGACTGTTCATGAATGGCTTCGAACTTTAGCTTTAAGATACTGTTTTGGGTATCGCATGCTTCTCACTGAAAATGTCCATGTGAAAACTTAATATTTGATTTATTCCATACCGAGATTCTGTCATACACACATGTTTGTGCAATACATAAATGCCATATGAATATCTCATATATATTTATGTTCGATTTATTGGACTGACTGCCAAAGAAGTTCAGGGAATGAAAGTAATTCTCCATGTGTTGTTATATAGGTTCTTTATTCTTATCTTATTTAGCCATAAACAGTACAAAAATAAAAAAACTGAAGGCTCGGTGCATGTCCTATTCCTAGTGGTTTGTGACATACATTAGTAAAAGAATTAATAAACTGGGTGTTAATGAGGTAATGTATGGTCTGAAATTGCCTCTTTCGTAATCGGGTTTAGGGACCTCCGTGGCCACGGGAGTTAGCACGCTAGTGTGTAATTACCCAGGTGCCTCTCACCAATGCGATTGCTGTGAGTTCTTGAGAAGATCCGCCAGCAAGCTGTGGATGGTCGTGGGTTTCCTCGACAACATAATGCTGGCCACAGTCGTATAAGTGAATTATATCTGAGTGTATGGAGTAAAACAGAAATCATTTAAATAAATCATCTCGCTAGGTACAAGGTGATACCCTACCATACCGCCGTTTTGCAAGGTTAATAATTAATTTAATACGTACCCTTTTAAATCCAAGTTATACATAATGTGAAAGCAGAATGTCTGTTATCATGAAATAAGTAGAGGAATCTCCCTCAGCCATGACATAAGGTCACGAGTGGACGTCGATTGTGGCCGTTTGGGATACAAGCTCTTTCTTTTTCTGTTGGAGGAGTATATTTCCCATTGTGACACAGCCGCATCGTATTTTTAAACAATGGAAGGCGTGAAAAAATTTTCAAACATACAGAGCCTCTTAGAGCGCTTTACAAAGCAAATGTAGTTGATCACTCCTTCACATTTAAGGACTGATTTAACGAAATAAAACAACGAAGTTATATCATTGATAACATGACAGAAGTTGTTGTATAAAAGCAAATGTCATGTTACTTTACGAAGTATCTTGGAAAATGGCCATGCGATTATTGACATGGACCGCCCATTTTGGTTGCCAGATGATATACAAATGTCAGGTTTCGACTTCCAGGTTTAAGAAGTAGAACCAGTTTGATTTCTTCATGACATATTGGTTTGAATCTTCACAGATAAATTAAAGAAATGGGCAGTTGGGACAGTTTTTTTCAAGTTTCTTCCACCTATAAAAGTTGAAGCCATCGTGTAAGTGAAACTTCTTGAGAATGGCGTTTAGCAACAATCAAATAAATCAAATGAATAAATAAAATGACGTCACCATGAGTTTGATAATAATGGCATTTGTAATGGACAATGAACGACACCTGCCAGGGTATATCTGTGGCAAGGGAAATAACTCCTACGAACCTTTCACCACCAACGTCCCTCAGGTTGCGTACGCACATTGATGTTTGCATGGTTTTACAGCTACTCTTTATTAAGTGTGATGACAACACAACATTTTGAGAAGTCTGGACCAGACAGGTATAATATGTTGCAATGAGCATTTCGCATTTTTGAAAACTATTTTCTCTGTAAATATGGTGCTTGGGAGCGTATAAGATATTATTATTATTATTTTTGTACTTGCATGAAATGCTAGAATGAAACCATAAATGAGCTAAAATGACAAAAAGCCCTACTTCACCGGTTAGGTGTGATCATTTATCAACTACCATGTTATCGTCGCTTCTCTGATTTTACCCTATATGCTGTAGTGCCTCAGTTAGGTCTTTTTTTCTAACTGTCCATGTAAGTTTTTAAGAAGTACCTTGCACACCCCATAGCACCAACGCTTAATTAGAATTAGAGAGTTCAAGTCCAACCCATGCTGGCTTCCTCTCTGACCCTACGTGGGAAGGTCTGCCAGCAACCTGTGGATGGTCGTGGGTTTCCGCCGGGCTCTGCCCGGTTTCCTCCCACCATAATCCTGGCCGCCGTCGTATAAGTGAAATATTCTTGAGTACGGCGTAAAACACCAATCAAATAAATAAATAAATAATTAGAATTAGGTAAAAAGAAAAATTGCAGTAATGTTAAATGCGACACACTAGACGTCTCAAATAACTTCTCGAAATAACATCGATGATTTCAATTTATGTCAGAAACCAAGGCGGCTGAAACTTATAATTGCACTTAATGAATAAATATCAAGCGCCTTCATTTCTTAAATTTTGCCAAACAGGCCAGCCAATAATTTACAGCTTACAATCACAGCGTTGAAGATCTATGACGCCCTATGTGACTTGCAAATATTCAAATTCCATTTAAAGGGTAAGTGAGCTACTTTTTTTTATCTTACCTTGCTTTTTAGAAGGATGTGGTGCATAATGCAAAGTAATAAGAACCTTTCAATCTGTTAGTATATAAAGGTGTTGTCATTTGACGCATCGGATGACAAACACATATACGGCTTTCTGATATCAGTGGAGGACGCTGAACAGTTCAATTTTCAAATATAACTATCTTCCATTATCTCACGTTAAACTTATTAAAACATTGTCCTGCTAATTTTTATCAGTGAAACTGGTTGATCGTAGGACCTGTGATTTGGATACTATGCTTTCTATAGCACGGCACATATTCGTCATTCTTATTTATTTATTTCTTTATTTTTGAAAGGTGTTTTACGCCGTACTCAAGAATATTTCACTCATACAACGGTGGTCACCATTATGGTGGGTGGAAATCGGGCAGAGCCCGAGGGAAACTCACAACCTTCCGTAGGTTGCTGGAGGACGTTCCCACGTAGAGCCGGAGGGGAAGGCAGCATAAGCTGGACTTGAACTCACAGCGACCTCATTGGTGGGAGGTTTCTGGGTCATTGCGCTACTCTAGCGCGCTAACCGACTGAGCCACGGAGGCCCCCTCTTCATTTTTTATACGTCCATAAACAACTCTTGCATGGCCCAATGTTTCATTTCTTTTCAGTGGAGACAAATTCCTGATACATCATGAGTTCGTTACTACAGTGGTTTTTGGAGCCTTAATTGAATCTTTTGGTGTTTTCTCGTTTGACGCTCAGTATAAGGGTAAGGACACATATATCCACAGTGATTAGATAAGGTGCCGGGTGCGGTGATTTCCACAAAGCGTTCGAGTGAGACAGCGTTACAAAAATGTCGTCATTAAAACCATACCGCTTCAACGAAATACCACCATGGTGTTATTAAAATCTATTTAGATATACCAAGAAACCCATAGGAAACCCATTTTCGACTTACGCATGCCTGACATGAAATGTTATCACCTTATTATCTGCACAAACTAACGAGCGTGGTGTCTGCACTTGATAGTGAACGTAAATACTCATCTTTGAAGTATATCACCACCTTCGAAAACAAGTTTAGTTTGACTTTCTAAAGACTCTGACTCTAACTCTTATGTAACTGATAGGCCCGGACTCCATAGTGACAATTGCACATACTGAGCAATGATTATCCTAGCATGCATACAGCTAAACGTTTCCAAGGCGACCCATTATCCCTGGTATTGGTGTAAAAGCCGCGAAGAATTTCCATGATATTGTGCAGTAAAAAGGAATAGAATTATAGGTATATTGGTAAGTATTAGTAATGACGTAACGCTGTCTGAACAGCATTGTTACGTGACAGTCATGCTAGTTGAGGGAGCACGGTCAAATGTCTCTTTCCATCGTTAGATACTTCTTCAGGTTGAGTATATACATATGTATATGTAACCGTCGAAGAGACATAGTTTCACACTGGCTACAAGTCAGGTGAAATAAACTCTCCCCGCATCAGGGGGATTTTAGTCTCTTTTTTCTCTTTTTGTCTCTGAAAAAAGAGAATTTAGTTTCTAAAACATATCAAGGATGTAATTATTTCCACTTGGAAAAATTCAATTGTCGTTTTTTGGAAAACAACTTTTACGTTGCCCCACTTTTACAGAATTTAGTTTTTTACTCTCTTTTTTCTCCAATGGCGAGAGTCCCTTCTGCGCTTCCATATGGGTGTGGATGTGTTTGCATTCTTATTCATCTAGTTTGGCTACCTTGTACAACTTAAGTTCACTCAAGCATATGTACTGACATCATGGATTGGAGCCGCCATAAATGTAAAATCATCATTACATCATCATCATTTTTAATTGCACAAGCCCAAAGCCCAGAATATGAATCACGTGGGAAGGTGTCCCAGCAGTATAAGTTATGTGCACCTAACTCCAGTGCAGCACAATAACCACATTGAAAACGACGTAAAACACCAGTAAAAAAATAAATGAATAAATCCCCGCAACACGCTACGTACAAGATGAACTGTCAATTTAACTCGGAACATAACCCATACCACACGACAGGCTCTGAACACGCAAGTTCATTGTACTGGGCCTTCTATAAAACCTTTTATACTGTGATATATAAGACTACAAAACAGGAAGCAAAATCAGAGCAGCCACGGGAGTGGCCTCTTGTGAGTTTACCTCGGGGTTTTATTCTACCACCATGGTTTGAAAAGAATTAGGTAAAAATGGCCTTATAGTTAGGCCTGGCTGGTTTTATGGATGACCATTAAGTTATGACCATTAAGGTGTGGAAGGGTAGTTCACCATATCTCACCATAGAGAGCCGAAAAGAACATAATACGCCTGAGTTGAGGATGATGTTGAAATAGAAGAATGTTTGTAGAGCAGTCTGAGGCCAACCCAGCCTGAGCATTGTTTAAGGACAGATCATGTTATTTCAGTGCTCTGTCACCGAGAAAATCTAGGTTAGAGAGATTATATCGCGAGGCCCGTTTGTCACAGTGCTGGAAATACACGTCAGCGGGCCCAGAAAGAGGACGACACGTGACGCTGCATGGTTCCGCCTGTACGTACACACACAGGTGTTTGTATTAGTCTGACAGTCTGCACACAAATTCGTACAAAACTAAATGGCAATGTACAAAACTAAATGGCAATGAGGGAATCTTTCATCACAGAATATATACCACAGAGAGCAAACAGATGGGTCTGGTCATTAAATATGAGAATTTGATTTCAATGCTTCTCGATTATTGGAAGAGCTTGATCGATTGATCGATTCACTGACTGAATGATTGACGCCGTCCTCCAAATTTTCTTATTTACACCATGGCGGTTAGTTTGATGAGTGGAAGAAACCAGAGTGTCCCGGGTAAATCACTCACCTCTGACCGACAGATTTCCCCCCAGTGGGGGTATACAGACTTCCATATCGGTCGAAGGCTTCGCAGATGGCCAGACGAGCGTCTTCAACCACTTATTGGGATGAAGTCCCCGCCGAGACTGGCGCCAGGTGGTTGAAGTAGGATGTCTACTGATGTGTATAAGCGCTTATATTATTAACGATTGATCCACTTTTAATTTTTTTCCGGTGCTTTTCGAGGAACTGATATCAATCATGGAGGTATATCTGCTTACATCTTCGTTTACAAGGGCCCATCACACAATTACATTGCTTATCCACATCATTAAGGGAAAACGAATAGGCGACGGTCACATTGTGAGTCTCACGAGTAACAGTCTCATGTGTGAACTGCATATGGCATCATAACACGCGATGTGGAGCACAAGGTGCCGGCACTTATAACACCACTGACATGGATGGTCATCGACTATATATGTAGCACTGTCTTGGGAACTTATGTACAGAGCGTGGCTTTTCATCATACTTTAAATGACAAAAAATTCCGTCATTATGTCATTATACTTCGCGGTGTTCTTCAATGCCATGGCTCGGGGTTCTAGTGCACGATACTTTTATAGTATGAGCGACAGGTAAACATGGACTGGAAGGCTCTAGTCCGTATGTGAGTGCTTCACAGATAGCCTTAGTGTGTGTGCATACAGTCCACAGTGTGGAATTGTATGGAAACCTATACACAGTGCAGAAAAGCGTAAGGTGAAGAACAACATTCCAACAATTCATGGCTGATCGCGCGCAACAGGTGAATTATAGTCACATGGCCTCTCATCTCAATCAGACACTATACATGAGGTAGACCAAACGGTTTAGTCGGTTAATGTATAACACCTGTATCAGAACATGTGTTACACCCTTTATAGAAATTACCACAGATCACAAACAGCAGCAACCATACATATTAACACAGGTCACTAAGTAGGCCATACAAAATAACACAAGTCTGAGACACTACCAGCCATACATACCAGTAATAACACATGAGAGAACCAGTAAAACGGGAAGTAACGAAGTACATACATGGCTGAATGGATAACCAATGAAAGATCCGTCTACACGAACTTTTAGGGTTTTTTTTTTTGCGCAGACCATCAAAGGTATTGTGAAACACACCAGTGTTTATTTATAGGCATGACTAACAAGATCTTACACGCCAGCCATATTCGTGAGGAGCACATATCAGGTAGGCCTATAACACTGCATGTGTGAGTTCATGTGCCGCCCGCTTTAAGGTGGACTATGCTTCTGAAAATAATCCATGACTGCCGTGCAGCAAACAAAGACAGAGATCATTTTGACACGGCCGCGTGAGTAACACCAGAAAGATCACCTTTTCCTTTCAACATTTTCGCAGATGTTCAAACGTTCATCAACCTCACAGAACCAAAGAACAGACACTTCTTACTTAGATGTTTTAATTGGTTATTTTTAGCATTTTATCAACACTAGAAAAACAAAAAGTTGTCCTTCAGTTCTTGCAAATGCTGTCAGAAAAGCTTTCCACCCCCACCAGCTTGATTTTTAGATAATCCTTACACTTTGCCCTTGGTTGAGTTGTATTTTTTCTGGTCGATGTATTCATACATTTGATGGCTGATGTATATATCCATACAGTTTGTGGTTGATGTGTCCACACTATTTGTGGCTGATGTATTCAGTATATATGGTGACTGATGTATGTAATACATCTCGTTGCTGCTGTATCCATACATTTTGTGACTAAAGTATTCATGCATTTGGTGGCTGATGTGTCCAATACATTTGGTGGCTGAAATATCCAATACATTTGGTGACTGAAGTATCCAATGTGTACATACATTTGGTAGCTGCTGTATCCATACATTTTGTGGCTGATGTATCCATATATTAGATGGCTGATGTATCGTCAATTCGGTGGCTGATGTATCCATACAACTTGTGGCTGATGTATCTTTATATTAATTGCTTGCATTCCTACTTTACAGTTTGTTTGAGGTGACAATGAAAATGACACAATGTTGGCCGATCTTCACAGTTGAAACGTCTTGTTTCAGTTGTACGGCCAGAGGACATCTTATCGTAAAAAAAACTATTGAGTTCTTGAAAAAAAGATCTCATTATTTTAATGATCCATTTAGCTAACAAGACATTAATGTTGCCCTAGAGTAAAGAAGTCCATACTCATTTCAATTTCTGTGAGACAACCTGAATCTTAATGATATATATCAACAAGTCTTTATGCGTCAAAACTTAAACCACCATGTATAAACTTAAACCATCATGTGTAAAGTTAAACCACCATGTGTAGACTTAAACCACCATGTGTAAACTTAAACCACCTTGGATAAACTTAAACCATCATGTGTAGACTTAAACCACCATGTGCAAACTTGAACGACCATATATAAACTTAAACCATCATGTGTAGACTTAAACCACCATGTAGACATAAACCACCATGTGTAAACTTAAACCATCATGTGTAGACTTAAATCATGATGTATAAACTTAAACCATGTTGTGTAGACTTAAACCTTAAACCACCATGTATATAAACTAAACCACCATGTATAAAATTTACACCATGTGTGTGTTTAAACTTAAACTTCGATGTAAAAATTGTTTTACCATTTCTGAACTTTAACAAAAAAGGGCCCTTACAAGCAAATGGGGCAGAAGTGAGGTGTAGTTTCTTCCATACCAATAGCCAGAGGAAAACAACTTGATTGTAAAGTATAATTACTATAGAACATGTGTGTGAAAAACTGGCGCATTGTGATTCATAATTTTGGTTTGATTAGAAGACGGCGGCATGTCAAAACCAGAATACGCTTTTTTAAGGCGTTTTCTTGTGGGAATCCTCATAAATATAAAAATATGATCCAAAATGGTTTCTGCACATTGTTGCAAGTTGCAAGTTATTCCGAAGTATCATGTTAGTTAACGCCATCATATGTTTAAAGCGAAAACGAATAAGCATTTTTTAAAGTCTTTAGAACTGTACATTCAGCATAATAGTTCATGGATTGTACCTCGTTGTTCTCGATTGGTTAACAGCTCAATACGAGTGGCTAACAGACCATTTGGCAGGAGGGTGTATGGGTTCGAATTCAATCATTGTTAGCACGTTTTTATGCTGTTTAAAATGAATAAACCAAGTCTTATTTGTATCTATGTTGCAAAGCCATTTATAACGGTAGCCTTCAATATGGTGGGAGGTTCCCAAATTAATATAAATACGCCTGGATGACACATGGTTTAATTATACTTACAATGAAAGCTCAATGCCGCCATGTACGTGGTATGACCATTGTCAGTCCAATTCGACGTACCACATGTCAGGTGTCATCATTTACATTGTAGGGACATGCACCACCTATACATGTTTAATAGTTTACCTTCTAAATAAACGTCCCAAAAAACTCAACGCCCGCTCTTATTATTCACGACACAATTCATAGAGCAAAAGTAGTTTCAAATTCAATTCTGTCGGGAAGAGATATTAGGTGATGGATTTTAATCAGACACAGTGAGCTCATACGCAGTATTGAATATCTTTTAGCTGGCCTGTTTCACAGGCTGGACCGATTATACAACAACTTCTATCGCATACAACGGGGAGCTCTGGGGCCATTTTGCCGAATATCCGTCGCTGAAAGAAGATTGGCAATGAGACAGAGAGACAGTCGACAGGGAGGGGGCGATTTACCATCTAGTTGCTAGGGGTCCTTTTAACTACGATCCAAAAGTTGTGAACACGATGCAAAAACTTTAACCACCTTAATCACTGTGTTTAAAGTTTATCTACCATGTACCATGTATCTACATTACCTACCCGATATAAACTTAGCCCCGTCGTGTGTATACTTTGACCTCTATGTATAAGCTTTAACCCTCATGTATAAGATTTAACCGCCATGAATAAGCCTTAGAAACCATGTTTAAACTTTCAACTGAAATATAATCAGGAATAACAGCTGTCCGCACTTAATTCAAAAAAGTAACCCGAAAACAGATGGGAAATTTCAAGAACAACTTCGGGTAATTGTTATCACCTAAACCTAACTGGATCCTTTAGGTTTGTTCACTGTCATCATGAATCAGACAACTTTGAACTGAGAATGTTGACTTCTGTATTCCTTCTGTGTTGGCTTTATAAGTTGCACACTTCACTGATTTCTTTACTGCAGTGGATATGGTGTAGCCTTTATTATACACCTCACCTAAGGGTGAAATGGCATTCCCATTTAAGACAGCGTAAGAAATATCTATGCACTCAGTTGTGTGTGTATTAGATCTTGATTGCGTATATTGGTGCATACATACGTAAAAAAGATAAGAGAAAACAAAAGACACAACATATATGCAAAGTGGCTGCTACATCGCAAAGCTGTAGTCAGTAACATATAGGCTGTAATACATATCCCATAGTATTCGTATCTCTTAGATATTTCCACAATAATCAACTTCAAAAAGCGAGCAAAACAAGTCGTTTTCGGCCTTGAATTGCTACAGTGAAAGTGCTGTATCATGTTGTGGTTATCTGGGTTCAAATGTGGTACACTAGTACACTTAGCAAGGGAAGTTAATTCTGTTCAATGGTAGTACCTCCGGGAGTTATCTGATAGATTGGCTTTCGTTATTGGTGTTTTCATTGTACTCATGAATGTTTTACTTATATATACTCGAGTTGAGGTTTGTTTTTGCTGAAGTTAAACATCCTTTTAGGACAAGCTCGATAAGGCTGAAATATTGTCAGTATGGCGTTAAAAGCCAATTATATGAAGTTTTCAGGTCGAACTCTTTTACTGTACGACGTGACATGTCAAAGGTGTCAGGAAACTATTTTTGATTTCATTTACATGAACTATGACATTGGTGTCTGACATAGCTTCAAGAAAGTTATTTAGAACAGATATTTAAACGCGGGAGAAAATTGAGGATCTGAACGTTAGTGAACTATAAAATGTTTCTAAAAGAAAAATGTGTAATTTGTCCCTCTGGAACTCAGCGAGACCATATTTATTCAGCATGCTGCCTCACTGGTTTAAAACCAAGCATTGACACCGGGTCCGATCAGTGTTTGACTGGTCCCCTCATGCTAACCATCAAGAGAGGATGTGTGTGTATTTCTTCTTGTGTATGCAGCACGACATGGCATCTTACAAACTTGGATACCATGGCTGATCGATTGATCTCCTTTCAGATCAGTCTAGTCTTTGATTAACACACACACGTGTCTGCACCACCGAGTCGTCTACGGTTTTAAGTCAAGAGGTTTGTTAGGTACGTGATGAAGCTCGGCGGTATCCTTCGCCACAAACTCAACTCTGACGGTTAAAATGTTTACTTGTTGCAGCTCTCAAGCAAAGAGATAGCATGGTGGAATCTAACTCCCGCTGCGTTGGCTGCAACCCTACATCAGGAGGTTTTTCAGCCACTTGTTGAAGGGAGGTGGTTCATCGTGGGTAGTCCTGATTCCTCCACCTATAAACCTGACAGACGTCATATAAGTGAAAAACTTTTGAGTGTTGTGTTAAACAGCAGTCAAGCAACCGAATAATTAAATAAATCTCCTTCGCACATTTCACACACTTCGGTCTTCGTAACGTAAATAGACTATATATCACTCACAATCACCTGACACCCTTTCACCCCTGAAGGAGAGTGGCATTTCCTGAATCCTGGCGGCCATTAGACTTAAATAGCAGAAAGCATTCATAATATATGAGGATTGCAGAAGACAAAATTTGTAACTTTAATGGAACCTTTAGAAACACTCATTTATACGCTATAATCTCCTTGTGATAGGACCTCATTAAGTGAACCGGAAACTAGGTATAGGTCAAGTTGCCACTTTATTTACATGTAAATGGTTATTTTCAGAGCATGCAGCCTAACGGCATCGTTCTGTGAACTCTACTGCACTGTTTACGACCGGTGAGAATCATCTCTCGCCTGCTGTGGCTGTATTTTACTGGAGAGAGCAGGTGAGTAACACTGTATATAATTTATTCACTTCTTCCAGTTTTGTTGAACATCTTACTCAAGTTTTTTTCACCTATGCGATGACAGTCAGTATTATGGGTGGATTAAGCCTGAATCACCCGGGTAACAGTATTTATAACATATTCTATAACCTCTCTTCTCTATGGCACTTACAAACGTCAAGGCAAGCCGGATCCGCACCAGCGACCAAGGTAAATTTATTATATCCGGATTGTTTAGTGTTTGTACAGAGTCGCTTAGTCACAAATGCCAGGCCTTAAGTATCCTGTTAACAGAGGATATTAGCTATATAGCAGTCTGTCTGGTTATGTTGGCATTGTTTTCTCTTCGCGCAAGCATAGCATTGCGAACATATTTTATTTCGTTAATAAACTGGTTGTTATTTAGTTTAGCAATGGATCATCAGACAGCAAAATTAGTAATGAAGATGTAATTAGAAAGTGTACGAAGAAATTGCATCTTGTGTTGTTGTATACGTTTTGACATGAATTAGCACACTGACAGGGTTATACAGTCGACAGTCTCTTAGACTGAACAACACTTTATACCTTTTCACTTAATGAATCAGCATTCATTGTGCTCTGTACCTGTCGTCATGTTTAAATGTTGAATGATGCTGATTGGGCAAAAGTGAAAATCCGTCACGATTTTCTCCTCTAACCGGAAGAAATGGTTCAGCAAGCCATCTCACAGAATCCATGGTCTCCGGTGTGTGTGAACGGTTGTATGTTGTACTGATATACTCATTTTCTTCGAAACTGGAACGGAATTCCTTACGGCAGCCAGTTTTTCGTGAATAATCTGAACGTAACTTACCTTAATTGTTTGAACGCGCTATGTTGAAAAAAAACCCCAAAACCAAAAACCAAAAAAAAAAAACTAACATTGAACTGAGACAAGTGGTTTTCCATCATGAACAGATACCCTGATTGCTGGCTTGCACGGTCAAACCATCGGGCCATTGACTCATGAGATCGCGTGTTCTAATCCAGTTTGGGACCGAAATGTGAGTCAGCATATTCATCAAATGCGAAGCGACGGCCGCCTAAACGCTGCACTCCCGACACTTGGGTTTTCTCCAGCCATAAACCTGACTGCCATCATATACCGGAAGGCCTACTTGAAAAACAATTGAGCACTAATCAATGAATCAATCAGTCCTTGATAAAAGAAATACACAGTACCTACGAGTGAAGTATTCGGCCATGCTTAGTAAGGTCAACGACTTAATGATCCACGGCACTGAGAAACAGCTGCTAGACCATGAAGCACGAAAGCGTTTTTATCTTTGATAAAAGATAACAAACCAGCAAATGTGAAACAAATCTGGAAACAGGTATATCAAAACAATTTTACAGTCCAAATATATATCAAAATCAGTTTTAAATTACTGTAAATTCTTCTCACAAACCTAGCTCACAAAGACCTATTCTCACGAAACCTAGGCTCACAAAGACATTTTCACACAAATCCTAATCCTACAAAGGCTATTCCAACAAAACTGACTCACATAAACCTATTTTCATGAAATTTAGATTTACAACGACTTATATTCTCACAAAACCTACGCACTCTTTACTAATAACTTTACTATAAAGACGAAAAAAGTAAGTAAAATCTTAATCCTGTGTGTAGCAGTCCACACTGCACTACAGAAAAACAGAAAATGGTTTGAGTGCATGTCGACGTGCGTTGGTGTCGAAAACGGAGACTAGTGTGAAGCATTAGAGTGAAACTGACATCGAAAACAGGAAGTCGTGTAAAGTATCAGCGTAAAAATTGACTATGAAAACGGAAAGTCGTGCATGTGGAGCATCTGCTTGAAGTGACTTCGAAAACAGAAAATGATATGAGAAAGTTGTTTCTTTTGAATCTGAACTCGATGATCTGTAGTTCTGCATAGCTTCTCTGTGTTGTGACTCCCAGGTGATATGACAACATTACTCCCATATCCGTTGACCAGATTTTGTGCCTTGAAAGTGGATATGTCCACGTGGGCCTTGCAGGCCATTCGTCATGACGCTCTATGACGCCATTTTGTCATAATGAAATGCTGGTTTGACGGCATACATCTATAGTGTCTGTGTGAAGCGGCATACCGACATGGTGGAACATGTATATACGCTCTGTATGGGAACCTGCCATGTTGAGTAACTGGACAGCTTACAAAAGTGAAACATCCTCAAAACGTCACAAATGCTATGTAGGGACCTGCCCTATACCCATCATCGTGACCTGTTATGGCAAGCTGTGCATTCTTTGATGCATACCAAATAGAATAATAACAGCTAACCCGACAGATGAACATTAGATTATTTTTGAAAAAGCGTTTTAAACGCTCACCAAGTACAAACATAATTTACACGCAGATATTGGAAATACAAACAATCAACGGAATTATGTTAAATCTCCTAATTTACAAAAGACAAACATACGAATGAAAATGTAGAATAAAATAAGCATATCCAGAATCTCTAGCCAACAATGGCGTATGGGTAATAAGCAGTTTTAAGCAACCCCACAAATGCTCCCCTGATACACCCCCACCTTTCAGACAAACCAACATAATGGATGATTTCTTTACTATACAAATTAGCAATAATATCAATGTATACTATTACAAATTCCGGAGTTGATTAGCATAATATTAACATGAAAATTATATACAGCCCATGGTTGTGAGAGGACGTAATTTCATTTAACACAGCATATAAAGGATTAACACCTAGCTAATATTTGCACATTTACCGTAAGTTTCATACAAAAATAATACTGCACTAGCCATTGTTCTCATCTTACCTCTTACATTGAATGGAATTCTACGACTTATTATTGAGGTTACTTGCTTTTTATTATTTTCTGTATAAAAAGTGTTTGGCCGTGAAACTACGACTACTGGCCAAACCCTTACTGATAAGTTCGTTCCGTGTATTGATCTCGTCTTCATTTAATTCCAAAGAATAAAAATTATGTCCTTGTAAATCAGTCCGTTCAACTTATGGAAATAGTGCAATACTTTAAGCACTGCACGTTCTTGTCGTTGTTCCGGGATCGAAACAGAAAGTGTTGAAAACAAAACCGTAACATCCTGTTGGGGAGGAAATGTTCGTACAGTATTGTTTGCATGTCACTGATTGAAGTATAATTATTAACACTACACATGGGTGTATACTACTTTGTGCTTAACAGAAAGGGAATAACCAGGGTTTAATACCCTATTAACATATTTACACCGTTCACTTGGTGTATTTGGGTACAATCATGATGCACTACGACAGTTCCCCGCTGCAGACATACCGAATTCGGACAGAGGACGTGCACACTGCCATACTCCTCACAGCGAAGGCCCCGGTAGCATGAAACACAACCAGCTGAGTAAGCCCTTAACTACCAATACAACGCATGTTATAGAGGTATGAAGTGCACTTAGCTAAGGGCTACTTAACACTAGGGACATACTTCATGAAACTGAATCCCGGTTTCATTTACTACAATTTCCGTACCCACAATCTTACTACATGAACACTGTTGGGGAGCTACACGATCCTCTTTGTTACTTATTATATACCTATAGCTTTGACTTTGGAGTTTCGCACAATATTTAAATACAAAGTAATAAACGAATGACCTTGGTTGAATGAAACACCACGCTAGTTTGGAGACGATGTATGATCTTTGCAACGGCACGTGTTGGCTACACCTAGGCACGTGCGTAAACAGGCTGCAGCTGCGTCGGAGGAAAAAAACAAATCAAGTTTCTTGTTATATCATGTACTTAAAAACAACAATGAAAATATTTTATTTATAAGCCTGTACAGTTGCACATGAGTATCACCTGATGAACTTCATCCGTTAAAGTTCACACAGCCTCACATACTCTACTTTTCTTCACAGCTCCTTGGACATAAAATTAGCGCATTTAATCCGTTCCCATCCCACAATGAATTGGCAATTTATCTGGTGACGTCATTATTTATTCATTTCCTTCATTAGAATCTCGAATCCTGTTCATTGTATTTCATTTATAGCCTCGAAAAATAGCGCACAAATCTCACCACAGGAATCGGACATGTCCTTTTGCAGCAGATTGCCGCCCAGCCACCGAAAGTTGTTTTCGACCACTTGACCTCATTCGTCAAGCTTTGAGGTCTATCACACTGAAGTCTGTCCGAACACTCGAAGCCTGATCATACTCTCTGACTCGTTTTGTTTGGATTATTAATCAAATCATATCCGGTGACATGATACATATGGACATCCGAATATAAAATTTGCTACAAGACGATCCAGAGGGGTGCAAATCAAGTTAGTACCAAGAAAAACACAGACGGATATAGGATGGGGATAAATTGTATGTTATACAGAATAGAACCGTTATGTTTTTAAGTAACATTTAATGATGTAAATGGGCCTGTGTTGAATTTTGTATCCTTTGTATACCAGTGGTATCGGTCGGTTAAAAATGATCATTTCAGTAATGTATTTGGGGCTTTCGTGGCAATGACCTAGGTGCCTCTTACTAATGCGATCGAAGAGAGTTCATCTCCGGTCGTACGTGGGAAGGTTGTGAGCAACCTGCGGATGGTCGTGGTTTCCCCCGGGGTCTGTCGGGTTTCCTCCCACCATAAATGCAGAAGTACGGCGTAAAACACTAATCGGAAAAAATATAAATAAATATTACATTTAAAGAAAACAGGACAGAACACCTGCAACAGTATACGGGGAGAAAAACCTCACGTATGTGCACATATTTTGGACAGATCGTTACGGGAAAAGCTCGTGGGTTGTGAAACTATTCCATTCTGTCACTCCAGTCGTTAAGAACGTTAAAATATTCGCAAGGCAAATCTCTGTATATATACATATATATGGATGTAGTAAGAAGTAGGACAGTCAGTGTGATTTGTTTAGGTTGTAACCAGATCATTCTAGAGACAAGACTGAAGACCATTTGGTCTTCTGTGTGATTTGTCCTCGACTGTCGAGCTCGCCCATTGAGACAGGCCAATCTTAAGGTGACGTTTACACGAGTGCTGTTCGTGCAAAATAGCAAAGTAGTGTTCCATTGTTGGCGTGACGCACTGTATACTGCTTGGCTTCAGGTACTTCTCGAATCTCGGAGCGGAACAGTACAGAAAAGGAGGAGTACAGGCAAGAAGAAGTACACAGACAAGAAGCAGTATCAGACAAGAAGCAGAATATTACAGACAACAAGCGGTATACAAGACAGGAAGCAGCGGGGACAAGGACCAGTACAGACAAGCTCTAACGGAGACCCGCTGCGGGTAATTGCCTACGGTGTGTCCAGACATAGGGGTCAGCAAGTCCACCTACACCTGTAAGGTTTATAGGCCTGCCCAGGTAAACTCCCCGCTGTTCGCCAGGGTGTGAACTGGTGGGTGTGGCCTCTCGCCCTGCGGAAAGCGTTCATTCACGTAGCACGCACGATGGGGCCAGGTACAAGCGCAGTGTTTAGCGAATGACGTAGTTTGTCGTAGTACCGTCACTGAACAGAGGCAGTCGCCATGGCGGGGCCCTCCTCACAGGAGTGCTACCACCAATCTGGCTTCAAACCCATTCAACCAGCCTGCATCCTATTCCGGATTCTTGTCCGCTTTCCAGTGCTATGTTTTCGTAAGTACCCATACACTCTTCTGCCAAATTACATGATTTCATTTTGTACAGAATGCCTCAGGTGTGGTAGATCGTGTAAACACTTTGTGTACCTGGTATTTACTGAACTACCTTTAATATGCAAAGGCCTATTACTAGCTTCCATAGGGGTTTATGTTATATTCGCTTTGGTTAAGAGGAGTTAATGTAAGGTGAGGCTACTCGTGCACTATTTGAGAACGGCACTGCACATAGTGTTTAGACATGTATATAGAGACCATATATAAGTTTCCATAGGGACTAAGCTTATCATGTTCGCTTTGCTTAATAGGACGATAATCTGAGGTGAGACTACCCATGCACTACAAGGGAACCACACTGCACACAGAGTCTTTCTATGGGTATAACACAAGGGCTCAGACGTTCCACATCAGTAAATAAACTTAATGTTTGTCCCATTTTTTTTTTAATTTAACTGATTACACCTTAATGAAGCTTTCCCATGCGTGGCGCGTTCTACTCCTTTTTGCGGTTTTTTTTTTGGCTCTCTTTATTATGGGGAGGGCGTAAACTAAACTGAACTTAGTTGAGTACTACTTTCCCATAGTGACAGCTAGTCCAGCCAAGCATTAGTGACAGTTAACGATCGATAACGTTCTCATCCTTTCTCTCAGTGTAACGTTACTCGAAGCCCATTTTAACCAGTCAGCATGGTCCGCATACCTGTACCTCACATGTGAGAAAGTTCCCCAGTACCTTAACTGCTACAGGCAGTTTCCGTTTTCATCCGTAAAACGTACTGCCTGAAAATAAGTTGAAAATTCTTGACTATCACGTCAACAAAAAATCCACTGAAATTATTGAAAATAGTAATATTTGTATTAAACAGGACATACTGGGTTTTAATGACAATCATTCATCGCCGTCATAATGAAGGTTTATATCCAGAATTCCGAAGGTATTTTCAGATGGTGGGATTTTTTTCGTAAACAGTAGGATAGAGGCATAACATATATCGTTGACCCGATCAGGTCCTAGTGCATGTGGCCCGGTGAAATGCAGTATACTGTGGCTAGATCAGGCGTCGTGCCTGGTGGGCTGGAGGACGGAGTACTATTCAGACAGTACATACTTATTTTTTTACTTATCTGTCTGTTTATTTTTTTTTCTGTTAATATATTTCATTTGATTGGTGCTGCACATCATTCGCAAGAATATTTCACTTTTATGAGGGCGGTTAACGTTATGGTGAGAAGAAACCGGGCTGAGCCCGGGAAAAACCCATCGACCGCCTTTGTGAGAGGCTCCTGAGTCAGTGTGCTATGCTAGCGTACTAACCACTCAGCCAAGGAGATCTCCCGGACATGTCTGACTCCTTCAAGGAATTACAGTCTCGCAAATGGCCGAATTAATGTTAGAAACGTTAGGAAATGTAAACTACGACTACAAGCAATATGAGCAAAACAAATATATTACATAGCCCTAACAATGGTAGTTAAGCTTGATTTGCTTGATTTCATACACACAAAAAATTAAAACTAATTTAGAGAATGCTCATAATCCAAGGTTAGGTCTAACTTGTGGAGAAAGGTATGTGTAGAGAGAGACAGACAGAGATGGGGAGAGATTGCAGCATATTGGCGTTTCTCGACTTCAAAAGAAGTCATTTACGCCACATACGAGTCGTATTTAGCTCGAGATTCCTTTAATTTAAAGAGAAATTGGTCATTTAAAACAATTGATAAATGTAATACATAGAACGCCACTCGAGAAAGGAATTTTTCTCTGCCAAGGTATAGGCCTACCATTGATTTCTGTTTTGTGGACATTCTAACAAATAACTGGGCTCCGCCTCGTCATACAACATCGTAATGTGTCTACGGTGTCGCAATGTGTCAGCAGTGTCGCGATGTGTCTGCTGTGTCGCAATGTATCTGCAGTGTCGCAATGTGTCTACAGTGTCGCAATGTGTCTGCAGTGTCGCAATGTGTCTGCAGTGTCGCTTGTGTTTAGAGTGTGGCAATGCGTCTGCATTGTCGCAATACATGATCACACTTCCCGGCCTTGTGCACGTGTGTTTAAATTAGCTCAAAGTCACGACACCCACTGCACGTTCTGGTATGGGATTTCGTGTCGCAAGAGAATGGCTTTCCACAAATATCATATCAAAGTATTTATTTATTTTATTTTATTGGTGTTTTTACGCCGTACTCAATAATATTTCAGTTATACCACGCCGGCCAGCAATATGGGGGGGGGGGGAATCCGGGGAGAACCCCTTGGAGAACACCTGGGAAACCCACGACTATCGACCAGGTTGCTGAGGCATATCATGCATAGTCATTAGGCGAGTGTTGTGACATCTTTCAGTGGGTTGCCTCATTCTCTTCTTCGGTCTTGTTTCACTGTCACATATTTCACTGCATATTTTCCATGTTCTCCTGTTATTGTCTTCATGCTGTGGTTTTACCGCACTGTCACAAATTTCACCGTACTTTCACCATTCTCTTGTTACAGTCTTCACCCTCTTATTTCACCTGGCCGTGCTTGGGGCCACCATAGGCCTTCTCCTACGAGGCGAAGACGTGTTCGCGTTTGATTTCGAGCAGTTGCCCCTCGTTCTGAACACGGAGACTAGCCGACTGCGGGATATGGCGTGGGACTCTCGGAACAATTATCCTGGACATCTCACCCGGGTGATCATCAGCCGTTATATGCCGTGGTGGCCACGGGGCTACGCATTCGACTACGTGGAAATGATTTACCAACATGCCGATAATATCCTTACTCCGGCTAAGCTGGCGCAAATCCAAGCCATCGAAGAGAGACTGCTAGACAACGAAAATTACACCAAGGCGTTTTGCCAGGTGAAGTACGACCAGACTTGCTGGAAACCCACGTCTCTCCTCAGGTTCTTCGACGGTTCGTATAAGCACATTGATAGTGCCTTCGAGGATCCCACGTTTTCAAACATCCCCGGTGTGTTATACAAGGCCAGGTATTATAATGAGACGAAAGGAGACTTCCGGGAACTTGTCAGTTCAGACAGTGTGATATGTGAGACTACTGCGCATTCCAAGGTGATCAGAACGCGCATCCCTATCGGAGGACCCCTTACATACTCCGATGGACCCGAAAAGGAAAAACCGATGTATACGAATTTCCTCAAGAATGTTTTCCAACCAGAACTGGATGACATTGTAGAGAGCTACAAGCACAATATGGATATCAATTATATCAGTGAAAAGCTGTTCCGCTTGGATCTCAGTGATCAAGCGTTTTTAGACCTTCGTCTCGCTATTGGAAGCCAAGTTTTTATATTTGTCTACATGCTGATTCATACAGAGTCTTTGTGGATAACGTTTTGGGCCACTTTTAGCATTTGCACTAGTTTCCTGGGAGTGAATCTATTTTATAGATTTGCGCTAGGCTATACATATTTTGGATTCTTTCATTTACTCTCAATATTTATTATTTTAGGGATCGGAGCGGACGATGTGTTTGTATTTTATGACATGTGGCGCTTGAACTGTACTAAATCATTTCCTAGTGAAGCTCACCGTATAGCCGCCACCTACCGGCGAGCAACCGGCTCAATGCTCGCCACTTCGCTAACCACCATGGCGGCATTTCTAGTTAGTGGTGTCTCACCCTTGTTAGCTGTGTCTACTTTTGGTATATTTTCAGGCTTATTGGTACTAGTGAATTACATATCTGTCATCACCTTTTTCCCAACTGTAGTATTAGTTTATAGTTTAAGAGTACTTCCCTTATTCTGTTCTGGAATTAATTTTATTACTGGAAGAAGAGCAAAAGAGACAAAGAATACAACAGGCCATGTCAATACAGGATTTCAGGAAATGTCCGAAAGTCCTGAGCTCACATATACTCCACAGAGGATGGTTCAAAACAATTTGTGTATTGCGAAAACTGACACAACGAACATAGACATTATACAACCACAACATTCGATAACAAATGACCACAAACCGACAACAAATGCCCAGGCAACAAAAACAGGTGCACAGATACCGGCCGAAAACGGTCATACAACAACCACAGATTTTCATATACCAACAACGGATAATCAGTTACAAGTCGCAAATGGTCATATACCGATCACGGATGGCCGCATGCCAACAAAAGAAGCACAATCACCGGTCGCAAATGGATATGTACCAAACACAGATGGCCACGCGCAAACAGCAGATGCACGACCACAGGTTAGAAATGGGCATGTACCGAACACAAATCAACCGGTGACAGAGCTTGAAGATGTCTCACAGTCCTCAGCGAACAGAGCGTGTTGCTGTTGTACTGAATTAGAGACCATTGGAGAGGATTCGGACAATTCACTCAAAAATACTGGTCACGAGTCTCGAAAATCATCTTCTTCCAAAATAGGGCACAGTTTTATAATGCTATACCTCACCAAGTTTCTGAAATCCACTTACTTTAAGCTGGTGACGTCATTGCCTGGTAAAATCATTGTACCTTTGTTGTTCCTGGGGGTATTCACAGCGTTCCTGGTGTATGCTATAAGGTTGGCGGCGGACAAGCGACAGGTGAGTCAACACGTGTATCTCTGAAAGATGAATGTGTATGACCCCACCGCCCCTCCCCTCATACAGTTAACAACAAATGCATCCGTAGCATGTGTACATTTTTATATTTTATCTTTCTCACTCACACTAGCGGAGTTTGCTTAGTTAAAATTAAGACACCCCGCACAAAGCATGAGCTAGGATCAGGTCCAATCGAAAATTAGATTTAAAAATACTTGAAACAAATTATGATTTATTTATTTATTTCATTTGGTGTTATATTATACTCCTTAGTCAAGAATATTTCACTCGTACGGCGGCGTCCAGCATTATGGCCAGAACTGAGCCTGCGGGAAATCCACCACCACCCAAACACATTATGAAGAAATATTTGTAACAGAATAATAGCATTTAAATAGAGTTAGAGTTTAGTTTTGAATAATCAACAGAGGTTTTAAGTTCAAAACCATTATTTATAATGTGGTGATTTGACCACTCGATTTAACCACCCGTCTCTTCTCTGGGAGTTGACAGAGAAAAAACATTTGTTTATTTGAAAATTCCCAAAATGAACAATATTTTTATAGTTATAGTTAAAAAGAGAGAAGTATTTCGTGTAAACTGACAATTTCGTCAGCTTTTTGGATGAAAATTGTTTCTCGTCTGAAATATTTTTTCCTACTAGTATCCGGAGATTCCTTAATATTAAAGGATAATTTTGCTTAGGGTAAAATGTTAAGGCATATGCGTGCGAAGAATGTCTTTGTTTTACTTACTGTTTATATATTATTTTTCAAATATTGCTATGGGAACAGGATGTCATAGGTTGTTTTGGAAATGGACTTTGTCATTATCGACTTAGAACGCCCCTGTACTCTTTACGAGGTGCATGTGAATGTTGGACTTGATTAATCATGATTACTGCCATAGTGTCAATACAACAAGCAAGCTATTCTCTTCAGTTATGCCTTTATGGTGTTGTTGTCGCTCTCAGGTACGAATGTTTAGAAGCAGTCACAATTACGGTCGTGCCCAGGAGTTGAGAGCGTACTCATTTGAGACAAATGCCAGAGATCTGACGCGAGTGAAGCTGGTCTGGGGCCTCCAGGAAGCAGATATGTCCACGTGTGACTTCAAGTCTTCTAAAACCTGCAAAGGAGAGCCCGTTTTCGACCCTTGCTTTGAATTTGGATCCGTGGAAACACAAGCGGCGGTCTTGGTAACGTATGATACTTTTAACCTGTGTATATATATATATGAAAGAAATTATCTGTTCGTAAACCCACAGGATTATGCTTAAAATAATTTATTTTATCAGACATCAGTCGTCGGCTTACAAAGGAAAACGCAAATTTCGCTGTGCAGCAGTACATCGTGGTGGTTGAAATACTTTGTCCTGAAAGTCGCTTTGAAAGGACCCAGGTGCCTCTCACTAATGCGGTCGCTGTGAATTCATGCCCAGTTCATGTTGGCTTCCTCTCCGGTTGTAAGTGGGGTCTGCCAGCAACCTGCCGATGGTCCTAGGATTTCCCCGTGCACATACCCGGTTTCCTCCCAACATAGTTCTGTAAGCCGTCTATGTACGGCGTAAATAAATAAACTTCCGTTAAAGCTTCAAACCCGACAAATATGACAAACCCGACAACCAGCGGCCGAAGCAGTGAAAGCTGGATGCAACCACGCCCCCCTACCTTCCACCCCATTTGGAAATTGGTAGCGAGACAGGGCTTTTGGAGCCAACGGCCGTATGGCTTAATTATTATGCTTACCACACGGTAAGCGTTGATGCACGACATCAAAGAAAAAGGAAGTTAGAGCATGTGTGCTTTACAATCAAGATGGAGACAAATAAAAAAAAACAAACAAAAAAGTAGTTTTCAGATGATGTATTGTGATGAAAAACTTGCATGCATTTACCAGAGAGTAAACCCAGACCATTATTCTTATAGCTACTCATCAAGATTAATGTCTTCGATTGTTACAGAGACTTTGTCAACGGTTGAGGAACCTCACGGACGAGCAGATTGACAGCCTGCACATCAGACGCAACCTTTTCACCAATCAACCGGAAATTGCCTGCTTCATGGAAGCGGCGCAGGAATTCTTCTGGGTGAGTTCGCCATCGATTTTAATCTGCCATGTTGACTTTAAAGAAAGGGACAGCAAATAAGATGGAAAGCCAGTGCATGCTCTTTCGGAAATGTTTGTTACGATATTTTCTTTAGCTTAAAAAGGGCGTTTCAATTTCAAGGAATATAACACACATTTACAAGGTACGATTGTGACAAGATCTGTGGCATTTATGATTCCTGGCAGGAAGAGACATAACCGACGCCTAGCCCTTCCTCTATCATACTGTCACCTTATTATATTCCTGTATTTCTCGACGGCATGAATATTTGTCATATAATACATGTGCAAAGAACAGCTTAAAGCTTGGAATAAAGCTTGACAATGTTACATTTCTTTAAAAAGGAGACAAATCTATTCCACAGGAGTAAAGACTGGCAATGTCAGAGGGTTGCAATAAGAGGGCAAACAGAACCAGTCGTAATCTAAGCCTCCATCGTCAGACAAGTGATTCATATATAGCTTCCCAGATAAGCACATGCATCCAATACTCATTTTAACTGCATGAGTTAGTTATGGTCCCGGCGTTCATGGAATGAACTAGATCGGTGAATTAATCTAAAAAAAATAGGATATTTAGGTCATGTTTCATGACATTGTTTGTGTGATATTTTCATCTCAAATAATGATGTAATATCTGTAAATTTGCCAGTAAAAGCTTCTAAAACAGTTAAAAATACACAAAACCACTTCCGTCTGAAGGGCTTTGCTCCCGTGGAGCCCACAACCAGGATATTGCCGTGGACTTGACCGGGGCCTACAGCCCTTGGAGTCGTTCACCCCGGATTTTTTGTGTTGCTCACTTCTTTGGCTCTATTTGAGTTGAGAGCTCTGAATTTAACTGTTGTATGTTTTTGTGGCATTAGGTTTGCCAGGAAGGATCCAGTATTGTGTGTATTTAGGGTAAAAGTACTCGTGGAAACTTCCTATAGGTGCACTCGATTGCATTCATGCTAATGACTAAGTTTCATTTGCTCTTTGTTTCAGAAAGAGGAGGAGAGAAAAAACTTTGACGAGACGAATTTTTACAAAGGAAATGTGTCCTTTGACTTTCCATTCACGGACGAGCACATGAAGATCATTGTCCAAGCTAACGCCCGGGTCTACCCCAGCCTGGAGAAAATGAACTTCACCCGTCCTCTAGAGGTACACTTTCTAGTGAGGCTATCAACTGATTGTAATAAATGCGGATTGAATGAAACAAAATATTTAACATTAACGCGTCAAACTACATAGGACAATCTCAAGAATTAAACACTCGCACTGAACATTCTCAGATCTGCCAGAAAACAATCTTGACGCTGCCAGAGAATAAACTCAACCATTATATACATTACCACAGAGCAGCATCAAAAATCAAACACTGCTACAGAACAAACTCAACTATCAAACACTACCACAGAACAAACTCAACAATTAAACACTGCCACAGAACAACCTCAGATGTACAGCACAGTGACAATGTCAACCACCAGCCTCAACAAAAAGTGGTAGAACAGAATAACCTAAACCATGAAAAACTATCACAGAACAACCTCAACAAAATTAGATTGTAACAGAGCAGTTTCGAGAAATACATAAATGGGCAACCTCTTCATGAAAACACTATCACAGTATAACCTAAATTATAAAACAACAGAGCATCTCCAATGATGAAACTCAACCGAATAACCTCGTCAGTAAAAAATAGATGAACTTCATTGAATAATCACTTTAACAAAAGAACCTTGACTATGAAACACTGATAGAACAACCGTGACAATGAAACACTAACAGAACAATCTTGACAATGAAACAAACTACAGCAGAGCAACTTCGACATTAAAACACTGTATCGTACCAACATTGTTCATACAATGGCGTTAAAAAGAAGCTTCTGCAGTGAAACATCGTGGAAAAGCCTTGGCAATGATCGCCTTAGAAGACTAGTTGCCATGGTATAATGAAGAACAACCAGAGCTGGATAAAAACTTTGCCCGTGTAGTTGTGACAATGGGCGAATGTTGAATTACTACGGTAGAACATATACGCAAGGCAAGAATGGCAGTAGAAGTGGTATCGGCTCTTAATAGCCATGGTAAAAGGATACAGCAAAATGTGCACAAACAAGTTAACTTTAAGCTTTTCAGTCAGATCGAGTGCAAACAGCTTTTAGTCAAATTGCCCAAAGCTTATAATAATAAGCTAAGTGATTAGAATCGCGTGATTGAGTAGGACCTTGTTGTGTTTCCGTTAAAGGGTAAATTGGCTGTCTTGGGTAAACTTGAAAACATAAGCATTCAGTGTAAATTCCATATTTCACTGCTTACTATATTTTCTTTCGGATGCGACTCTCTAGATGGCGCTTAGTTATTGGTTAAGTCGTGCCTGGACTCAGCTGGCCTCCGTGGACTATTACCTATACCGTCGGCTGATAGGGGAGGTAACTCTGAATGAAACAAGAGCTTTCAGGAATCAAAAAGGTAAGTCAAGTAACATTGGGCGGTGCTCACATTTGGCGAGATGTGGAATCCATGAATCCAATTAAAATAGGTCACGCTCTATTCAATAAACCGTGCTGTGATTTGCCGAATGCTACAATTGGTATATGAAATAGCGCATACTTAATTTTCCATCAACCCAGCCCTGGCTTCCTCTCCGGTCGTACATGGGCAGATCTGCCAGAAGACTACGGATGGTCATGGGTTTCCTCCCATCATAATGTTGCCGTCGTATAAGTGAAATATGTTTAAGTACGAGGTAAAACACCAATCAATTAAATAAATAAAGTGAGGGTGACTACACATATATCCACCTGAAGGCTGATATTAGTACAGAACAGATGTTGTGATTTCCATGAAGTACTCTGAAATACACAAATATTTATTTATTTATTTATTTATTTGATTGGTGTTTTACGCCGTACTCCAGAATATTTCACTCATACGACGGCCACCACCATTATGGTGGGAGAAAACCGGGGAAAACCCACGACCGTCCGCAGGTTGCTGGCAGATCAAAATGCACGATGAAATACAATATATGTCCTTACGTACAGAATACAGTACTTAGCTATTGACTAACTGACTGCTGTCTAACACTATACCCAAGAATTTTTCACTTCATGGCCGCCAGTTTTAAGGGTTGGAAAGCCTGAAAACCGGGGTCTACAATAAGTTACTGACGAAATTCCCCACCACTGATCTTCAACGAACATAAGACTGCACAAACGGCCTTATAAGCGTCCCCTGTGATCAATGCTCCTAACGAACAGTAAAAGAGAGTGAAGGAATTCACGAATTGCACTCTCACTTTACTTCGCTGTTGTAGTTAGCACCGTCAATTCGATGGTGATCGTTGATATCTGTTTCTCAACATGTGACAATAGTGTACGTCGCTACCGGTATTGAAGTTTGTTGTATGTTGTAGCCTTCCATACGGTTCGTCAATGTCCTATGCAACACGGGAATAAAGTAGCCAGCTGTTCAAGCTATTAGGGTACTACATTGTACTCAGTGACACATTGATACGGTGTTTATCTTTCAGCACTCTCCTACAACACGGGAATAAAGTACTTCGCTATTGAGATTAACACTACACTGTACGTCAACACTCTGGGGTACCAGGAGGGTCTGCCAATCTACGAGAGATGGGAGTCTTTGATGAATGACATGGTGAGGCAGATTGATGAGGGACATTTTTGTACCCAAGAATTTCATATACGATCAAACCCAGTATTTTACTGGCTTAGGAAACTAGAGGGACTGGAATTAAAGTGGCGAACTTTGGAAAGGGTGACGTGTCATGTTGGTGGTAGGCAACTTATCTCCGGTGAACTTCATGTCAGACTACACGAGAGATCATCGTCGACCTTTCGTTGCCACCAAGGCCTAGAGAACATTGGGAGCGAAGGACTGCTTTTAAGGGCTCAGATGAACTTTTCTATGTTATTTTGATAGGAGGCAAATCAACATTTATTTCATGTGAGATTATTTTATTTTGGACATATTTTTTATGATCTGACTTACACATTCTCTGATATACGAAATGAATTGATGACTTGATGAATTATAGTGTGATATGGAACATGTCTTGAACGATATCGACAATAAGGCGACTTATCAATGTTGGTAAATGTGAAAGTAAGCAATATCGTAGTTATCGTAGGATCAAATTTTAATCATTTACTACGGCGAATAAAAAAAACAATCAAATAAATAATAATTGATATGCATATAACCAGATATAAGCGGATGCGGTCGTTTGAAGAAATGTTGATGGCATTATTAACAAGAACTGTTTTGTTCTTTTTAGTAGTTTTTTAACCATGCATGTGGAAATTCAAAACTGGTTCTATTGTATTATAGCTGAAGGATCTCCCGAAGCCTCTAAAACGCGGGTTCCAGTTGACCGGAAGCACGTGGCATTGGCTGAGGATACAACAGGTATACCTTTAAATCGTCTGGTATACGTATAGGTAAAGCAACGGCTCTAGCATCTTCACCCACTCAAGGTTTGGATGTCAGGGATCACGAAGTCAGTAGCGGAGGGCCAATCTTTTTGGCGGCAAGGTCAACCTCAGAATGCCTCTTAATATAAGATCAGGATAATATAGACCGATGTGGCACATATAGTACTGAGGCCTTAAATACCGACCCTAAATATAGTAAAAAAGAAGCAAATGCGCAATTCAGTCATACACAGACAACCTGTAAACGCATTTGCATTTATATCAGAAATGAAATGATATGTTTGATGATTTTCAAGCACCTATACATTAATATAACCGTCGTTTGCTTTGATATCTACAGACATTGGCGAACGCGGCCATTTACGGCATAGCTATTGGGCTAGCCTTGGCTCTTCCCATTCTAATCCTCACCACACAGAACCTTATCATTGGGTTTATGGCTACCCTGACGATTGGCTGTGTGACGGTGTGTGTGATTGGTATGATTCCCATGGCAGGATGGCGACTGGGGGTAAGTGCTCTTCAACCAGATGGATTTAGTTATTGATTCTTGGATTGGTATTTAATGCAGCGCTCAAGAATTTTTACATGTATATGACGCTGTCAGGTTTACAGGTGGAGGAAACTGGAGTGGGAAACTTCTTCACTTGAAGCCACAGCCGAAACAGCTAGGGCTGGATCAAAAGCCCTTCAGTCTGAAGTGGTGATTTCCAGATTTCAAGTTTCTTAACCTCTGGTATAAAAGGCCAACAGCAAAACTCAGCTGAAAAGTAATTCATGCGCACTGTCTCTATTTGCTCACTGTTTGATAAATTCGGCATATTCTCCTTATCTCAATGAATTTCATTGATGGCTGATATTTTTTATTCTCATTTCCTCCATGTGACTTGGTATGTGCGTGCCCGCGAGTAGATGATGTATGTGCTTTCCCGCGGGTGGGTGATGTATGTGCGTGGCATAATCTTGTTTACAAGTAAAATATCTATAAAGAAAATAAATCAAGAGTTCAAATTTTTATGCACCATTTCTTGCCACTATTGTCATGATCTTATTAACTTTTGAAGAGCATTTTCCATTTTTAATAGATTTTACAGAATTCTGACTTTATCCCATTTTGTACACCTAAGTGTTGCTTAAAAGCTCTATACAAGGAACCGGAGCATAGGTTTTCTAAACAGGAAGCAGGACATTTCAGTCTAGTTTCAGTTCGGAGTAAAGATTTTCTAAACAGGAAGCAGGACATTCCAGTCTAATTTCAGTTCGGAGCAAAGGTTTTCTAAACAGGAAGCACGACACCCCAGTCTCGTTTCAATTTATGATCGAGTACATGTCCAGGGCTTACTTTGCCGCAGTAGCCAGCTCCAGGGAGCCCCGAAACTCTTGAACTCATTACGTTCAGAGCAAAATGTAATGAGTAGAGGAGCTCTGGAGCCACTAGCGCCAAAGAATTGAAAAATCCAGCAGAGTGGATTGTTATTTGGCTTTGCAGATAAAAAAGACGAGCCAATTAGAATGTACCTTAAATACTTACTTGGACAAGCAGGAACTTGTCACATTTGTCCATTTGTCCCAAATTCACGATGCGTTAGTTCCTAACTGTTTTCTGTATTATGTCATTACTGTGTAACACTATCGCCTTGGGCGTAAAATAGAAGTTGAATTCACAAGTCTATTGAAAGTTATTCATCTGTTCAGGTGTTGGAATCGCTGAACCTTTGCCTGGTCGTTGGACTGTCCGTGGACTATGTTGTACATCTGGCGGAGGCGTACCACCGTTGTGAGCTAGACGGCCGCGAGGATCGTGTCAGGCACATGCTCGAGACAGTCGGTACCGCTGTTCTGTCAGGGGCGATAACTACAACTGGAGCCTCGGTATTCATGCTCTTCGCGGAAATTCAATTCGTACTTCAGTTCGGAGTCTTTATGTTGACGACCATTGCTTTTTCTATTTCCTTCTCATTGCTGTGGTTTGTTGTGATCATGGCCATCTGTGGACCACAAGGAAAAACTGGCTCGTTGACAGCCCTGTGCCATAAACGCTCGCCTCGAAAATACACACTCAAAGCCAGTCTGACAATGCAGGAGATTCCTCATGGAACATTGAAGACTCAAGAAGGTGATAAAGAAAGATGATATGATAAAACTAAGTCAGTGCCATTACGCATGAGAAGAGGTGTGAAGGCTTGGCTGTAGTACGTCTGGTCAACAAATCCTGGGCAAATCCACCGCTTACTAGAGAAATAAGGATCGTGGATGCTGGCTCTATAGTGGAGAAAATTTTGCATGTAAGTTGCAGTAGGGTAGACCTACTTGTATACATGAGTACTAGCTATGTTAGACTTATGCATGAGTACTGGCTATGTTAAACCTATGCATGAGTACCAGCTATGTTAGGCATAAGTATGAGTACCAGCTATGGTATGCCTGTACATGAGTACTAGCTATGTTAGCTATGTCACGAACTAAATGATTTGGATTTGTTTACTGTGTTATCATGAGACTCGATAATTTCATTACATGGCTGCCAATATTCGGCTCAGTTTTGCCTGTAGTGGCCTTAACCAGAATGTGCCAGCTGATTACCATTGGAATTGGAAAAAACCATTGCAGATTTTTCAGTACAGTAAAAATTCATCCGCGATACATCTTGAAATTCTACAATCCTTGACAAGCCAGTTCGTGAAACAGTGCAAGGTAATCTACCCTACCTTACTTTCGTCAAAATCAACGCTTGCCGTGCTGCCTCAGTCAGTTATCAGCAGCTTGTGCTGACATGCGCCGGTTATGCTTCAGTTCATTACGCATGCTCACAAGAAAGAACCTAGACGGCTTTCTCATGAACGGCTTCATGATGATTGACTTCGTCATGCATTAACGGCTATCATCATGAACGGATTCATCACGATGGGGATAAATACAGGAGTGTGGATACATGTAAGTCGCATTCTGACCGCCATTTCATCTTTACAACTTCATAGGCACGGTGGCACAGTCAGCAGCGAATCATTTATCTCCGGTGCCAGTAAGTGGCTGTGTAGTTTTGTTCAGCATAATTGTGATAGTTAAATAGATGAAATATTTTTATACAAATACATTTACATACACGAAACAAACAACTTTAACTCGTAACTTGTACAGTCCATACAGGTTAAACGTAATGTTTTTAATGCACTATTTGCGTATTTCCCGAAAGTGTTCTTTTAAAATTTGGCTTATGTCTTTCACGGTCATTTTAAATACATACTTTATTTTTAATAAAATCATTTGTTAAAGAGTCAACTGTTTTTAAATTGCCTGAAGTTTTTTTTTTTTATTATTTTATTTTATTTTATTTTTTTGTGACACGAGAGACCATGATCTTACTTTATTAAATCGAACTACCCTCTGTCTTATCGTGTGGACGGGTGGTCTACGGTTGCTAACGACCAGTCGATGAAAGGTCGTCAAGTGGTTAGAGGCACTTATTTCTTCATGCACTAGAATCACCAGAGGTTCGGGACTTACGAAGGCAGTTCATAGATCCCCTGCTCACGCTGTTTTGCGGTGCCTTGGTGACTGTCAACAGTCGTGTGGCCGTGTGCGCAGTCTAACCAATAACTGATATGCATGTCTTGCATATATGAGAGTCAAATGTGAGAAAGTTCGTAGGTAGCTTGCCAAAGTCAATGGTTTACTCAGGGCACTGCGGTTTTTCTTTCACCCATGTAAAAACTGAACGCCATTGTACAAGTGATAAATTGTCGAGTATGGCGTAGAGCGACAATCAAATAAATACATGGATATACAGATGGTATTGAAAGAGACTAATGAAGAATTTTCCAGAGACGATATGGTCATTCGATACAGTCTCCCGGGTGCAGAGTGAGGTAACAAAGCGGTCCAAAGCTATCCACACTATGCACATTTAACTCTGTGGTCACTTAAAGGACAGCGGTTAGCTTTGTGGATGGAGACAGCCGATATACATGCGATCTACAACATTTAAAACAGAACCTTCGGAAATGTTTGGACAAGGTTCATGCAAATATGATGTCACTGGAAAACTAAGGTTTCATTTGACTCTTGTAAGGGAGATTAGTCATGTCTAAACCGTAAATCAGTAGACAAACAAGTCAGGGGTCCGTTTTACAAACAAAGTGTAAGTTATGTCGGATGTAACTGCCATAACGACACATACTCTAGAGATATGTTGTCATGCTGGTTACTTTGATGAAACGTTAGGCCTTCTTCGTAAAACGGGCCCCAGGAGTCCTCTCCTACAAATTGGTTGTCTCGAGGCAAGTTATCCCCCTTGCATTGGTACAACAGCTGCACAGGCACATGTATCACGCATCCCTTAACACAATGAACTCTAACTGTTACAAGTATATTGAAGACAAAATAAGTCTATTTTTCTGTTCCCAAAGGAGGGATTTATTTAGTAGACAATACTTACCCAAACATAACAAAAATATTGACCAAACTCACGGGGGTTAGTAAAAATCATAAATCCTTGGAAAAAGTTCTCCATCACAAAAATCAACAACAAAAAAAATATCACG
Organism: Acanthopleura granulata; assembly: GCA_016165875.1. Lineage (NCBI taxonomy): Eukaryota > Metazoa > Mollusca > Polyplacophora > Chitonida > Chitonidae > Acanthopleura > Acanthopleura granulata. The sequence continues at coordinate 17,315,044 of JABBOT010000010.1, forward strand.
AAAAATTAAATACCGAAAAACGAGTATTTTGTTAACTGGATATCGACAGTATGCACTAACATGCAGCACGATGAAATACAGAGGACCAAACAAATTACCTCATTCGAGAGTTCATTCTGTACAACCCTAAATGTGGTAGCGTAAACGTCATCGAGGAGTTTTCATCCCAATCAGTTCTACACTTCCAAACAAAAAGAACAACAACTGAGCCAACAACTCAAGACCTGTTCAGTGGCAAAGTGACTGAGCTACACGTGATGTTACTCGGTGCGCCACGTCATCGAATCCCGAGGTATACACGTGCTAATGTACCATGTTTCCTGACGTAGAGGGTATTTTTCTCACTTTATTTTGTACGAAGACTTTTTCTCCGTATGTCAGCACGAGCTCTTTAAACAGAGGATCGTAATTCATTTTTGGGGGGAACATTCATCGAAAATGGTATCGCGAGGTTGTTACAATAAGTCAATAACATTTACAAAGAAAATGAAGACATTGGATGCAAGAAGCATTGTGAAACTGGCCTCTGGGTGAAGTGCCACAATGTCACATCGAATATCAGAACAGAAACTTCGAAGTTGCGAAGTTTTCTAACCATGGTCCCAATTCGGAAGACCGCCTCAGGCACTTCTACTAACTGAAATGTATGGACGAGTATATATGAAAGATGAGTAATGCTTGTAGTCTCGGATTGTTAGCTGCCCGAGATGATGCGCTAGCTTCAGAAATCCTCCAAAATGAACGCTACAAAAACCCGTATACAAATGGACAGATAACTGGACTACAGCCAAACTGGGTTGGGGAAGGCTTGGTGTTGTGCATAGATAGGGAATTGGGTATTCGCGGGGGTAAGCCCGTCATCACCCAGTATCAGCTCGGCCGTTAATGAATCATCAACAAAAAGTCCACTACCAACATCGTATCGTGCAAACTTCACTTCTACCAAGTGAAAAAAAAATGTCGAGATCTCTTCCAAATCCTGTCAGACGTACGGAAAGTACGGAAACCTTAAAGTTCAATAACCATCAAATTTGGCAGTCGTCAAGACATTTAGCGCAAAAAAATGTGTGTAACATGTTTTAACTCCTCAGCTCCCGGCAGTCATTCAGACTTGTTCACAGCAAACTGTATAGCAAAGGGCAACTGTGTTACGACAAACTGCTGTCTATCAGCAATTAAAATTCTATCCGGCAAACTCGAAAAGATTTATAAAAACGAAGCGTCTCAATATTAAAGCATATGTTTGCAAAATTCTAAACGTACACTGAATCCAATGCAATAGTCACAGACACAGGAAAATTCTGAAAAAAAAAAGCAAACCAAACACATGACCTGTCTTATAGAATCGAGACGAAAACAACATTAGCAAAACGTGTATGTGTACATAGACTGGCCACACCAGGTGTAGAAAATCTAATCATTGAGCAACGGTCCTATAGAGAACAACACATGGCTGTCAACTACTTGAGCAATACACAATCACACTGCCTATTAACAATGCGCGAGTACAGTTTTATGGCGTAGAGGACAAATCCGGTGGTTCATTACCATCGGGAATGAGAGCCACAGAAGATTCGCCCTGGTTAAAATGCGCCTCTACAAAACTAATAACACTAAATTAGCGGTTCATTCACAAGGAAAAAGAAAAATTAAACGATATCACAAATGAAAAAGGAGCGCTGCCGTAAAGCTCAAAACTGGAAACTGTACAAAAGTATATAAAGTTTAGGGTATCAGAGTTTCACTGTAAGGTAGTATTTCTTTGATCGTTCAATCGCCTCTTTTGCATCGTACAAAGGGGAGTAATTCAGGAGGTTCCTGGCCTTAGAGCCGTCGTAATAGCAGGTGGTGCACGCCATCAACAACTCGCGGGTGGAGACAGGCAGGGGCAGACGGACGATAGGAGATAGAAGCCACACGAACAACTCTAATAAGAGAACTATGTAATAGATCGTAAAGAGCGGGATGTAAAACGGCAACACCTTCCAGTTCCTGGCCTCGACGAATTCCTTAAAAAAAGTGAAATTGTTGTCAATAGTCGTGTCATCAGTGACTAAGTAAGCCTGGCCACAGACGGTGGGATCCTGTCGGGCACGCTTCCATCCACACACATGGATCCAGGCAGTGTTCCCCACGTACACCTTCTGCATGACGACTTCGGGGGAACCCACTCTGCAGAGAATCCCGCCACACATCTTGGCTGCATGCAAACTTGCTGTGACGAAGGTGTGGTCGCCCTCTCCATATATTCCACAAGGCCGGAAGGCTATTGTTCTCAACGTTGAGCCATTAGGCAGCTTTCTGCCGTTGTAGGACAGCACCATTTTCTCCGCAGCCCTCTTTGAGTTGGAATAATCTCCCAATATCATATCCTTTTCCTCAAAGTTCTCCGCATCCTCCTCGCGATGGTTGAGGACGGGTTTAGATCCACGAGCCAGCTCTGATGAACTTGTGTAAACTAACATGGGCACATTGTGCGACACGCACGCATCCAGTATGGTCTGCGTACCTGAAACGGAGAAAGTTATTTTTCACATTAACTTGATTGCGGTTTTATGACATACTCAAGAATGCGTTCATTTTACCCACGTTTCACCTGTACCGCCGCGTTGAAGTTTATGGACGCAGGTGGCTGGTCAGATCAAATACTAGATGGTATATATGAGGAAGTATTGCTGAATCTATCGGTCATACTTTGCAAGTTGGGTTTGCTGCGAGGTGTCCTATTGATCCATGAAACTCAAGGTCTTCATCTTTTATTTCCTTTATTTAAAGGGTCATATTTAACTGCCTAAGGTTTCAATCCATGCAAAATGCACTAAGCCAGATACATCGTAAGACGACAAGCATATACTTAATGTGATTGGGGCTTGATTAGTTTAGCGCTCTCTGTGAGATGATTTACCCTAAATGCCTGAATATTTCTACCAAAAAAAGTGCATTTTACAGGCAAATTAGTGTCATAAATTACCATTTCTGGGGCTGAAACTTATATCTTTCCAGTAGTATATGATGCTGTCTAACAAATAAACCTCAAAATACCTTTCTAAAATTAATACAACTTTCAGAATCTGCAAAAATTACCAACTTAGCCATGGACGAAATTTTAGGTCATTTAAGGTATGTCGAATACTTTTTAACAGGGCCCAAGCGTCAAGTCCGACATTTGTGTGTCACTCTCAAACCATGAAGGGGCGTTTCAAGTCGAAAATAGCAAGATCCATTTCAAAAGCAGCTTATAACAACGTTCCCAACGTAATATGTAAGACATAATATATACATAATAAATAAAGCTGGTAACATGTAGGAGAGAAGCAATCATCAGTTTTCTATGATACATTCTGGGCAGGACATTCAGTTCAAATTTCACACGTCTTGTCTGTGAATAGTTTCCAGTTCAAAGAACTTATTCCAATAAAGAGAGTACAGGCCTATTATCAATACCAAAAATTATTTATGGCAGAAACACTGCCGATGTGGCGTAGCCATAGTCATTCATTCAGAAATATTTTTTCTGCAATTTTGGCGTGATATCTGATAAACAAACACTGTCGTTAGAGAACATATCAAAAAGGCGACAGAGATAAATGTACCTGTCTTGTTTAAATATTACGTAGATAAAATTAGATAAACAAAGATGGCTTGTGTACAAGATGACGTTTCAAGCACCTAGTAGCGGTAGGTCTTTCTCAGAACGCGGAAAAAGTTGACAAGTGGGGATTTCGTGCACGGCAGAAACGAGGCAAGGGTATAGTCACTGATCCAAGCTAGAAGTTCATTTTTCATCTTCGAGATCATCGAAAAAGGCTAACAGTTCCTTTTTCAACTTCGAGACCACTGAAAACTGTTAAGTACCCCAAGTGCATTGTGCACATTCCAAACCCTTTTTACAGCTTAAATTTACCTTTACATTCGAAAATCAAAAAACAAAACGTTCCTCCTGACTTAATTGGACCTGACATTCGACGAGGGTAAAAAAGCAAACTTAACTCCACACTTATGGTGGTTTTTTGATGCAATCACGATTATAGTTGACCTGATTCACCTGAAGCTGGATTGTCCAGAAGAGATTGGACTGACCAAGGGGTAATGAGGAGGACAAATTCATTTCCCTTCTGATTTCGGTAACTGCCCAGTTATAGCATTATTCACTTTTACAGAGATTGATACAGCATATAATATCCAAGGTAAGTACTTTTCTGTGAATGGCCTGCCATCGTAGTGAATTAATCTGGGCGCCGAAACAGACATTCGTAAACCAGCCGTCAACTAAATGGGTCGTTCCTGGCCAATAATTGATTTCCAAAACAATGGTCAACAGCAAACTATGACAGAAATAAGATGATATATAAATTTAGAAATCAGGACGGATTCGTGCAAAGAGAAGCAGTTAACAATTTTCAGTGATGACGAAAAGACGCAATGAATGTTCTAGGTGGATGAATAAAGTGAGTTTCCAAATCGTGAAACATGCTAGTTTATAAGTTGTCGTTAATCGAAATAATGTGTAGCTCGGCTTCGCTTGGATTGTAACTGTTCAAATATGTAACGTGGAAATCAAATTCAACACGATGATTATGCGTCTGGTTATGCACCAAAAAGCCGAGACACTATTAGAACTTGTCCAGCTTGGAAACACCGAAAGGATGTTGAACATAATGAAATATTAGCGAAAGTAAACTGTAATAACATCGTTTTTAAGACACATGTCCTACATACAACTGCCCAAGCCTCTATGCCTCAAACAAAATTTTCTTTTTTATTTGAGTGGGGTATAACATAACAACCAGTAAACCGAATCCTGAAGATCCCGATTCATGCATCGCTTTGTGAAATCAGCACACAAAAGGGGAGACGTGTCACCAAGCAGTGACATACGATGGAGTGATTGTCTGTTACACGATGGAGGGACACAATAAGTGCATGACCTCACCTTCCACATTGACAGAGGTGATGTACTCGGTGTCCTGCAGAGTAGAGATGTCCACAATGGAAGCAGTGTGAAACACAGCCGCCACACCCTCGCAAACCACATCGAGACACGCCCGCTTCCTCAGGTCGCCCTTCACGTGGGTGACTTTTACCTTGAAGTTACCTGATGAGACGATAAATGTAAAAATTAGACGTTGGGAGTAAAATACAGCTTCTGTAGGCCGTATCAACATTAATTAGAAAGGATACAAGTTAGTTTTCTCAATAAACATGCATCCGTAAAAGCTACACTCTTCACCGTGTGAGAAAGTTTCCGAAACTCAACAGATCATGAAAAAACGAACTCGATGATTAACTGAAAATTATTTATGTCAATGCCATTTGGAATTTCAGATTATTTCATACGACGGTGGGCTGAGTAAAACCCTATATAAGACCTGATCAACTCCTGAACGTATAAATCCGAAACAAAAATAGGTCAATAGCTAAGTCCCGATTGTGTATACATAACTTGCGCAGTGACGACGCTTTATCTCACATCTTTGGGCTGATACTTCGAAGGATCTGATCGTACCCACAGTAAAAATGGCGTCTAAAGTGACCTACAGATTGCTACTCCCGTCACAATACGACTCACATGTCCACACGCTGGCGGGAGAAATTTAGACTGAAAATAAGGCTATCGTCAGGCATTAACCGCCATGTCGGGATAGGCCTAAATTATATTTATTTACTTAGTTTTCTTTATTTATTTCATTATTGTTTAACGCCTTCCTCAATTTTACTTCCTTATACGACGGCGGTAAGCTTTATGCGTGAGAACACCAGAATGTACGCGGTAAACCACCGACCTTTGGTAAATTACTGGCCAAGTTTCCTGCGCGTGACGTACAGGATAAGCACGCAATACTGGTAGAAGACAAGTGGTCTTCAACGGACGATAGACTGTGCCAAAGGTACACACGAACTTTATCGACCGCTTTTTGTGACCCAGGTCTAACGCAGTGAGAGCGTCCACCACCATTTAATGTTCTGAAGATAAAATGTTGACAGAGTTGGAGGGCACATATACTAATAAAGACTCTACTTAATAGTCTGCGAACACACGAATGGGTGTCTGAAGCAAGTGGGCTTGGAGAGTCTCTTAGCCAACAAATGCCGGAAACCACGGCGGATTCTGTATGGCAACTCCATGCGCGGAATTTACCGCGGGAATTCTTGGCTTTACCGACATCGGTTTGATTAAATACCATCTCTAATTAGAAACAGAAGACACTCGAGTGATAAGCCATTGTTGTACTCATCGCTGGAGATGCAATTTGTTAATAAAAAAGTCAACGTATTGCTGCAGACGGTCACCAATCAAAAGTATCTGGATAAAGCCAGTCCCACCAGTTACAGGATTGACTGATCTACTGACTGATTACAGCGGACTTTCCCTGAAGGTTTGCACGAGGCTAGCGGGTGACCTGTATTTCCGGAGTCACGACTTCCCGCAGTGGGACCGTTTACGCAGGGTGGTCCGATAATTTGGACCACCTAGCCTGGATTGCAGCTGATTGAGTTTGCCCTATACATTCTTTTGTGCTTGAGACAGAGCCAACTCGACCCGTATAATCTGAACGATTAACTCTTCAATGTAGTCCAATTTATTTAGGTGACTCACTTTTTGCCCCCAGTGTTATTAACGTATATATATATATATATACACAGCGATAATCTACACGTCCTACAAATAGTAAGCATCCTTAACTGTCAGTGATAAATAAAACCTTTTCCCGAGGCTTTTATAATTTGGATACACATCAGATTTGAAATTGTTTAACATGATATAAAATGTGCTTAACTGATGTTATTCAAATTCTCCAGTACAAATTGCCATCATTTCATTTTTAACAAAACAAAAAGACATGCACGATCAATCCAGCTACGTATGTGGTTCAGTTGTGTAGTTCATTACGTGGTTTTAAAGCCGTGAACATGTTTTCGAAGCTACAGAAATTACTTTTAAACCTTTGAAAATTCGATATTTTTCTATTTTTAAAGCCCTGAAAATAGAGTATTTTAAAAGCCTTAAAATGCCACAAAATAGATACTGAAGCAGGGAGAGAAGTCGCCATTTTTAACGTCGCCTAACAGATCGAGCGTACATCCGGTATAATTCAAAGCTTAAAAACGCTGAAAACGTAATGGAAGTTCTTTGCCATGTTATTTAACTCTGATGCAAAGGCAAAGTTGTAGAAGTTTATTGGAAGTGGAAAAGAGGTAAAATAAGTACATTAAAAACTCTTTGTGCAGTTAATGCTTTGTAAATATTCTCAGAGGGGATTGTAGTCTGTATTTCACAACCGCGTGGGGCATTTGTTAAAGCTTCAAGCATTGAAAAACATTTAAAAAGCTTTAAAAATGGTTAATATCACAAAGACGCCCCATAAGCAACAGGTGTTTGCTAGCAGATATTTATTTCAATACACTTGATGATGTGACTGGCTCGCACTTTTTAAACGCGATACTGGTGGAGATGATGGAAATCATTAAAATCACTCAATTATTTCAACTGTGCGCAGTATTTTTTAGCTGAAGTATACTTTCAAACAATCTTATGCTATTAATGTTGGATTATGTGCAAACAGACCTTCTTCGGAAACGTTTGAATACTTCTGATCTTCGCTTTGCACCTTCTTAGTGAAGAAGTAAATTCAAAATATTGACACTCACTCTGGTGCAGTTCTTCAGGGGGATCTTGTATATCCAGAGTGCGGATCTCGGCCACATTGTCACACTTTTCCGCCAACAAGCGGACTAGGTGTCGCCCCAGGAAACCACAGCCGCCAATCACCAGCACGGCTTCCCTCTTCCGACCGAGCAGACCGTCGCGTACAGCTGAAAACGATAGTAAAATCCCGGCGTAAACATGCAGGGCAAAAATATGCTCTGGATCAAACAGTTCAGTAAGGGAAAGATAATAGATATATATATATATACGGAATGCGTTTCGATATGGAACTAGTTAAAATAGAAGGGTTGCAGGGTGCAATGATGGCGATGCGAACTTGTGCATGGAAAATACGAATAAATCAACAGGTGTAAAGCTCAGCAAAAAAATACAATAGTGAAGATAGGGTGACAAGTTTCTATATGCTGAGTTACGCATGATTTCAATGAACTGGCAGCCGTCAGTGATCGAGGACGCCTATGGGACCACCGACTGTCGCTGCCTCCGTGTCTGTGTGGTGTTAGGTACTTCTATACTGGATATATATCCCCACACTCACAAATACTTATCATCCAGGTCTATTTATACAATATAAGTCGATCAATACACATAATCGCCCTGCCACCTCAGTAAAGAATTTCAATTTATACCAATAGATATCATACAGAGACCTGATGGAGCGTGGTTGGCCTGCAATTAGACACTCCGGTCTTTGAGAGCGGAGCTCTGTAGAGAAGGCATCCAGCCAGGACCAATGCCCGGCCTACAGACCTCACTACAACAATTCTGGTACTGCTTATTAGTACTACAGTACTTGTTGAGAAGCTGTTTTAGAACTGTGACCACAAAACTCGGTCTATACATATGTATGTTCTCTGTACGGAGGTCTTGGGGTTAGCTGGCTGACAAGCCAGACGGGCGTTGGCTCACCCTACACGTCATACCACTGTATATGTATATACGTATATATATATATGCGTTCACCTCGCCATAGCTGTTCCACGCAGTTCAACTATTGATGTTCTCACTTCCATCCAACTTATAGTACAAAGCAACTGGTGCATACTTCAGGAAGGTGTACAGCGAACGATAGAGCTATATCCATGCATCTGTCTACACATTTACTTTAGGTTATCACAACTCACCACCCATCCAGCACACACCAAAGGCCGCTCTAAAAATCACCGAACTGTTATAGCCAGCAAGCTCATTTCGACTTCGTACTTGTGTGTGGACTGTAGCTTCCGTGACCTATTCTACATGTGCTGTGGGAAACCATGAAGCACGCTGGGAGCTTGGCGTGGAACTGTCCCAGCCGAGCTAAAGCGTGAAATGGCTGCTGATATCACCATGTCCCGCCCTGCATCAGCCCTACACGCACTAACAACCCCCAAAGGCCCCCGCTGGATGCACGTACCAGGATTTCTGGTACACAGTCATAAAATGTGAGAATATACACTTAGATCGCTACCGAGATAGCCATTACTATTTAGATAACCCCTCGAAGAATTTTATCCACTCAGCATCTCTAGGCTTTGGGGAAACAAAACGACTACACAAGCGGAGACGGGGTTTCCAATTCTGCCAGGTCTATTCTGAAAACGCTTTTCGCTCATTCAGTGAATATCCACTCACATGCGGTGTATATATTGACGATAAAATATGCGACAGGTTAAATGGGTGTGCGTTGCAGTCAGATCGGTTACCATGGCAACTACTTTTGTGCACCAAAAATCAATTCTGAGTTGTACAGAGGCACGAAGCTACAAATATATAATATACGGACACTAATTAGACGACAAAGTTATCAGGCATGTGCGATATAGACCCACGGGGAAAAGGTGTTGAATTGGACTGATGTCAATCACAGTACATACACTTGCATTTCACGATTGTAACCAAATCAGCAGGCGGCAAGTGATCAGTCAGAATATGAATAAAAACTCCGGTCATAAATGATTTATGTGGTGCTTGAGGTTTCATTTATGTTTTCGTGTTCACATACTGTCAAAATACACGCTTTTACAAATGGCAACGCGTGCAATGTATACAGTCACATCCATGGCGGGGATTCAGACGCTAAGGCATGAAGAACACATCACCAACGAACGAGTCGAGAGCTATAGCCTTAACACGGAGCTCTCATCAGGTTCCTGGTAACATTTTACACTGAATAATCACCAGTAAGGCATGAAATTGACATCCCTCTGAAGTGCCTCTCTTTTCTTACAATCCTTTACATGTTATCATCAAACAACACGCGAACTGATATCGGTACTTCACGCCTAAAGTACCATTCATCCAAGTTTTAGATGCATTTTCTAACTGTGAAGTAACTACAGGATTGCCAGTAACGGATATGGTTAAGCTTATGCACTTGACTATATGTACGAAAGTGTAGTATAATTACATAGCGACTAACAACTGTTGAGAACATGCATGCATACATAGTTTGCTTCGAATCGGATTTTCAATAGAGTTCATTTGAAACAAACACTGACGTTGAAGTAGAGACACTGATCTCTAGCTTTGATCAATGCTGCCAGCTATATATATATAATCAAGCAGACAATATACCATCATATCCAGAATCGACTAATGTCCCGTTCTTGATTCCGAAGACGAGGTATGAAGGTATGGAGCTTCTCTTTGAAACCTTTAGGCTTTTACATTAAAATTCACGTGTATATGTGGAGTAAACACGCATGCAGTCACAGTGCATACAACTTCCATCTCAATCTGAATTTATTCCCGTGCACATCAGATTTGTGTCATTTTCTCACTGTGCAGTTTCAAAATGGCATGCTATGCATCGTTACATGTCTCTAACAGTGCATATAATTTTAGCATACTTAGCTGAGTTGGTTCATTCTTTGTTTGTCGAAGCCCTCCAGCCTCAAGCCTATGTTAATGCAGATACACCACACTTGATACTTGCTTTTATACATTGATTTGATTTACTTATTTATTTGATTGGTGTTTTACGCCGTAATCAAGAATATTTCACTTATACGACGGCGGCCAGCATTATGGTGGGAGTAAACGGAGCAGAGCCCGGGGAAAACCCACGACCATCCGCAGGTTGCTGGCAAATCTTCCCATGTACGGTTTATACATTCATGCATGACGTATTTAGGATACATGCTATTATGTCATCGTGCTAAAATAACATTTGAAGTTATGGTGCATATCCTGCATAATATATCACATGGTTAGTTCCTGATTTATTTAAAACACATACATATATATACACACATATAACTTATACACATCAGAAAATCAACGCTAATGGTATGCTGTCAAATCAGAATTCTTGCAGGCGTAATTATGGAACGATGTGTTTATCATTATTGTATACAGAATTCAAACAGCTACATACGGACAGTGATGCGACTTGTGTTCAGCATTATAGAAAATCTTATAAATCACACTGGAAACTGATAAATACTTTAAAAATCATACACCACGCAGCTTAATAGATGATGGCCTGGTACGAGAAGAAGAAACAGATGCGTATATACATCTATTTACATTTCAGTCGATCTGCCTGAGGGGGTATTATTTCCTGTATACAATGTACTTATTTGCGCCAAAAGTATTAGTCTGTGGCTTAAACATTAATTCTTTATTCAACCTTGTATAACGACGGACTTATCCTCAGGCCAACGCATTTGAGACATGCCATGTCAGGGTCCACGTTTTCTAAATCTATAAAACCAGCTCAAATCATAGCACCTAGGTTTCGTATATATATGGAAGAAATATTACATACGTACAATGTTTTGCAGTGGAAGTTTGGGATACATGAATAAATATATAGGTATCGGGAGTAATATGTTGCCAGTCCAAAGAACGTAATGCTTAGGTCTCTCTGTTTTTGTCGCTTATTAGAATCGTAGTAGTTTGTTCATTCGATGCAATGTGGGGATTCCTTTCTTTCCTCTGCCACATTACATGTAAGTCCTGGGGATACAATCACAATACAGGTAAAGTTTATGCATGTGGGAACCAACCATACCAATCTGGCGAAACTCCAGGGGTCAGGTTGACCGGTAAGTTTTCGATGGAATTTAAAACTTCAGCGAAGCCAGGTGGAGGGTTTGGAGTTTCTGTATATATATATATATCAGTGCTGGCGAACACCTGGCCGAATTTACCATGAACTACATTACCGTAACCTAAGTATGCTAGCACTTTCAATTAAACATTCCAAAGATTGCGTATAGTATTCTGCATGAAATGTGCTTGCTTATATATGCCATTTCCTGTACTGCTCAACAACGGTTTGGTTATAAACGACCAAGTAATATCCAGAGTACATGTCAGGTTACATATATGTTACATAAGTTATCGAAAGGTATTGCCTTATAGACTTTTTATCAAACGATTGTGGTCAAAGACAAACTCATACTGTCTCATAGTCTTAGAGGAGAACCGTGTCCAGATTTGTGTTCCAGCGTACGCTATCGGTCGCACAATTTGTAAACTAACCAGTTTATTTGGTATAAACAAGAGTGAAGAGAAACCCAACAGCTCCATATAAGTGTTTCAATTTAAATCGTAGCCTACAAATTAAGCTGTATTACACACCACGCATATTACAACACAACAGACAAATGCTGACCTGGGTAGTTCTGTCTTTCTCGTTAATTCTTCAAATATATAAATGTTCACCACTCGATCTTAGAAAATGATGAGAGAAATAAAATATATTCGGTTGGGGAATTAAAGTATAGGTTTGTGTTGGTTGGAGTAGTGACCTATTGACCCATTTCGCACGTGCACCCAGTGAAATGCACAGCGCACGAATTTAGCATCGTTATCCCAGTAGCCTGTTCCAGTATAATTATATGTGTACTTTTGTTTTAACGTACTGCGATAGATAGAGTGGGATAAATAATTATAGATATATGTACAAAAACGTTCAACTATCTACACTAAATTTCACCGTGAATACTGTACCTAATACGCACTTCAAACCTACCAGAGCATAAATGACAATTAACTATGTAAACTTCAGGATGTAACAACGTCACCAAGAAGAGGACAAACCTTGATCCATCAGTGAACAAATTTGGGGCACCAGAACTCACTCCTCTAGTGTTACCGAATACCCAAACCATTGATAAGTACACCCTGGAACAAACGTCCTTTTGATAAGCTCACAGCTATAGGGTTGCAGGGCATATTCACGCTTCGCTTCATTTGACCGCATAGGGTTCTTCCACACAGCTTTTTTCAGAATATCAAGCTGCGCTGACCGATTTATATCAGCAGAATTCTTTGTTATAAATAACAAGTGGGCTTCACAAGAGATGAAAGCCTTTTGGTACATGTACAGGATCATCAAGTCTATCAGAGTTCTGCAGAACAGAAAAAAGAGACGTTGGGGGTATCCAAAATAAACTAGGCTGGCTGACAACCAGTTTTAATACACTTGGAGGTAGAAGTATACTATGACGAACAGGTATCTCGGATACCCACCTGGACCTGTAAATCCATGTGACCGATGGTGGGAATGTCTTTATTTCATTTTCCAATGGTCTATATTTTCTTTTCTATATTTTCCCACATCCTACATGTATAAAAGATGGTCCTGCAAGATGCCGAGTGTATCACACTGGACATCAGTTATCTTCATCTGCAGTCGTTATGGAACAAGTCGTTTTCAACATGCATAAACAAGACAATCATTTACTTTGCCCGAGGAAACGTCATGGGTTTCAGAGAGATGAGACACCCTTTTCCCTCAAGTAAACTCTTTTGCGTGTTTGATGGAACAGTTGTTTCCATATTTGGCGCTAATGGCTCGAACTAAATTTTCTACTTGCATACCACGAAGAACACATACATACCTTGTCGTCTTCGGGAACCTAGTGTGTTTGATGAGACATCGGTTTCACTGTATGGTGTAACAATCTATAGAGCCGGACCTTTCCCATGCAACTATTATCAAAATAACCAGGCACCTTCTCAGAGGAAATCGTGCGTGTCAAATGGGACATCAGTTTCCCTAAATTTGTGAAGTCAAAACCTGCAACTGTGTCTATACATGTATATATAAACAAGATAACCATGCACCCTGTAAGTGGAAACTTTGCGTGTTTGTTTCCCTACAGCTAGATCGTCCATAGGAAAGAGAAAGTCAACCACGCACCCACGAAAGCTTCTGTTGGATGAGATACTTGTCACCATATATGTCACTACGGATTTAGCGCATGGCATCTTCGAGAAAAATGCAACGTATGCATCATATTTTTAATATTGGCAACATGGAATAAATAATAATTAATAAATATTTTCTGCATCTTCTACTGAGACGAAACTGTGATTCTGTGTTAAATGCCATGAAAGGAATAAATGTTGCGTGTTTTATAAATTCGTATCTTGGAGCTTTTATAGATGCATGCCAGGATGTGACATGATACTTTACGATATACCATCACATTTACATGAAGCACAGTGTATGTTGGGCTGAAACATGCAGCAAGGCTTCGGCCACCTAAGAAAACGAAGATTAAAGGTGAACTGCAAATCGAGATCAGAAATGGAATGAAAATCGATATCAAAGATGGAATGACACTAATTTCCGTCTGCTTCATTCTCGTCAGTCACCAGAATTAAACAAAGTGGTGCATGTACCTTTGGCTATGACCAATCGGGTTAAAGTTATATTAAGTATACCGGGGCGACTTCGAGGGCTGCATGGCCTTAGAATGCAGACTTACTCGTAATACTAATAAGAATGGATGGGAGGAAGATATTGGATAATGGGTGCAATGTAAATTGTTCTCTTCAAAAGAACTGAGAGTTGGCAGTTTCCTCACAAAATGGCATTCTAAAGGCTTGAATGAATAGTATAGTCGTACACAGCCTCTGTCCCAATTAGTATACGCGGAAAACATTCTCCCTTTGTTCTAGGTACACATGTAAACTCCCAGGCACAAAATCGCCATCATTTTCAAAGTTCGGTGGTGCTCGGGGGCTGGAGGGACGGCTCCGTGACTGAGGGGGTCAGCGCGCAAGCGCAGCGTTATGAACGCGTGTGTCTCACCAGTGCAGTCGCTGTCAGTTCAAGTCCAGCTCATGCTGGCTCCCTCACTGGCTGCACGCGGTAAGGTCCGCCAGCAATCTGCGGATGATCGTGGGCTTCCCCAGGGCTCTGTCCGGTTCCCCCCCCCCCATAATGCTGGTCACCGTCGTACAAATGAAATATTCTTGAGTACAGCGTAAAGCACCAATCAAATTTATGTATTTATTTGATTGGTGTTTTACACCGTACTCAAGAATATTTCACTTATACGACGACGGCCAGCATTATAGTGGGGAGAAACCGAGCAGAGCCAGGGGGAAACCCACGACCACCCGCAGGTTACTGGCAGACCTTCCCACGTACGGCCGGAGAGGAAGCCAGCATGAGCTGGGGTTGAACTCACAGCGGCCGCATTGGTGGGAGGTTTCTAGGTCATTATGCTGCGCTGGCGCGCCAACGAACTGAGGCACAGAGGCCTCTCAATTAAATGAATAAATACATATTCAAATGTTGGTGTCAAGGATTGTGTACCACGAATGTTCAGACACTGAACACAGCTGGAGTACAAGCTCAAGTGTACCTAGACATTGAGAACATGAACACCACAGAACCACTTGGCAGGACTTAATTCGACGAAAAAGTTCTCACAGTGCACGCTTTGTGTAAGTCGCTTCTGTCGACGCATGAGAGCAAGTCTTGGGCCAATAATACAAAGGACTTACATTCTTAGTACACTATTTTGTGTGCAGTCTGTCGCATCTTTGTTTGTAAATCTGATCTTGACAAATAAAGCCCTTATCAACAAGTAAGTCCCATCGTAAGTGACCATAAACTCACTCAAGCAATATTGACAAAAGGCTATGTAAAGAGCTTTTTCCGAATCTCAAGGACGAAGCCTCGTGGCATGCATAAATTTGCCCTGCGGAGACCTTATACTATGTAACGCTTAAAAAAGGACATAATGCGCACACTATTTACATGTAATGTTCCCTGCTTGTTTGAACAGTATATGGTTTAAATATAGTGTTTTTCATCATCCTTAAACATGTAAACGGCGGTCAGCCTTATGGTTTGAGGATGTGATATTTAATTGCTCCATTTATAGGGCTAAGTAATGATGCCCCATATTTCTAACAGGAAGTATGAATTATGGTAATTCGACACCCAGGAGAACAACAGTTCGAAACAGTAGACGATGAACACACACTTGCCGTATTATAAACACCATATCCTGAGTAAAGCCTTGAGGGTATCCCCTCTCGTTGTCCGCGGGATTACGGTTACAATGAACACTTGGGGCAGTTGGCGCAGTTTTTCATAAAAGGACACTTGGTTCTCTTTCGCCACCCAGCATCACTTTCTGATCTGGGCCCCAGTTTTTTAGTGTCGTCAATTCATGGTTGTATTTCAACATCGGCTTCTTTAACTGAAGTAATCCTCAGCACCATTTTACTGAATTTAAAGATATAACTATAGAAGACCAAAACTGGATAGAGTTGAATAACTGCATATTGAACTTTACACATACATTTAGAGAAATCAGGGAGACTATATGCAGGGTGAATAAAACATAAGTTTACAATTGTATGCTATTTTCATATACAGGGAGGTTATAATTATGCAAAAGTTAAGGAGAGACAGGGGAGCATGGAGACATAAGAAATGTACACAATCAATGCTAAATGAAGGGTATCCAATCAGACAAAAATCACTTGTATATAGACACTATATATCGTATATAAAACTATACAGTGGTAAGTATAAAAACTTCATTGGCGGAGAACGTAGATTCATTTATACATATTGACGGAAGTATGGGGACAACATAAATATGTTCTGTATTTCATACAGCTGTGGTCTAGTAAAGAAACTGCACGGAAACTATGTACACGGAGGGATAATGAGGCACAATTTACACGTGGGTACAGTACAAACATAGTATCGTGGTCAAAGAAGCAGGTATACATGTATATGAATTGGTCAGTGGTGAAGAGACAAAGCAGCCTCGTATTAACCCACTCAGTACAATCTTAGGGTGACATCACATCGTGCCAGAGCAAACTCCCAGTAGTAGCATGATCAATTCAGCTACTGGACTAGACGACTTATCTATCTATCTATCTATCTATATATATCTATATATATATATATATATATATATATATATATATATGTGTGTGTGTGTGTGTGTGTGTGTGTGTGTGTGTGTGTGAGTGTGTTAATTTCTTCATCACGATTTCAACTCAGACAGCATTCGCATTAAAATCCTTTTGGAAAAAAAATACGAATCACTGCTGTGACGGGCCGGGGTCCGGTTAAATGTGTGAATCCAACTGCATAACAATAATGGGGTCAGTAACGTGGCCTGCGTACTTCACTCAAGCAGAACGGGAATAGCCCATTTAACCCAGGTACATCTCCGTTCGGATGTACCTAAAAATAGCGATAATTTAGTCGTAAATAAAACAAAGCACAAGGATGATTCATTGAGACACAGTAGGGAGAAGTGGCTATTCCTTTGTGTCGTTGAGCCGCCTGGGTTTGGATGTGAGTGTGAACAGACAATGAACGTTTCTAGGTTACATGGGTGAGATGTTGTGAGGACACTGGCCTGGGGCTTGGCATGCAGAGCCCTGTACAACAAGCACTGGACATGGGTCAGAACATCATGCCCCCTCGTCACACTGCTTGACTTACCTGTTTTCTCGGGCCTGTGGGAGACACCGCCGGCTGCTCCATTGGTACTGTTTGTCATGACGTTCGCCTGGTTGCCTGACAGTCGCTCTGTGTGGGTGTAACGTTTGTCCTGTCTCTGAATGCCCGGGCCTAACGCTTTTGCCAGACGTGGATTGTAAAATAGCAGGACGGAATCGGAGCAGGCTCAGACTGGGTGTTGTTGACCAGGGCCGGTACTTCGGGACTGCAGGGTAGACTTGGTATAGCGCTGAGACGGGCTCCTGCCACTCATTGCTCCGTTTTAAAGCCGGCTGCAAGAAAAGCACAGAACCATCAGTCAAGTAGAGTCTGTACAGGCTATATAACCGCTCTGAGTCAACTTGATGCCAGCTGCAGTCGGCGATTGACACGCTCCAATGTCGTATTGCCCGCCTTAGTTATTAATGTCGTGAGCCGGTCGCTTTACAAGCCGGCTCTCACAGCCTACTAGTGTCGTTCTGTCGTGACTGCACGAAAACTGTCACGTGTCAAATCGTGACGTCAGAAAAACAGTGCAGATGAGCGACTGTGGTACCGGTATTCGTGTTTGGTATTTGGAGAGCAACAGCTTGCGGACAGTGTCCTGACAGCATGATTTATCCTTGCGTTCTCTCTTTAGCTGAGTGTTGTTGTTGCAACAGCTTGGATGCGTCTAGTAAAAACGTGTTGATCGAAACTTGTCCAAACCTCTTCGTAGTTAATACACGAAACAATCTCTAAGGTGTAAAAAAAAAAAACAACACAAAATGTGTGTTTACTAGATGGTTGGCAAAATTGGAACTACATCGATTAAATAAATAATAATCTGACCAGGAGCTCAAATAAAATAATAAAAGACGAAGCAAAATATAAACAAGATTCGTGACTCGGGTTTCAACAACGCATTTATGGCTATGCGTACTCTTGCTCTTTTATCTGCTACGATATTTAAAGGTTATATCGTTATGTTATGAAATTTTAATCAGCATTGGAATGTTTTATTTTCTATTTAACTCTGAGTTTGTGTCTTTGTACACTAATGACAAATCACATTATTTTATTTTCGATAATTTCACAAGAATAGCTTACGAGAAGCAAGTGATATATATAGGAGCCTGTATATGTATATCTAGTTTAGGTATAATGTATTTTATACTTTCACAACACGATGATCCTATGTTGATGACGTTACCAACTTGCATCGCCTACATGGTATATATCATATGTATTTCATTTCAGACACATGATCGAAAGCAATGATAACCTGTTTGCCTTGAAGTGGCATTGGAAGCCTACGCCGTGTATGTGTAAATATAGACAACCGCTACAACTTTTCATCATTTTCCATGAACTTATAGTAAATGCTTCCATTACTTTGACATCCGATGTCTGTAAAATAACCGCAAGTTCATTGATTCACGGCCCAAAATTCATGTATATCAAGTAACGTATCCGATTGTCTTGTATGCTCCCAGTATAATTTAACCGTATCAAGCAGTGGGAATCGATTGCTATGTTGTGTGTTGGACCTGATTACTCCCAATTTATTGCATGTCTTTGTGAGTTGTACGACAAACTTGACCCTCTAAAGACACCGCGGGAAACAAGTCCCAGGAGGACTGTATCTCCGGCGTGACATTTGAAAACGGGTTTGAATCAATGACGTCTTATTGCAAGTATTACTTATTACCGTATGAAGTTCCCACGGTATTATAAAATACTTCCTGTCATACCGAAAGTCTTCCGGCGTAACTGTATTGTCACATTTGATTACACAAATGACTTCGATATTTTAGTGCGTACGAGAATGTTCAAGTACAGATCTAATCAAAACAAGGCAAGGAGAGCTGCAATTATTCAGGATGGTAAAATTAAAATGAACATGTTTATTTCACGTTGTTTGACCCCATAGTCCACAGTTTTTGAGTTACTAGTATAGGTGAGGTTTATGGATCGAGGTACCTACACAGTGTCCGAAGTTAGGCATCGTCAGACACACGATAAACCTGAAAGAGCTGGAATCGAGCATGTGAAATCAGTGGCTAGCAGCCTATAGTCATTGGCCAGAAGGAGCAGTGAACTTCAGAAAAGCCTACTTGTCGAAAACTCTGATATTCAACTTTAGCACTATTTTAGGGTCAGTCAGTTATATCGTTGTTCTCGTCGAACCCGATTTCCCTCAATGCGGTTATATTTGTAATACAGCTCTGGCTGGAACAAGAGTTTCAGTTCTTCAGTGTTATAATCGTGAAGATCAAACTAAATTCCTATGCCAAAGTGAATGTCGTGCCTTTGTTTGATGTTTGACTGGGGAAACTTTCTTTATGTATTGGTCGTGTGACATGACAGTATAAACAGCGGTCAATAGAGAGCCAGCATATATATTTATAGCCCTGAATCAGGTTTCTGCAGCATTTACAAGTACCTTTACCCCATATTTACAACATACCACAATCTACACAACAGGTCGGTGATTTGAAAGTTGTCACTGTTTTCAAAGACATTAAAGTTCTGGCGTCAACCGGTTCAAGTCTCCTTGGTTTAAACATATATTTTATTTTTCATTACGGAACATCATTAAGCAAGTATGCTTATTTTGATGCTCCGTTTGCATGTGTTTAACCATGCTGGTGTTTAATTTAATAACAATAACAACATTAATTGAAAAATAAAAGACTGAGACATGAAATCATTAAATGGCTATCTGGACAGATGCAAAAACTCAGTGGGAAAAGAAGATAAAGCAGATGTGCATAAGAGCTTGGCCATCGATTTACATAATGGGTGTTCTTGTACATATAAACTAAATATAGTTATAAAAGATTGAATATATATATTAGAACAATGGTTATTTTAAACTATGTTAATGTTAATTAATGGGCTAGTTAAAACATATTCCTAAAATGTTCATAAGGCTGGTGGTTTGTTGTAAAGAAATCGTTTCGTATTTTGATAAATGTACATACGCATTTAGTAATTTCATTATTTGTTTCCTTGCTTTGATTATATTGATCATACAATAGTAGTGCGGTAGTTACATTTTCGCTATAGCACGACTCTGGAACTGACTCGCTACCAAATCCACATCTGCAGGAGAAGGTATTGTTTAGATGATTTAACAACAGCTCTACATTTAGAGAGTTCACAAACGTTTCTCATACGACACAGACAAATATTTTCTAATCCGTTTCCTACATAGTACCAATCTGGATTCTTTTGAAATGTTTGTTAAGTTTGAGTTTAAAGCTATCTGGATCTTTTATCAATCTTAAGTCTGGGGGGAGCATGTTCCAGTCATTAATAGTTGCAGGAAAAAAAGTTCCCTTAAATAATTCAATCCTACAAGCTAATGGTGTAATTTGGTCTGAATTACGGACATTGTAAGGGTTACGTTCGTTGCGGGATGGTGGGACAAAAGTTGATAAGGATGGAATTTGGTTATTAACAATACTATGGAAAATATTTATTCGATGTATTTGCGCCGTACTTTCAAAGGTAGGAATCCAGTTTCTTCATAAAGAAGGTTAGAGGGTGTGTTCATGGTAAGATCACTAATTATTCGGATGCATTCCTTTTGAACTTTTTCTACCCGATCTATATTGGTCTGAGTCAAATTTTCCCAGACTACATCTGCATATTCTAGACTGGACCTAATAAATGTCATATACATAATTTCAAGTGCTTTTCGATCTAATATGTACTTAAATCCTCGTAAGAGGGAAACTTTAGGCAGCGCCGTTGAAATTAATGTGTTTACGTGTTCATTCCAAGTACCCTTGTTAAACGTTACCCTAAATGTTTATGTGAATACATGTTTCTATATTAGTTCCCTGAAATTCACATTTAGTACTTGTAGGATTATTACGTCTAGATATAAGAAGAGACTTGGTTTTTTGCGCATTAAAACTTACCAGCCACTTGTTAGCCCATGCGTTAACATTACTTAAGTCCTGGTCGATTGACCGTGCAAAATCTTCGTTCAGCATATCATTCGATATAACATATAAGCATGTGTCGTCTGCAAACAATTTGATATTATTTAATATGCAATTTGGAAGATCGTTAATAAAAAGAAGAAATAATAATGGCCCCAGTACAGAACCCTGTGGAACACCCGCAGTAAGGGTAGTTGTCTTTGACTGGAGACCATTCAATACAACCTTTGCTTTCTCCCGGATAAGTAACTTCTAAACCATATTAGTAGCCCTCTATCTATACCTAATGCTTTCATTTCACATAACAAGACTTCATGCCAGACATGGTCAAACGCTTTTGAAATATCAAAAAATACAAAGAATACCTCCTTACCATCATCTAAAGCTTTTGTTACATCATGATAGACGGAAAGAAGTTGAATAATAGTAGATTTCACAGGAAGAAAACCATGTTGCACTGGATTTATATAATTCTTAAGAAAGGCATACACTTGTTTAAAAACTACTCTCTCGAAAATTTTGCTGACACAGCTTAATAGAGAAATAGGTCTGTAGTTTTCAGGTTTGTGTTTTGCCCCACCTTTGTAAACTAGCACAACATTTGCTATTTTCCAGTCCTCAGGGTACACACATTTCTTTAATGAGTAGTTAAAGATGAAAGTTAACTTGAAAGCAAGAATTTCACCACCTTCCTTCAGGATTTTGGGACTTATACCATTGTTCGTCTGTTTAAGGTTGTACTTCGGGTGGTGTACCTTGTCTATTGGAACTTACACCGGCAAAATATTTATTTAGAACTTCGACTTTATCAGCTGTATAATGAATATAATTTCCGGATAATCAAAGGAGTTATTGGATTGCTATAGGAAAGATTTGGCAATTTTCCACCATTCTTTACTTGAGATTTTTTTAAGACTTTATTTTATCGATTATATTTATTTATATTTCTCCTTAGCTAGACGAATTATTGACGTCACATGATTCCTTTGCTCCTTGTAGTTTAGTATAGCAGCATTAACTTTGGTTTTACGTGATTTCTTGAATAACTTTTCTCGTAATATTATTTGTAATTTTATTTCTTTGTTGATCCAAGACTTGTCGCGCTGGTTAATAATAATAACTTTGTTGGGTATACTCACGCCTCCTTGAAGGTTCAGCGAGGTCCTATGCACGACATCTAGTACACTCATGCACGGGCCTTCCTCTCGGAAAAGAAGTCGATAAACAGTCACAAATATACATGCGTCTGGTGCCAACAGAATTACAATGAGTAAACGAACCGACGCTTGTCCAACAAAGGCAATCCTATATGTTATCCGTAACCTTTGCATTTTTCATTAGCAATTATTATCTTTTAAATTTTTTATTGAAACCTCTAACGCTAAATGCTTACAGTATAACTGTATGTTCTGCTCAATCATAACCTAGCAAAGAAGCCTTTACATGTGAATAGGAATTTATTACAGGCAAATTCATAAGTTAATTCATAATTATCTAAAATGTATACTTACCAGTAATCGGTATAGCTGTTAACATGGGTCACGGAGTACGCCTACTTCTGCCCTGTTTCAGCCTGCTGGAATACATATCATAGTATATGAACTGAGTATTACACTATTACCCGGACAAAGTCGGTGTCGCAAGCTCAGACCAACAAACAAGAGAACCGTTATGACGAGAGACTCCACACCATTGTTAGATTAAGCTATAACGCCATCTGTGAATCATAATCGGCTGTAGCAATCATTCATCTTTGGCCAATTCATAGAAGAGGTAATTAAGAATGCTGAGAAATTATAATTCTAAGATTGATGAGAGATGTGCCAAGATTGGCTTCCACATTAACATTGTCTTATGACAACTCACCCGGCAAGAATGAAAGCAAGTGTGAAAATGATCCCGAAAAGAAGTTAATTCTACCTGTCCTAAGTAATCTTTTGCAGCATACTCGCCCATAAGAGCGCGATGAATTCCTCAACTTCAACTTCTCGGACAGGGGCTGAAGCTTACAGTTCGTCGTTTTGGCGTACAGGCCTCGTCATACTACTTCATGTGACAAGTTGAAAGGGCGGTAAGTTTAAAATTTTTAAAGTTGAATTATAAAGCAGCCTCGTTTGTGTGGGAATACCTCAACATTCAGGATCAATAATCAAGCCCTTCTCTGGCCTTGTGTAGCGAAATACCAGTATCAGACACACTTTTAAACCCTAAGGCAGATCAGTCTTAAATAAAATCAGAGCAAGACATTTGTTTTCATGGTCCCACGCATTCATCAAAACGATACGATAGCTGATGACAGTTGTTGTTGCTAACTACCCCTCGTCTGTGCACTATAAAACCAAAGCAACGACTGGTCAGCAGACAACGCTTTCGTTTATATTTAGCCAATCATGTGGCGTTTTATATAAAGTGCGAGTCCATACAGGGCTCACAGCGTGGCGGGATTTAGCTTCATGTCTGGAATCTTCGAACGGCATGAGTTTCAGTGGGACGGCATCAAGAATATCAACATTGTTTTTCACACATTTATCGGAGTCTGCTGTGATAGGTGGTGGTGTGAGGGGTAATGTGTGTGGGTTGGGAGGGGGAGGGTTGGAGAGAAGAGAGTGACGGGTGATATTAAGCTGATTATGACAAAGATGGAGGAAACATAAAAATGAAAAGTTACTTGTAAATATGATCTTAAATGTTTTTTTTTATTTTCTTTATGGAGAAAAAGACACTTGAAAATAATTTTTGTGTGGTGGGTATTTGAGACCACCTGTTGGTATTTATAATCTTTGTGTAACATGTTTAATAAATATTTTTGCACTAGAATTTGCCCTTAGCTAACAAATGTGTTCAACCTGGATTTGAATCATGTTTGTATTATTAATATGCACATAAATATTATCATAATTCAGGTTAAATGCATATGTTTGAATATAAACGACAAATTTACATTCAAATAAATTTATTACACAGGCATCACGTCCTTATATAGAAAAATTTTTTGCAACAACTATAAATACCAAAAGTTGGTCCCACATTCCCAGTATACGAAAACATTTTCAAGTACCCTTTTCTCATGAAAAAAAATAAAGAAAAGTATTAAAGACCATAGTTACAAATAAGTTTTGATGCTCTTTCTTCTGATTTTGGCATCATTTTTATGTTTGTTTTTTATCCTTTAACGGTACATCAATGTATGACAAGATAATATGAAGATTCAGGAACAGGCAGAAGGGAAGGGGAGGGGAGAGGTGGATGAGGCTCTGCTAATCTGCCAGGGCAGAGAAAAGATAAGTATGGAGAGATCCTCTTGTCAGTCTAGCTTATTGACCATGTTTGCAGACGACAGCTGGTGTATATATTGGTTAAACAGACCACCATTAGGCATAGCTCCTGTAAAGGCACTGCGTAGATCTTCCCTGCGCAAGTTACATTAATCACATACATAAATCCAAAACCAGAGTGACAGGTGAAATCACAATTATATGTGAAACGTGGGGACACTACTGCACTAATCAAAGCGGTATCACGTGAATTCAAACTGACAGGGCCAGGTCCAGATAAGATGTGTAGCGATACACGCGTTAAGATCATGTGTATTGCCAACCCAAACATGTAGGATAATTCATGATGTATAGGTTTTAGTGCAAACGCCGGCCAAGCATGCATACAACGCTGGGCAATTAACAGGTTAAGGGAGTGTGTAGTGCCAACCAAAGCACAGGGTAAGGAATTTTTCGGTCCCGGGCAAACCATAGGGTAAGGATATGTACAGTGTCAGACAAAGAACAGGGCAAATACCTGTACGGTGCCACCCACACCGCAGAGTAAGGATGTGTAGGGTGCCGGGCAAACCATACGGTATGGGAAGCGTACTGTATAGTGAACAAAAAACAGGCTAAGAATATGCACACCATATCGTTGATAGACGAATGGTCTTCGGAAGAGTTTAGATTATGCAAAGGCAATCTACAAGGTCCCAAGAACAGTCAAACCGAAGGAATCTACAAATTCCATGTCCATGGATGGATTTTGAACCCGTGTCTCGAGGGTCCTTGAAAATTGAAGCGGCTTTGCCACTAGGCTCGCTCCGTCTACAAGATTACGACCTAGACAACGAGATTAAAAAAATGTTATGCATGTGAAGGTTTATTTCAAATTATTTGCTCGTAAATTACAATTATGTACGTATAAGTAGAAATATTTTTATTTTCTTGATTTCAAATATAGAGCGTGATGTAGCCATCTGGTCAGTGGACATCACAGTGATGGATGGGATACAAACTTCGATGTTTGTCGCCGTAGCACAGGAGCCGCGTTCACGCAGTGTGAGTTGTCGTAAGTCTATCGACACATTCAATTCTACAAGTCGATGGAAACAGGATAAACGTTATACATATACACATACAACTGTGCAGTTCTACAAACTGCTTACTCGGCGTTTGGGCTATCTTCCAGCGAATAGTCGAAATCAACCAGACAGGATATATTTATTTATTTATTTACTTGTTTGTTTTTTTGTTTGTTTCTTTGTTTGTTTGTTTGATTGGTGTTTTACCCCGCACTCAAGACTATTTACGAGCGCGGCCAGCATAATGGGACGAAACCGGGAAAACACCGGGAGAGACCTACGACCATCCTCAGGTGGCTGTACGGTAAAACTTCCCACGTACGACCGTTGCGGAAGCCAGAAATGAGATAAGACAAATCGACTCATGTGAAAGCGGTTTTAGTTGTAAACATGTTCAGGACATGTTTCAAGACCCCGTTTATAATGGAAATTTCAAGGTAATATGTACGGCTTTTACATTTTTTTTATGAGATTGGTCAAGCACAGTACGTCAGTTGAGTGCAGTTATCCGAGTTCATTCTACACTGGTAGCGAAGTCCATGTTTTTACCACACTAACTCCGGTATTTCTAGGAGAGTTTAGAAATACAAGAGTTTAAAGCCACTATATACAGTGGCTTTTAATTGTAAAACGCCCGTAAATAGGAGAAACATGTGGTGTGTGTAGGGTTCACATATTATTTCACACGATTATGTTATGGTCCTTACCGATGTTTTACAGTGAAAACATTGGCAGCTTCTTGCCAGGGCTTTTACCCATAATTTTACGAAAATTTTGTAACAGTGTAGAGAGATCAGCGTGTTTGTTCTTGCAGAGATTTGTTGGTATTTACAGCATTTCACTTAATACTCCAGAAGGAAATATACTAGTATGTATACAGTATTACTCTAAATATTCTAGAAAAATTTCTGACCTACTTTTGCCTCGTGTTTAGGGGGCCTTTCAGAAGGTGAACGTCTTTGTTGAATGCACTTAGAGTGTAACAGATGTCACAGAAAGGCCTGCTTGATATCATTGTAAGTTATTTTAGCCGCGTACGGTGCCCAAAGTAAACGTGAAACCTGCTGTCCCAGTCACCAGCGTCATACAAACAATTGATAACACTTCATCAAAGACTCGGCATGTATATATAACAAATGGAACATTTAAAGTGCCATAAATCAAAATACTCATCACGGCTTCAGATGTTTTAAGAGAAAAGAACACATTTATACAACCTATACCTTAAAAGAAAGAGCTTTACTTATAGTTAAATAAAATATATCATTTTTTGGGCGGAAGTGCTTGTTATTTGACTATTTAATAGTTAAACATCCAAGACTGAGAAGCCTTTTCATGCCGCCATTTTAACAGATTGCTAACGTCATCGTGCTTACCTTTGCAGGTATAAAAACACTCATTTGATTTTGTACTCAAGATTCAGGCGCACAGAAAAAGGTAGGGACGGGTAGGGATTGGCTGTATCTGTGAAGTGTGTTGAAGTACTGCCAGGTAATTTTGCGGGTATAAAGCATGACAAATGATAACTGAGAAAAAAGTCCAGTACTTGTGGCTTCAATTAAACAGAGAAAAATATTGTCCAATGAGTAAGTGCCCCCCACAATCTGTTTCTATGGCGATGGGAAATTTTTTAGTGTTTTTACACCTGCAGAGTAGCTCTTCTGTCTTTGAAGGTCAAAAAAAAAATCATGTAGATAACGTAATGGAGGGCTTCAGTGGGGACCGCAGCTCTATTTCTGATGATAGTGAATGTAACTTACAAGGCTACCAGTTTGAATCGCAGAGGGGTGAGGTTGAGAGCAGTAGTTCAACCTACCACGCATCAGGCTCAAAAGGGTGGGAACCTGAATTTCTGGCTTTGACAGGGGCAATCTGTGAAAGGACAGGTTGCGCTCTCTGCCTTCAGCACATCGCAATTCAGACACATTTTGGCAGCCTACAGCCACGCATGTAGGCATGATGTAACCCTCTAGTACATCTCAAACTCTTCCTTTTTAGAGTTGGGTTAAACAGAACTTAAAGTCCACGATCTTCACGATGTACGAACATATTTATCTGAGACTGGAAATGCACGTTAATAAAATAGTAGGAGTAAAAGCTGAAGCACAGTGACGTCACAATGAATATTCAAGAGGAGAAAAGGAGGATTGTCATTGGACTAGCCTAAAACATGGCGGGACTTTCTATGTGCCCCGAATAGGTGGATTTTGTCAAAAAATGACGATATTTAAAAGAGTTTGTCTCTTTCACGAAACCTTTAAAAAATGTGAAAAAAAAAATAGTATTCCACACAGTTTGTATAGCTCTCTCATCAAAGATGTAGGTTGTATAAATGTGTTCTTTTCTTTTTAATCCATGATTCAGTGCAGGCTTACACCTGCGCATGCAAAGGAGGAGGTATAATAAGGCGAGAAATCTGCCCCTGGTGGATGCGATAAATTGATCAAGAAAGAAAAATTCCTACATTACTTATAATTATATTTTAAAGGAACATAAAGGTAGAAAATTAAAGTTTGACCTCATCCTCAGAAGAGGGAACGATAAACGTGAAAAGCAAAAAGTCAATGAAAAATGTTAGACCTGGCCCTCTGTTTTGATAACTCGAACAACGATGACCCAGTTCGCGGTTTGCGGTTAACTGATGATTGACAGTCATCACAAGCAAAGTAACTGATTTCTGTCTGCAGCGGGTAGTGCTAGCCACTTTCACTTTCAGTCCCTTATCATACCTCCTCCTTTCAGGAATACTCCTTCAGCAGAGAGTAGGTTGATGATTGCAGTGCTGGGTTTACTGTGGTTGAGGTTATCAAAGAATATTCTATCAGTATAGATTGTTGAGTTTTCGTTGGTGCCTTATCTTAACCTTGCCCATCTGTCGTCCAAGACTTGATTTATAGCATAATGGATTTAGCAGTGGTTTTCAACCATGTACCTAACAACCGGAGCTTTTCTTCAGGAGCTGATAATTCTCGCTGAAGTTTCATTACATCTTCGTGTTGGTCCCTAATGACCTATTTGAGGAGGCGCCTGAAAAACACTAAAAAAATAGCCTTACTATTTATATAGTAATTTCACAAAGAACACCCTCCTAAAACTGTATTCCCTAGTTTTCGTTGGCCCAAATGACACATACTGTCAAATAACTAGATGCCTGGCCTGTAACATATCCAAATATCATCAGGGGTTGACCCCCATTTTTTCAAAATAAATCAGCTGGAATGCAGGTACCAACCTCCTACCACCACAGAGCGTTGGGGGCACTTGCCCATTGGATGATATTTTTCTCTGTTTAATTGTAGCCACAAGTAATGCACTTTTTTTCAACCATTATTTGAAAATAACGACATTACGTATGTCGGTATGTGCTTGACTCCATCTTCTGAAAACAAAGCTATAGCCGAAGTCCCTGTCTTGATTTAATGAAGATGGCTAAAACGTTAATGCAACGCTTTGCTGTAAGGCATGCAGTGTATATATATTTATGTGAATATAATAACGTAACCAAGGTATTCTTTTCTTGCTGAATTTCTGTATTGTTTTCGTATGTGTACCGGGTCATTGTAGTGGTATTTGAACTATCCCAATACATTGTTTTAAAATGAATCATCATGCCGGTGGTGTTGTCGTTTTGGTTCATCAATAAAATTTAACCAAGAACTGAAAATTCGTCACGATTTGATTGCATGCAGTGACTAATTTTACTCTGGTGATCTCGCACGGCCTGTACGAGAATATTTTTCAGTCGAAGGTAGGTTTTTAACCTGATCGCAGATCGGATGTCACAGGGTTTTAAGGAATAACGTTACAGGCCTATATTTGTAGAAAATGAGGATAAAACTTTCCCCTCTATAGTTATACCTCTTTACAGTTTTCCTTTTCAGTAAAAATTATCAAAACGATGGAGTGAGTATCAGCGCAAAAAGACCTGTACGTTTGTGCTTGGAGTAGAGGCCTGCCTGTCTAGTTCTCAGAAATAACAATTAAATTATACAAGCTATACATAACATAGATTTTGCACAGCTATATACTTCGCGTTGTTTGCAAAATGTGAAGTGTCGCTCGCCAGTTAAGTGTCACATGCTTCGAATGACAAAATTGTGACTATGTAAAGGATGTCATTCAGATAGACACAATGCACGGAAAAGGTAGATTTTCTCGCATGATTTCCTAACACGGCCGCTTTCATTGAATCAGATATAGTATACCCGGATTTTGAATGAATGTCTTGGTGTTGACCGGTATATGCTCAAAAGTGGTCCACTGATACGATGGCAATCAGTGTCATGTGAGTGGGGGGAGGGAAGGGGGGTGTAATAAACCAAATGTCAACACATAAAAGTGGGTATATTTACTAACAAAGAACTCCCCTCCCCTCGCGCAACGCAAGCACTTATAATAACACAGTATATGTGTTACCATGTAGCATGACCACGTTATCTTTGTAAAACTTACAGGTGTATAGTTTTACACTAATGCTCGACTCACTTTTGTGAGTATAAGCCCTCTATATGCGCACTTCCAATTTCATTTCGGAAGAAATTAACGAGCTTTCTCAGAAGTGTCGCATAGATTTCCGCTTCCATGCACAAGCCGCTCAGAGTGTATGCCATATTTGATGTAAGGCTATCTCCAACGCTATAACACCACTGAATCCTCCGCGTAAGAGCCACTGTCGATTGCTGTTTGGCACGACTGGCCCGATAAAATTGCAGAGCCTCTCCATCTCCCCTGACCGTCGCCGGCATTGAATCAACACATAAAGCGTGTCCAAACGACTGAAGTGGAAAACGTTTTATCCAATTGGCCATGCATGATCTGCCGTTCACGAAATCAGTTTCACTCACGTAACCGTATATACTTATGAGTCCAGTGTGCACTTTATTTACTTCCTCTACTGCTTAGCACCATGCTCATGAATTCTTCACTAATACGAGTGAGTTACCGCTGGTTGGTTACTTGGCTAGTTTCTCACCAACTTTCACCCATGAGACGAACAAAAATGTATACCATCCTGCTGGAAGTTAAGTTACCTTCAACGAATGTTGGACTTTGCAAACTGCCAAGCAAGCGTCATAGACAGCATTTACTCCTTACAACGAATGTACCGCTCTATGTACGCTCGCTTTACATAAGTTCCACGACTAGAGACAAGCTTGGCCTTTGGACCCTGTGAGACATATAGGCTTGATTTGGCTTAGCCTCACCACTCACATCCTGGCATGGGCTGTTAATTATAATGACTATCATTAAAAATTATTTAAGGTATCCTTTGGAATCGTGTTGTGCATCCTTCAGATGAAGACAATGCATGTGCATCGAGTATTAATAGTAAGAAAGGTGTCCTCCACATGTCTTCTTGATGCGGCATCGCGTCTGGTGTCTTCCAAATTGCATTCCAGTGAGGCAGCGCTGTGAAAATGTCGGCGTTGGCGTCGACCTTCTCTCCAAGCGACAATACGATGGTGATGTTAATTGAAAGCTATATGCCTATGTTAAACTCCCAGCGATATCAAACAAACGCAATCGATTAAGAGCTGATGGGGACATTGTCAGAAACGATATGCAAATCAGCCCTCTCTATCTTGTCCTGAAATCGCTACCATCTGTCTTGTAACACAAACGACAAACAAGAACATATGTACCCGAGCATGACTAAAGTCCTCATTCCTTTAAATACGTTATCGATCGGCACAACGTGTGTGTTGGAAAGATATCTCGTTAATTACTTCCCTTTGCAAGTTTCGCGGACTTCGCGACACCCGACAGATCAGTGTTATTTTCAGGGTGGTTTGGTTGTCATCTGAAGTCCTTCCTCACTGGATCCCCTAATGACGGATCCGCCATGTGAGCTATCTCTGCCCTATGGACGTGCTATCTGACCCTTGCAAAGACACGCGGACACTAAACGTCAGTCCAAGAATAGTACAGGCTATAACCAGATCACTGGTAATTGCAGAAGTTTTGTTCGCTAATGTAAAACCACCGATTATAGATTCATGCTCGTGGACCTACTACATTCTTATGACATACAATGAATGCGTTTGGGTAATTCACATCGACGAATTGAGTCAAGATTCGAAAGAAGCTACATTTATACTTACTTAATTGGCGCCGTGATGTTCAAGTGCGAGTAAACCACCTCCCTTTGCACTCTGAAAAAGTTTTCCCTCAGATCCGTTATTTGATGGATGACGGATTGCCTCTCCGTTGATCTAACGGATTAATCTGTTCCTGGTTACGGATTCGTTATCTAATCCGTTACCAGGAACAGAATTATCCATTACCCAGAACGGTTTAATCTGTTAGATTAAGGGAAACGCAATCTGTCAGCCATCATATAACAAATTTAACGGCAGGTTTTTTTGAGGACAATGTATCTAGTCCTGACAAGCTGCTGATGGAGCCACTTGTTCTCGATCAGCCACATATAGGAGAGTTATATATTGATTGATCGATTCACCAGGTACCTCCTGACTTAAAGCCCTAGCGGAAACAGGGCGAGCTACATGACTTGGAACACCCGACCTCATTGGTCAATGGCCTGACAGGCTCAGTTAGCTTTTACGTCTCAGCCAGCAAATAATCAGAATTACAATCCACGTCGCCAATTACCGATAAACGAAATGCACCATTGAGTTCAATAGAAAATGTTGTTATTTTTTTTATTGATAACATCGCATGGTACACGTGTGTACAAATAACACTAAAGGCTGATGTAAATGAAAGTCATGTGAAAATTACACAGAATTACCGGTATAGAGTCAACAGTACAGGCTAAGAACACCCACACACGTTATGTATAGGCCTAACGCACTTTCGCATACATATATACATACATATATACCGAGCGCCCTATATACCTTGGGTAAAACAAATATTTGTAAGCAATGTAATATAGTTTTATTCAATTTCCCAGTTAATGCTTATTACAGCCTTCCATACACAAATCAGTTCAGACTTTCAGCAAACCAACTTGCATGAGTTGCCTCCCCTCAGGGAAAAGGTCATCAGTTAACCAATGGGGGGAAGAAGGGCATTGCTTTATGGCAAAATTGTTTTACCTTTAAAACCTTTTGTCTCACTTGAAACTACCCTAGGACGGCCTTTCATAACCACTCAAACTCAACACTATTTCCACCTCATTTTGTTCCAATGAATCTGGTGAGAACCTTGCTTCAAAACACCATTATGAACATATTTTTCTTCAATATTATACAAAGAGACAGGGATGTATCAATCCTCGGCTTTATATGCCCTCCAAAAATTAAATCCAAGATGCTGAAATACACCAAACATTTCTAAAACCAATCTTTAAACACATCTAAATGTACAGAATAGCAGATTAGTAGTTTTTTTTAATTATTTGATTGGTGTTTTTGGTGAGTATTTCATATATACCACAGTGGCTAACATTATGATGGGAGGAAACCAGGCAAAGTCCAAGGGAAACCATTTGCAGGTTTCCGGCAGACCTTCCTGCATACATGCAGGCGGAGAGGAAGCCAGCATGAGCTGGACTTGAACTCACAACAAACGCATTAGTGAGAGGCTCCTGGGCCATTGCACTGCACTAGCACGCTAACCATCAGACCACGATAGCCCCTAGCAGAGTGCTAGGCAACATGCTTTATGTCCTGGCTTGAAGTCAGGGAATCTTGTTACGTACATGTATCTGGCGAAGTGCGACCAAGCTGTGATAGGCTTTCTCTGATATCCGTTATGTTAATGAACGCTCCTCCTTAAAACAATCAATCAACTAATAAATTGGGCTAAAAAAATTAGCTGGCTTAGAGTGGACCGAAGATGATTCAAAGTTTGAATCTGTGCAAGCCCCTTTCAGAAAGGTTCATAAAATGATATTCACTGTAAACACATATTGTGTCTGTGATAACTTCATAATTACAGTGGGGTCATTTTACATGCAGGAGAGGGTAAGGGAAAATCAATGCCTGTATATCGTGCTAACTAACAATGTATGGAGGAAAATATTCGTACATATACCTGGTCTCTGTGGTGTAGCTCCATAATAAACTACATACAGGGGGTGGTATCAGATTATATTACAAACTGAACAAACTTATCATAAGTAAACTGGTATCTTATAAGCCCTAAATCAGGCATTAAATACAGTTACATATTTACATGAAACACTTTTTTCTACTCTTTTCTGTAATAATGAACAACGTCTATTTTATACCAGAATTTAGAGAAACCGCCTATCCCAAAAAATAGACTGCACAAGGTAACAACAAAGTCTACGTACCGCATACAAATATGTTCCCAAAACCTGTTGATTGGACAGATATGTCTGAAACTGTCGTTTAAAAAAAAAATAATAAATAAACATAAACACTGTAGGATTTGGAAAAATAGAGCATACATTTTATGAACCGCAACAAAAGTTATTTCCAAACAGATTGTTTTGACAGATTACAAAAAAAAAATGTCATTGCTCCATCACTCCCAGATACAATATTCTGCATGGATGTTTCCACTCAATGGAAGTTGTCTCGTCTCCTGATAAATGATAAGATTCAAGTGCATTAAAAATGAACTATATACAGATAATCAAACTGAGTAATGTACAATTATCAAAGAAACGGTAATAGGTTACACATTGCTGGCAGTATTAGATACGCTGGTCTCTTTCCATTGAAAGAAGATTACAAAATTGGGGGAATATATACATGAGAGTAAGTCTGCAAATAATCAATGGCATTTCCATGACCTAGGGAGATAATAAACAATAAATTATCATTCACTGATAAACACTAAAGGCTCAGAACATTAGATTCTGTTATATTCTCACCCATGTTAACATTTATGTGTTTTTCTAAATCCTGTGAGACCGAAATGTATAAAAAACGACAACTGTGATTCTGCTTCCTCGAAATGCATAGGCAATGAAACAAGCCATTGGTCCAAGCATGACTTTCACTCCTTCAGTGCAGAATACAGGTATGCTGTATAAGTACTGACAAAAGGACATCCCTTGTACTAAGGAGAAATACGTTTACTCTAAATCGATATGATATGATGCCGACTCGAGCAAAGCTAACATTTGCAAAAGTTCCAACAGCAATCTTGGAAGTTGATAGCAGCTGGTTCCAGCTTCGTGTGCTTGCTGCCACACAATATGTGCCAAATCTCACAAAGATCTTCAGCTATTCTTCTCCTCACAACGGAGGCTCCAATAACCCATTATTATCTGGAACAATAACTCCGTGGATTCCAGGCGAATGGAATGTCTTTCTCAATGATGGATTTTCCAGTAGTGTTGCTGCCAGAAACTCAAGGACTGTTGCAACAATGCTCCGTAAAGCCGTGAAACACACATATATTTTTAAAGGCAATCTACATGATTCAACTGCGAGTAAAACTTTGCCTGATTAACATATGAAAGAAATTCAATGTTGCCAAATCACTAGCTAGACATGATTTTTTGATCTCAGAACCTTCTCGGGTACCTAACCATTCTGGGATTTACTGCAAAAGTGCATAGGTTTGATTACAGGCTCCATACACGCCCTAACGTAATGTAGGTCAGACGTTCAATGACCAGCTGTCGTTTCTTGGCACATGTAAGAAGACCATTGATCCAGACATGGTAGCAGGGTTAACCCACATTCCAAGAAAAGACTTTCAATGTGCACATCAAAGCTGTTCACCTGGTGGAAAAAGCTTTTATGTGAAGAAGGCAGCGTTAGGTTTACGGCAGCACCTGTCAGTGTACCAGCTGTCATCTTATGGTATGAGAGAAACAGATGCTGAGTGGCATTGACAAAGAGTCAAGCAACAATGGACGGTACATATAGATGAATAACAACCAGCATGTGTGAAGGTACACGAGACAAAGTAATGTGCTACCTTAAATCCTAATGTAATGTGTAACTGCAATGCAACTTGAAAATATCATTTGTAATATTTTTAAGACTAAAATGTGCTGTACACGTAGGAGCATATATGACTTTCACAGAAATTATGAAATAATGTGTCCAAATAAGGTAGCATTCATCTAACATGTCAAAACCTGCATTGTTTGTCGTCAAATCTGATGAGAATTTAGGATTATTCCCACTGGCACGTTTGTTATAATCGAAAAAGAAAACATATTAATGCCAATCAAAGTGCTTTCAACCTGGTGCAATCAGGACAAGATGATTTTCATTCTTGTTGCCCACAAGATGTACCAAAAAGTCTTTTGCTAATGTATAGTCTAACAACTGTTAATGACATAATACCTACAGAACGCCATCTACCGGGATTGTCACAAAATACCAACAACAACTTGTTGAAAATTCCACTAAATGATGCTTGAAGGTGAGATAATCTCAGTTACTACAGAGAAAAGACCTGAACTAAGAGAACAGATATCTCAACTACTCTTCTGGGCTTCATAAATGTGCAGGTGATGTGATAATCCAGTGTTGAAGTGAGATAATCCTGTGCAAAGGTGAGAAAATTCTACAAAGGTGAGATAATCCACTGCGATGGTCACTTAATAAAGTAAATGGTGGGACAATGTTACAGGGGTACATGTACAGCATAATAATATACATCCAAAGCCTGGTAATTTTATCACAATAAATCCATAATATGATAATATCGCGATGTAGGTATCTCAAAACAGAAATCTTTTTGGCGTGGCCTCTTTATGCAGACCCATATTATGCCGGCTATGGCGAGTAAGAAGACCAGACCGTAGATGAGCCCCAGGATGAGGGCCAGAGTCAGAGGGTTGATCCCCGCCGGTCCGCGCCCTACCGCTACCCTCGGGGCAGTGGTCGTTGTTCCTAATGAGGTGTTATCTACAATACAACAGGCAGGGAACAATGAAGATAAATCCAGGCAAATTCACATACTGAGCAGAGCAATAGTCTGCACAGACTTCTTGTACAATACTGGTTGAAAAGTGACTGAATGAATGAATAAAAACTTGAGGTTCTGCTTAAATTCTACCACTGACATACTATATAAGCAAATCAGGCTATGTTTTATTAATAAAAATAATAATGGTATGGAGAAATTCACTCCAGACATTCAAGTCAAGACCGCTGAAAGTGAGCTATGGTTTACATTGTTAACAAGTGTCGTTCTCACGTCGTGCAAATGTAATAGAGCACTATCAGTCAAATGTTTGTGTAAATTCCTCTGTAGCCATTTGCCCTCAGTGAATTGAGAATACTGGAAATGACAAATAATTCAACACTATAAATATGTATCAATGTATGTACCAATAAATACACAAGTTTTCCTTATTTTATCACAGACTTTAAATTATAAAGCAAAATTCATGTGCATGTACAGGCCAAGGCTGCATTCCCATAGATATGTCATATCATCTCAAATAAAAATAGGATAAATCCTGTTTCATCTGGTTGTTGTCATTTGACAAGTCACATCATGTGAATGTCTATTATGAAACAGAGCTTGTGCTATTTTCATTTGACTAGTCAATTTGGAGGACTTGATACAACAAATCATATTGTGCGAAAGCGGCTCAATTGTTAACCACATCTTGTCATACTTTTAAACAATTTTTTTTTTTGGCAAAGTATCACGTTGAACAACCATGAACGTTCACACCCTGCAAATAACTGATCATTACTTTCAGTTAAAACACTTCATTTGCCTATCCCAAGAATTAATACTTAAAGTTGACAGTAATGCTCCGGTAATCACAGAACCGGCCATAACTTATGAATATGATTTACAGCAGTACAGATAATAAGTGAATATAAATGAAAGAATGATCAGCAAATTGTCATCTGCACACCTATTCATTCAGAAATCACATCAGGAAAACACATACATGTACAGTATGCCTAGAAATGTACCGCCTGTGTAATTTAACACCAGTCCTAAAGTGGACATTGTGCATGAAAATAATATATACCTCACATTAATAAAAACAAGATATTAAGCATCATACAAACATATGTAAGACACCATAACAAACCAGTGGTTAAATACAGGTGACTGGATATTAAGTGAAGTAGCTCAGGTAAAGCATTTAGTGATTAGGTCTGAAGATCAAAGGCATTATATACTGGGTTGTCACGAGTGGAGGTGCGACAAAAGTCATTGAGCCAGCCCCTGGTGGGTGTGTTTTCACAGTAACTGGTAGCCTCAGAGTCTATGTAAGAGA
Source organism: Acanthopleura granulata (assembly GCA_016165875.1). Classification (NCBI taxonomy): domain Eukaryota; kingdom Metazoa; phylum Mollusca; class Polyplacophora; order Chitonida; family Chitonidae; genus Acanthopleura; species Acanthopleura granulata. The sequence goes on from JABBOT010000010.1 coordinate 17,352,844, forward strand.
GATAACTCCGTTCACAGCTCCGTAAGCTACTGTGATCAGTGAGGGAGGAGGTAGCGTCAAGCTTAAGTCGGGCGTAGCAGCGAGCCCCCCACCACACCACAAAGGCCAGCAGGAATATGAAGAGGAGGCCGAATACGTATGCGAGGATGATAGTAATATAGGTGAAGCCTGATTGGCCGGTTATGATAGGATGAGGAAGGCCAACGGTGGAACCAAGTGTGGGGTCATCGGCAACTTCTGTTCCGTTTTCAGCTGTGGGCGAGACAAAAACAGGCCCTTAAGTTCTTGTGTACACATCCGTTCTTCATACCAAAAATGCACGACATACCTGCAATGTGACCCATGTACAATCTTCAAGTAGAACCACCACAACCACACAGACAAATTTATACCCACAGCACTCCAGTACAACACATCCATACAACCCCTCTGTTCACCTCAAGATTTCCACATCCATACAACCTGACTGTGCATCTCAAGATTTCTGCATCCATACAACCCGTCTGTTCACCTCAAGATTTTCACATCTATTCAACCTGCCTGTACGTTTCAAGATTTCCACATCCATACAATCTGACAGTGGACCTCAAGATTTCCACATCCATACAACCTGACTGTGAACCTCAAGATTTCCACATCTATTCAACCTGCCTGTACGTTTCAAGATTTCCACATCCATACAATCTGACAGTGAACCTCAAGATTTCCACATCCATACAAGCTGCCTGGGCACCTCAAGATTTCCACATCCATACAACCTGACTGTGCACCTCAAGATTTCCACATCCATACAACCTGACTGTGCACCTCAAGATTTCCACATCCATGCAACCTGACTATTCACCTCAAGATTTCCACATCAATACATCCTGCCTGTATGTCTCATGATTTCCACATCCACACAACCTTCATGTGCACCTCATGATTTCCACATCTTTACAACCTGACTGTGCACCTCAAGATTTCCACATCCATACAACCCGTCTGTTCACCACAAGATTTTCACATCCATACAACCTGACTGTGGACCTCAAGATTTCCACATCCATAAAAACTGCCTGTACATTTCAAGATTTCAACATCCATAAAACCTGCCTGTGCACCTCAAGATTTCAACATCTACATATTAAACCTGCCTCCAGGTACACCTCAAGCTTTCCACAATCATACAACTTGCCTGTGTGCCTGAAGATTTCCACATCCTTATAACCTGCCTGCGTACCTCAAGATTTCCACAACCAAACAACCTTCCTGTACACCTCAAGACTTCCACATACAGTCTTCCAGTATTACAAGTCAACATATTAAATAAGCCAACCATTCACACACTCCAGCAAAACGCCTCATCTGTAGAAACAAGACATTACATGGAACCTGGAACACCTATGACCCTTACCTAAAAATCCACATCCAAACATGATGGAAATTCAAGGTTAGTACGACACAATTAGAGAGATTACATGGGTTACTTTCCTTTAAGTTAAATTTTGATTCATGCATTCAGAAAATTATGGAAACATTCTTCACAGTTATCTCCCCTGAACCTTCCATATCAGCCAACACCACACAGAAAGGTTCAAGCAAAAACCATCACATAAAACTCAAATATAAAAGTTAGTTACAGACTTTCTATTGCAAACAGAAATATATGAATATATCTAGACATTCAATACTTCTTAGAAACTATGAATGGAGATTGACAAGCTTCTCTGCACTCGAAGTAGAAAAATTTATAAGGGGAAGTGACTCAAGTGTATGAAGGGCCAGGTAAGTTAGTGGATTGCTTAGAGACAAACATGCAGGGGAAATAGAGAGGATGCAGGTGGTGCCAATATAGGAAAGTACTTGAAGTTACACTCACCACAAACTTTGCCAAAAAGTCCAGAATCTGGAGGGCAGTAGCAGTAGAAGTCATCAATCCAGTCTACACAGCGCCCTCCATTCTTACAGGGGTTTGGGGAGCAGTCGTCAATGTTCACGCGACAACTTGACCCATTAAAACCTGGGTAATACAAACAGGTAATACAAACTAAGTGCACGTTTTACAACATTACTATAGAGAAGGCAGTGAACTTACAATAATAACAAACAAGTTATTAAGATAAAATGTCTCAAAATAAAACATTTTGAACTTTGTTATTTTTATCTGTACAGGTTTTTTAATGATTTTGCAAAAAACAATCAACTTTACTTATGAGGTAAATATTACATAATGATCAGCGAAAATATATCACAATCAAATCTACACAAACTTGATATTTTTCAATAAAATTGTCACAGAAACTCTTTTACCAGCCTAAACTAATCATATGAGAACTTGACAAAAGAAATGTGTTTTATTTGAACTTTCTCATAACTGAATATAGCACACCAGACTTACAGGTACTCACCTTTGGGACATTCACAGAAGTATGTGAGATCATCCCGCTGTAAACAGACGCCCTCATTGAAGCAGTAGTTGGTTCCACATGGTACATATGGTAAGCCAGGCAAAGTCTCATCTGACAAAATAGCCAACTTTACCTTAGGAGAAGTTTATTAATTCAACAGAATGCATACACTACCTGAACTTGCCTGTTTTTTCTGGCTGGGTAAAACAGTGTTTTTCAGGAAACAAATCAGGAAATCTTTCCTTTCCTATGTAAATCTGTTATGGGATGTTAAAAACTTGACTTGAAAAGTATACCAAAAAAAACCTTTTCAATCCTACATCACTGTGTTTTAACTGCAGTTTAAAACATTTGTTCCCATTCAGGACATTAAGGATACTACTGTTAATCAAGCCAAAAAAAGTAAATTCTAGTGACTGAAACGTAAACCTGTCATATAGATGCACGTTCTAAAATCATAGCAGTGGAAAAAGAGCATAAGGAACATCACACATTAAATGAATGTCGTGGAAATGAATACGGAGGTAATCCTAATCAAAGGCGCAGAAGATAAGACATTATTAAATATTAACTAATTTGCTGGTTGTGTATATCAGGAGGGCGGGGGAGTGGGGGAAGTGGCCTGGCTTACTGCAGATCTTCCCAGTGAGGGGCGGGGGGCAGTCGCAGTAGAAATCATCGATGGACCAGTCCAGACATCGGCCATTAGCCAGGCAGGGATTAGGATCACAGTTGTTCAAGTTCTGCTCACAATTCACACCACTTGTTCCTGTTCAGTCAGAAACAAAGGCTATTCATATTATTTCTTAAATAACGTTCTTTTCAATGGGTAAAAATTATTTCATTATTTCACAACATAAAGCCTTTGGACTGATCGCAAATGGCGGATAGCTTGTTGATCATACTATTCATAAAGATAGCAAGAGCATAACTCATGCATTTGTTATTTGATTATTGTAAGAGAATAAAGTACTTTAATTTATTACCTGAAATTATCTGAAAATAATCACCCAAGTTCTGAAGGGTTTCATGTGATGAACTAACCAAGACTTGGGTCCACTTCCGCCACCACAGAACCAAGGAAACTGACACCATTAGAATGTTGAATAGTATCAGTAACACAAAATACTTATTTATTATTTATTTGGTGGTTGTTTTATGACAGCGGTTAGCATTGTGGTGGGAGAAAACCCCATGACCATCCGCAGGTTGTTGGCAGACCTTCCCAAATACAACCAGAGAGTAATACAAAATAGTAAGAAACTGGGGTTGATTTTCACAAAACAGAAATACCAAAACTGATTAGTTTCAGACTCACCTTTCATGCAGGCACACCTGTACCTATTGATCTCATCAATGCAGATGCCCTGGTTAAGACACGGCCTGCTGGCACAGTCATCTATGTTTGTCTGACAGTTAAACCCTGTGAAGCCAGGTAAACACTCGCACAGGTATGTTCTGCTGTCAACTTCCTGCAACAGTTGAGGTGATAGTTAATTTAGGAAGCTGGTTACAATATCAATGTCATAAGGATAGTACCAGGTTCAACCCTAAGCCATATCATGCACATTTACCTTGGCTTCATGCCAGTAATTTACAGCGACAGTGCTTCCTTTGGCCAAACAGGATCTACTAAGTACTGACCTGCGTTCACTTTCACAAAACTTTTCTCGTAAAAGACATCATCTAGGTTATAGCATCGTGAGTCGAAGTGATTTATGAGAAAAGTTACAAGAAATTTTTGTGTTGTGAAAGTGTGCCCAGGAAGGTATCAGCATGTTGTGACGGGGATGGAGAGGGGGGTTCATGCTCGGCATGGTTTTCCAGTGAGGCAGCACCAGCACATTAGAATATTGAATGAATACCGGCTGATGTGTGGTACCAAAGCGTGAATGAGCTTGCAAGTTCGTGCATCCACCATACAAGAATAGAAACACAACAGCAGACTGAAATACAACAGCCGGCATTCATTCAATAATCCATTTATCATACTCCAAACATCAATCAAGTCATCTAAGCAGCAAAATTTAGTGGCCAAAAATGAAATTTTGTAAGTTGTAATTCTTCTGTGAACGTAACAAAAATTTATATTGCGCACAAAAGGTGTGGTGTCAATGAATGATGTAACGTTGCCAATGCTGTTGTGCTATAAAAACACTGCTAGTGGTGACAAGCAATATGAAATATACGCAGCAAACATGGAATGCAGATGTGGAAGGTATATAATAAATATCTTTAATGACTGAATTAAAAATTTATCAGTATTGGAATTAGATGGCCGGAATATGACTGCTGTGGAGAGGCCAAAAATAATGTGACATTCAGATCAAAGTCATTTTAGGTATTTCATTGACCACAACAATGACATATCAAAAATACTTCCAAGAATTACTCACAATGCATGTTCCTCCATTAAAGCATTTCTTGTGACACAACAGTTCTGGAAAAAAGAAACAATAATACACTTCTGAGAGATTATCAGTATGCATGCTACATGTAACAAAATTAAATAACCAGTTACAAACAAAATGTTTCACACATGCATGCTGACAACATACTTTTTGTTCATGATAACAAAGGGACTTCATTGTCGTTTATGCATGCTGACAACATACTTTTTATTCATGATAACAAAGGGACTTCATTGTCATTTATGCATGCTGATAACACACTTTTTGTTCATGATAACAAAGGGACTTCACTGTCGTTTATGCAAGAACCTTGTTTTTGGCCATACAAATATGTATTGCATCTTGTGGTTTATCATTTCCACCTCTCACTCGAACAATATTTATGGTATTCAGCCTTCAATGTGCAATATCCTACTTATTATTTATACCCTCAAAGTATCATGATTTTGTGTACTTAATGGGTTTTTGGCATTATTTCCAGCCCTAGGCTGTCACAGACATGTCAAGAGCGTGACATCGTGTACATGACATGTCATATGACGCTGCGTCCTCTTGCGCGAGGTGAGAATGTAGCAGTTGACTAAATTTGCATTATGACATCATTTCGCTGAGATTGGAAAATAAAATGTTTCTTTCTGACATCACAACGTCTGGGTGTGAAATACCAATGTGTGATATTTCACTGCAGTGAAAATAACACTTTTATCAGTGAGGGAAATACTGTGATTTCAGTGACCTATAAATAATAAATGTAGATTCACATACAAAATGAAATCACTTACTTGTACAAGTTTCTACCATTCTCTGGGGGTATACACACCATCCCATCTGTACAGCTCTTGGATACTGATTGCACATTGCAGATGTAAAATAAAACACAAATATCTTCACTAACCACTTTGACAGAATTCCCCATAGTAGCCCTCCAGGCAGACGCAGCTGAATTCTCCAGGCTCTCCCTCCAAACAGACAGCACCATTAAAACACGGACCAGAGGCACACTCATCAGTGTCTGAAACCAAGCAGCATTACAAAGGTGATATCTACATTCACGGTAAGTGCCATCGGAAGTTTAATGTGATCCTTTTTAATTTGCTTTCTATACAAATCTATATACGCCACATATCAAAACTGGCAGACTGATCCTAACATGCTGTACCGGAATATCACATAGAAGAGGTACATCACTCTGTTATTTATTTATTTATTTCTTTGATTAGTGTTTGATGCCGTACTGAAGAATATTTCACTTCTGCGACGAGAGCCAGAACCATGGTGGTAGGAAAACGGGCATTGTAACACCTTATCTTGAAGAGTATTAATTCCTTTGGCATAATATGCTGATTTGATAAAAATGGCTGACGCGAGCAGGTTGAGTTCAAACGATTGTCTGTGCTTATTTCTCTGACATTTGTTGCAACTTTTACGTGGAACACAAGAATATGACACTTCCATCAGAGGTGACACCAAAGGCTACAGAGTGGGGTGAGTCTTCTTCTTCTAATTTTTGTGACACCTTGGTTGCCCTTTTTAGCTAATGTATGCATAATTGTAACAGGAATACAAAATTTCTTTTTTCTCTCTTGTTTAGTCCAACTAATGACCAATATATCAATGTCTTTATTTTTTAAAAAAACTGGGCGAGAAATGTAATATTTTGTCTTTAACAGCACTAATATATGTCACAATAATTAGAAGAATTAGGGTATCTACTAAAACTAAACTACTATACTACTGAAAGCAATTCTAAAGAAAAACTGCACTCAGCCTAAAGACTGATTGGTTAATGGCTTAGAGAGGGCACATTTAACAACTTGGTGAACACTGAGACTTACCAAGTTCACAGCTGTCGCCTGAGAACCCTCGAGGACAGCGGCATATGTACGAGCCAGGGTCCCCTTCCACACAGGTTCCTCCATTCATACAGGGATTGCTGTCACACTCATTCACATCTGCAGGAAGAAGAGAGGTAGTCAGTAACACTAAAAACTGAATTTGTTGGAGGACTTGATAAACTTTCCATTCATTATACAAACACAACTATAAAAGCACAAAAGTGTATATTAATACATGTTACTGACATTGCACCATTTTTTATTTTTTTCCCAGAAAGGACAAGAGTTTTTAGACTAAAGACTGACTGATTGATTGAAATTTTTTTATTGTTTGCTCTGACCAATACTCACTCACCAATACTACAGTGCATTCCCTGGTAGCCACTTGGACATGCACAGGTGAAGTTGCCAAATTGTCTCCCTTGAGTACAGATGCCATCATTTTCACACGGGTTAGGCAGGCACTCATTGACGTCCATCTGGCACTGTTTACCTGTCACACCTATGGGACAAGTGCAGGTGAAGCTTCCACCTGGCTGTCGATTACAGGTGCCTCCGTTACGACATGGCACTGATTGACAGGCGTTGATTTCTATCTCACACCTGCTCCCCCGGAACCCAGCAGGACAGGAACACCTGTAAACACCTGGCCCAGGCTGGCTACATCTCCCGCCGTTCTGACACGGATTGGGGTCACACTCGTTAATGTCTTCCTCACAGTTTGGGCCCGCGTAGCCGTCCCGACAGAAGCAGATGTACGTGCCAGGCGGGCCCTGGCTGCAGCGACCACCGTTCCGACAAGGTGAGGAGTTACATTCATTAACATCAGTTTGACACTGGGTGCCATTGTACCCATTGACACACCTGCAGAAATAGGTGCCGGGCACACCTTGCTCACAGGTGGCCCCGTTGTAACACGGCCGCGACTCGCACTCGTCTAAGTCTACTTCGCAGTTGCGCCCCGCGTAACCCGTCACACAGTTGCACGTGTAGGTTGCAGGTCGGTTCTGTAGGCAGCTGCCTCCGTTGCGGCACGGTTGCGATGCGCAATAATCCACCTCCCCCTGACATGTCAGACCGCTGAATCCGGCCATACAGGTGCAAACAAATGTCCCCGGGGGGCCTTGGCGACAGGTACCCCCATTCCGACAGGGCGTAGCTTCACACTCGTCTATATCAGTCTCACAGGTAATCCCAGTGTATCCCGCATCACAACGGCAGCGGAATGAGCCTGGTGCACCCTCCACACAGCGGCCATTTCTGCAAGGGTTTTTAGCGCACTCGTTGATATCTGTTTCACACCTCTCGCCTGTGAAGCCTGTGGAACACGTACACGTGAATCTTCCTGGGATGGCGTTGCTACAGCTTCCGCCATTCTGACACGGGAATGACTCGCATTCATCCTTGTCGATCTCACACAATTCACCCTCATAGCCCACGGGACATCGACAGATGAATGTGCCTGGGGGACCCTGCTCACACCGTCCTCTAGCACACGGGTTAGGAAAACACTCATCTATATCCCCTCCGCAACGCTCTCCAAAAAACCCCTTAGGGCACTCACAGTTATAGCTGCCAGGTCGCCCTTGGGTGCAGGTGCCAGAGTTCAGGCAGGGGTTTGACAGACATTCGTCAATGTCCACCTCACAATTCACACCTGTGAATCCTTGAAGACATGTACAGGTGTAATTACCCTGTAAGTCTTCACACCTGGCGCCGTTCTCACAGGGACTCAGCAGTGAACACTCGTTTATGTCTCTCTGGCAGAGGTTGCCAGAGAATCCTGGCCTGCAGTCACAGACAAACTTACCGGGTGCGCCCTCACGACACGACGCTCCATTCTGACAAGGGCGACTTTCACATTCGTCAATATCTGAAAAATCAAAAACATATCATATTTCAGCACATCCATCGCTATGCTGTTGCTATCAACACTAGGAAACAATAGGCCCTCTTTATAGTACGAATGATATATTGTGCACATCCCACACATGACCCCACATGCAAATAATACGTATGTCTTCTGTCTGAACTAAAAAAGTTGAAATATCAGCTCAAGGGGACATGATACAGAGTGTGTAGTGTCTGTACTTGAGGTTTATAAAGGATTGCCTAGTCAACACACCAAAAACTAAACATGCCCACCAAACATGTTCCCATTCAAATTTGTTTGCTTGAGGGTATAACTTGTCTGGTAAAATGGTGGTATCAATAAATATCCAGGTTTTTAATTGACTGACATAATGCCAGTTTCTGTCTTAGACTGATTGACAGTGGGGATTGGTGGATCTGCTGACTCACCGATCTGACAGGTCTCCCCAGTGAAGCCAGAAGGACACAGACATTTGAATGAGCCAATCAGATCACTGCAGGTGCCTCCATTAGCGCACGGACCACTCTGACAGTCATCAATACCTGAAGAAGATAGTATCATACATAAGTAATTTATAAAATGTTGGATTAAAGGATAAATGAGATGGATCTCTAAAACACAAATTATATTTAAAAGCCAAATGAAGAAAATTATGTCACAAATTTTTTTTTTTTAATTTTTATTTTTAATGTTCATTGTTAATTACACCTCTATTTTATGCATATTTTCCGTCAATGGTCAGATTTTTTCGGAAATGACGTCACGAGCGTGGCGAAAACCCCCTAAGTGAACCGAGGCCTGGTTGCTATATAGATGAACCTGAGCATATATTGAATCAGCGCCATTTTGTTTTTCTGCAAGCAAACAACAATTCCTAGATATTTTTCTCCATTCAGAGATGATTTGGTGTGCCATTTTTGGTTGTTCCAGCAAGACTAGGAAGGATTTAGGCCTCAGCTTCTTCCGATTTCCTCGTGTGACATTTAGACTGGCATCGATAAGGAAAACGAAATGAACCAACTTTTCCCCAAGTGACCACAGCTGAGTTTGCTCTGATCACTTCACTCCTGCTTGCTTCGAACAAAGTTTGACTGAAATGGCCCGGTTTGGATATCGCCGAGCCCTGAGCTTACTGTGACCCGATGCTGCTCCAACAGGTTTTACATGGAGACCCTTGCTGAGAGGATTTGGATTAAGTAACAAGGAAAATGAGCAGTCAACCCAGGAGGTCGACATTGAAGAGGCCCCAGTGTAGGTAAGGTGACGTGCTCATGCTCTGCAAGATCACACGGCGAGCGCCTGCCCCTATTCGGTCAGTATCCCCCCTCCCCCCAAGTGGTTTTAATGGCTTTACTTCACCCTTGACGTCACCACTGCAGACAACTTAATTTTCAGACTGACCGCTAGGGACTTAGGAAAACTGTACTTTAAAACCATTTTTACCCCACAAAAAGAAGTTTGAGAATTTTTTTGTAGTTGAAAACATTTAAACATCGTAAACAGCATATTACGGTATAAATCCAAACAATTTCATGCATCCTTTAATAAGATTAAATAAAAACTTCACCATGTACCAAAAGTTGACTGAAATTTTTGTACTGATATTAATTACTGAGAGTTTTATTCATATTGTCATCTTATTACACAAACTTGTCTGACTTACCTAGCTCACAGTAAACCCCTGTGTACTTTGGCTTACACATACAGGTGACATTCTTATCCCCTTCCTCATAGCTGCATGTTGCCTCATTTTTACACGGAGCACTCAGACAAGGATCTGAAAAACAATAACTCATATTTCAGATCTTCTAGTGTTTATGTGATACAAAAGCCATTTACATGTACAATATACAGGGTAGTGGTCACAGAAAAAGAAATCATCAGGTCATAAAAAAGGCCGCTCCCATCCAAGGGGAGGTAATTCGTCATAATCCAGGGGGGATAACTCATTTATGCCGTAGAAAAGACTAGCTTATGATACAAGCAGGAATTTTTCGGGTTTATTGTTTCAATTTTTTTTCTGTTAAGTAAAATGAAAGACACAGAAATGAACAACACAAATAAGCATCAGTAACATAGCAGCTGACTAATTTCTCCTCACCTGTAGCTTGTCGTCTTTGTCTCTCGAGGATTGTGGCTCGATACTCCTCCAGCAGTTCACTGTCATGTGACCCTCCATCCTCACCCCAGTTGTCCTCAGAGGCCCGGTAGTGGACTGGTCTAGGCGGGTATCGTTGGAGAGGCTGTTTTTCCCAGGGATCCAGTCCGAGAAGAGGCCTCTTGTACTTGAGTCCTTCATCATGCTCATTGTGGTTGTGTGAGTTCCAAACCTTTCCACTAACTTCGTTATGGTCTAATTTAAGTGAAGACAAAGTATACCATGAAATACCGTTCACTTCTGCTCCATGATAACATCTACAGCATGCACATGGTACTTCTGGTGTCAGCAAAGTCGGATATGGACAAATAATTGAAAATTAATAACTGTACAAACAACCTGACTTCAAAGGTACAAGCAGTGATTTTTTTGGAGGGGGGGAGGAATTAGGTATTCTGATCTTATTTGATCTAATTGTGGTTTAATGCCATATTTGAGAACTTTTCATTTAAACAATGGTTGGTTTAAGTGGCAAGGAAACGAGAATGAAGGGGTAAACAACAGACCTTTGGCAAGTCAATGACAAACTTTCCCACAAGTGATGTACAGGAATGAATACCTTATTGGTGGAGGACAAATGGTCTTTGCCAATCTCTAGACCATGCACACGATCCCCCAAGCCTTGTTTACAGTTTACTGCCACCAATGCTACATGAGCAGTGTGACTCACCTCATCCACAAATTCGCTTTCACACACCAGGTTTGAACAATGAGTCATATCAATTTAAAGTCGAGCACTGTAACCACTTGACCATGGCTTTCTCCCTGATCTTTTACATTAAGGATAAACTTGCTTCAACCTTACTAAAACATGTGCTATAGTTTTCCTTTCATTGCACAAATATCGTAGCAAGTTGGACTCAAAATGCATCAAAGCAGCAGCTGGCATACCTGAGATCCTGACATCACAGAGCACACCTGCCCAGCCTGGGTGACAGATCTTCCTTCCCTGCTCATCACAGGTGAAGTGATCAGAAGGACGTGCCTTACATGTCACATCACAGTCATCACCAAATGAGCCATAACTACAGAACCACTGGACAGCAAACAGAAAAGCATAGTATAGTAAAGGAAAAACACTGATAAAAAGTGTACTTATTTCCAGACCAGGTTGCCTTGATTAACACTAAGAATATATTCAATTAGGCTCAAACACTATATCAACATGTGCATTTTAAAGTCAATTTTTGCACTTGAGTAATCTGAATTTAGACATGAATTACAGACGGAACAAGTGCAAGTAGGTATGTTAACTTGAACATTTCTCATCACTCTACAAATTAAGAAAAGACAGTACACTAAAATCTGTGAGTAAAAACTACTCAAAGGGGGAAATTGGCTCTTAAAAGTCTTATAGTGGACCAAATAATAATAATTCACAATTACTGTTGCGTTATTTAATAAATTTGTCAAATATAAATTTTTTTTTCACAGAATTACCAACAAAAACCAATAGCATATTTTGGTAGGTGTAATTAAATTTTACTTTTAGAATAGTTCAATATTTCATAAATTATTTTTGAAATTTGTCTCTCCCAAAGTCACATAAAATTTATTTCTTTAGTTAATTATTTGACTGGCATTTTATGCCGTACTCAAGAATATTTCCGCAGCATTGCAGTAAGAGGGAATCGAGCAGAGCCCGGGAGAAACTCAGGGCCATCCATAGGTTGCTGGCAGATCTTCCCACGTACAGCCGCAGGAGAAGCCAGGGTGAGCTGGACTTGAACTCACAGTGACAGTATTGGTGAGAGGCATCTGGGTCCTGGGCCCCCATAAAATTTAATACCGAGTCTCAACAGCAATACATTTAGCATACGGCGTTCTTACTCTGGCAAAGACGTAATAATCCTTATCCAGCTCCTTGTGCTTCTCGTCTGTGAATGTCTGTTCCACTTTCACTCTCAGCCACTGGTCATGACCCAGCTGTCCTCTTGGGAAAGTAAGAGCAGACAACTCTGACCGGCTAACTTCCAACTCCTGTCCACCCAGTGTCCTTTGTGAAACACTGATGACAAGATCAATTGGCTGAAAATATGACAGACAAGTTTATTTTCCTGATATCTCAGGACAGTATTTATTTAACTGAGAAATAGTTAGCATGATGTAAAGGACAATGAAACAAAAAGAGCACTGGCACAAAAATAGCATTGTACAAAGATGGACCAGTAAACTGACCTGTCAAAAAGGGCGTGTAAAAAGACATTTTTCAGATAGGTAGGACTGACCCTAATATTCTCTGTCAATAGAACCTTTTGTACAGCACTTAACAGCTTTGTAACATTAACAACAGGCTGGCACAGAGCAGAAAAAGTGAAGGGATTATGAAATGTTGTCTTAGACATGATCCTCAAACAAGTGACATTTCACGTGTGCCAGTTCGGGCCGGAGCCAGCACAACTGCCGGAACGAAGTCAGTGCAGATCTTCGGCAAACACGGGCCTAAACAGACGGTCCTGAGTAACTGCTTAAAGGTCACAGGTTACGGCATGATGCCTGCAGGATTTGGCATGCAAATGGAGAAGTGCTAACTGAGAAAATGCAGGTTCCACCAGGCTTCAAATTTTAGCATCAAATTTAAAACTTGGAGAAAATTCTTTCCTAACTACCCATAAATTACCAAGGTATTATTTTTAGAATATTTTTTCAAAGCAATTTTTTACAGCTTAAGGAAAAACAGACATTGTAATTTAAAGATGTAGTCTTAATAATGTAACTTACATTAAGAAACGCACATGGGAAGGTCTGCCAGCAACCTGCGGATGGTAATGGGTTTCCTCTGGGCTCTGCCCGTATTCCTCCCACCATAATGCTGGCCACCCTCGTATAAGTGAAATATTCTTGAGTACAGCGTAAAACACCAAAAAAAATAAATAAATATATAAATAAATACATTAAGAAGAGTATAATACATGAACACATGTACAAGTTATTTGGTCTACTTATTCATAGTCAATATGATGTACTGGATGTGTACTGGAATGACAACGTTTTCCGCTGTTCATCAATTGAGGCAGAAAAGTACTGCAAAATAACCCTTGAACCTACACCAGGTGAGCACCTATAAAACAGCCTCTGCCTTATACTAGTACCACCTTCAACATAACCCAGCCACAACCACTCACCTTTCTGAAATGGTCTGTCTCAAATCTTAGAGACTGGGAACCTTCTTTCTCTGATGCCTCCCTTAGCGCAGTGCCATCTGTACAACCTGAAACATAAGTACATGTATATTTATTTCTTTATTTGTTTGTTTAATTATATTTCTAGTACTCATTAATCATCAGTCTGTATGTTAATATGTTATGAGATCATATATCTACAAGATATAAAATAAATGTCATTTATTAAGGTTATATTACATTGAAACTTGAAAATTATTTCAGGCATGGCAGAGTCAGAAAAAGGGTTCAGAGTAAAGTAAATCACAGTTTAGGTAACTGGTGTTGCTGTCTGCCAAGACATAGTGGACTCTGCCCATTATCCAACATGTCAATTGCTTGGGAATAATTATTATGTCACCCAGTCAATGAGTCTGTGAGTGTTTGGGGTTTAATGTCGTACTTATCAATGTTTCAGTGAGTCCTTCTGGTGTGCGCATATAGTGTGTCTTCTTGTAGCAGGCCAAGTCCTTGCCGCCAAAGTGATGCATCACGCCGAAGACACCAAACATGACACCTCACCCAGTCACATTATACCGATCAGTCCTGTTTCATTGCTGAGTGCCAAAATGGCAGTACCATTTTGAAAGTCTTTTGTATGACCCGATCTAGATTTGAACCTGGATCTCCTGACCTCAAGGCAGATGCTCTAACCACTAGACCACCAAGGCAGTCAATGAAGTCTTTTTTCTCAAAATAAAACTAAACATTATGAATCTGAAAAAGTACACTGTGTCCTGATATCCAATTTTCAATGTGTAGAGCTGGTGGTATGTTATGCATCACAGAGCAAAGGTAATTTTACTCCGAGTATCAGAGATTTTTATAAAAAGCTGCTATTTGGTGACGGGTTAAAAGAATCAGATAAATTTGGATTCATTACTAGATCCATTTTTTTATTTTCCTGAGACTGATTTATTCTGTCTATTTATTCTAACCCTAGTCAAGCTGAGCATGTTAGTCCTTATCCGACCCTTCTGTAACACCATTTTATTCCTTCCATGTACCCATACGTGTATGTGCAAACAAAGAAACGAGCTCAGCATTCTCTGAACATGCACAGTAGAGGTACACCTGAGCGCATGGAGCAGACGCTAACAGCGCCTACCTGTGAAGTGTTAGGATCCATGGAGTCCCTCATCCATGTGTTAACACAGATAGGGAGCGTGAGCCGCATTCTAACCAGTTCTTTTCTCAGATGACACTAACACTTACACCTAGAACAACACACAACAAACAGGTGTTTCCTAAGGTGAGTTAGTCACCTCACGACCATGCAGGTATACGGCCACAGGTGTGCTAGTTGACTGTACTACCTGAATCCCATTACACCTGCCCACAGGAGAACCTTAACCAGCTACCCCAGGATATCCTTATACTTCTTCGTACTGAGGTTAATTACAGTTTGAAGCTGAACAAAGCTTCAGCCACGTCATTACTGTACCATCTGATGAAAAGAAGATTCCAGTGCACATTAAAAGAATTATGATCTTTAAATAAACGTAACATCTGTGGATAACCAGCATTAGTAAGAATATGTAAAAAGACATGTAGTGACAGGCTATAATGGCCACCTACAGGCTAACTTATAGTGTGGGGACTTGTCTGGCAGTATTTCAATATATTTTCTTGGCACAGACATGGGAATTGCACATACAGTTTTGGTCTACAAGAAGTCATGTTTTGAGTTCACCTGCAGCAAATTATGGGAGAAATCCATTCTGGAGATTCCTTTAAGACAATAACGTAAAGGCAATTTCCACTAAAAAAATGCAGAGTGACATTTCAGCAGTGAGTGGTGGGGGATATTGAAGTTCACTGAATGTTTGCTTTGTATGTTCAACATAAAGCCACAACATCTCATATACTGAAGGAAAACACTTCCTGCATCTGGGTTTGTTCTGTCACACTGGTAAAAATCTTCAGGGACTAGTCGAACACGACTGATTCATCCTATGATTTACTCAATCAAAATTAACAATTTCCATATGTTTACACATTCATACAGATGCAAACAATAGGGCCTACAGTGTTTACACTGGACTACTGCCCTTCTAGAGCTTACACGAAAGACAAAAATTACACACAATTTCATCCTTTCCATTGTCATTCTGCCCTTCCATTCCAAAACAAAACCAACAAGACGGAATCCACAGAATTACAGAATAATCCTCTACATTAAGCTCCTAGCAAACTTTTAAAACTATTAAATGTGTGCAGTTCTCACAAGTCACAAAAAAACCAAAACAGGATAAAACAACAGGCAAATTTATGGAAACAAAAGACATAATAAACCTTTAAAAGCAAGAATACTGATGTAATGTAGTTTTTATTTCAATTATCTGCAGTAAAATATGGAAAAAGAGAATGGAAACTATAAAAGCTCTTTGGATAGTCACAGTGCGGAAAATTTTGTCCATGGCAAAGCTACGTAGGTCCTTGGCTGATTCCAAGAGATCTATTGATCTCGGATGGATAAGTTGAGGGTTGTTCAGTAGATACGATAATATCCTTTTACAAAAATTGAAGTTCCAGAGTTCCTGAACAATTCCTTACAAGTTGAAGTTTCAATGAGCTGAACAATATTGTGGTAATTGGGCAGTTATTAAAATATGTCTGCACCAGTGGGTCCACGATTGCAGCATACTTCTGACAAGAAACTGCACACAGCATTCAATAAGCACCATTTTTTCTTTGTTCTACCATTCTGAACTGTTCAAAACGAAAACATAATGATATAATCTGGAAACATCACTACAGGTTCACTATCAGCTAGGATAAAAGTGCAAACTATACTTCCAGGAAAAATGACCACTCGTAGACCTTATGTATGGAATGGGATCCTTGTAGTATGCAACACTAAGAAGAAGAGATTTACATTATAACATGAAACAATACAGGTACACCTATATCTGTAAGTCCTTACATGTAGTGTGTAACCCTGGCGGAGGTTGGCGAAAGGTTAGCTGGGGATGCTTACGTATAAGGCAGGAAGAACTTAACACACACACCATGGATAGGCTTAGACAAGATCTTGTATTTCATGACCAGCTGGATGGGTAGACCATAGACCTTTCCAACCACAACTGCACAGCATACATTAAGGCAGGTCTCTTATAGCTCCGGCCAGAACCTCACAGAAAACAATTAATTGCCCAGCTGTGAGAGTCCCAATCAGCACAAGGCTAACTAGGATTTGTGCTTTTGTAACATCAAAAACACTGCATTTACAGAAAATATAATGCATACGTCTAAAGACTTCTAACCATTACTAAATCTATGGTATAAATCCAAGGTATACTCTATGAGCATGTTAAATATAAAAAAATCTACCATATCTACTTTTCTGACAACACAACATTTAATCCCAAAGAAACAACTTAGTCATTTTTAATTCTACTTTAAATGTATTATAACTTTTCAAATATTTACAAAGCTATAGTCTAACAGTGACAATGTTAAAGTACATGATAACAGGAAAATACCCATGTGCAACATCTCTACCTAATGTTACAAACTAGTTATGAAATTTATCCTCAAAGCCATGAGACTTAACACACCAATCTAGCAAAAGGGCGGGAAACTACAACAGCCGAACTACAGCCTTGCTTCAAGCGGAATATTCATTGCATGGGGACAGTTTTCATCAACATCAACCTGTACAGTATGTCTACGTCTACCTGCGACTCCCAGGGTGATGGGAAAGTTTACCCGACCAGTCTATCTTTACCTGGCCGCAAACACTAATTAAAGCAAGTTTGTTTAAGACACAGGTAAGGTTGACATTTCATTGCCATCCTCTCCGGTAAGGTCCTGACGGGAACTCTGGTCTCTGAAGCCAGCATGCAAGTACAGGCCTCTCAGATCTATTTTACAAACATCATACTAGCATAACAAACAAAATACCAAATGTTTTCTCTTTTCACTACATCTTAGAATACCTTAAACTGTTACTTTTGTTGCAACTTCCCCAAACCAACAATCTCGGTTTTAAAGAAAAGTTTTGCATTTTTCTTCACTGCGAATTTCAGTTTTGAAAACAAGAGACCTTCTTCAAAAATAGTTTCCTTATTGCGATTTTCAGAAGTAAATATAACAAAGCAAGCAAAGAGATCAATGTGGTATGCAGACAGAAGCAGGCAGGATCATCATACCTGTGGTTGTATATCTGCTTGTTTACCTGGACAGGTAAAACCCTGATCACTACCCACCAGCACATTTAGATGAGAAATCCCCGAGTTAATAGGACGATCCAGATAAGGCCTGAATCTGTGGGGGAGGGGTGGATAAGGGGCCCCCTTGTCTGACCCTGAGAGACAGGGTTGTGTGATCCCAAGTCTTAATCATAACATTCACATCCATACCACATCACACAGGAGCTCAACTAAGTCTGAAGATATTCACACAAAATAAACAGTACACATTTCCCCATGATCAACAAAAAGATCGAAACATTTTCCCCAGGGCTTTCCAATTTCATGACATACATGTAGATTATTTCATCAAGAACATGGACGTGGTAAAAGAATTCTGGGCGTGGTATTGATCTTAAATAAAAAAGAAACAAATGAATTAAAAGCAGTAAAACAACAAAACTTGCAAATAATTGCATAAAAGTGAAATACATATCTACTGATTCTCTGCCCATGTCTGTAATATTTGAAAATATTGAAAATCCATATCATGTACATGAGCTTAGAATAGGACGCTGTATTCTAGAGTTTCCTTCAATGGAAGCAGTTCCCGATGAAAATCAACATACTGTAAGGTATTTCATGGTTTAAATCTCTCTCTGCACCTAGAGACAAATATGTTAACAATGGATAATCCCACCATTTACCTGGCCTCATACTGGGAGTAACAGACGTCTTGGCTGTCCAGTTAAGACATCGCTGTACAGGTGTGCTGGCCGCTCACCTGTCCAGGATGGTGCAGGGAGTGGAGCAGCGTATGGGTGAGGGGTGTGTACATAGCACAGGGGCACCTGAACCCAGCAAACACGGCCTGTGTGCCGAACTCTCTCACACACACTTCTGGATTAACTCAGCTCAAACATCTCCTCTCGTGGCAAACTGCCTTCAACCTGCCAATTTCTACAAATTGTCATAATGTGTGTGGAAACAGTGTTCAAAGTCAGCTTGGCTGTGTACATAAACACACAGGTGAAGTGATAATCCTCCTCAGTCAGAACAGGGGCACACCTGTCTCAGACTTTAACAGGCAAAGATGCTTTGCAAACTCTCCAACAAGAATGATGGTATGATTGATTTAATATTATTTTTTGCCGTTTTATGTATGCAGTTCATCCACTGAAATGATTCGGTGCGGATATAAAAATTTACCAGATTCATAAAATGATTATCTCTTTGAAAATAAAAACCAAAAATATACAACACAGTCGAAGACAGAAAAGTAAATATAATACACTGAGTAGGTGACACCATTTAACACCCTTACCTCTCCAACAAATTACATTTCAACAGACAGCTGGTAATTCACATGTCACTTCATTTTATGATTTAAAATATTTACTTCTTGCTGCATGTACAACTACATCGATGTGCAGTTTTGAACTATTGAAACTATATTACAATAGTCATAAGGAGTTAAGTCTGTTATGATGCCTATGGTTGACTTTATGAGGGACATGTATCATTCGTTGTCACCAGAGTGTCCAAAAGTGGTGATAACCCACCAGGGAACACCTCACCTTGCCGGCCCCTTCAGGTAAGCCATGGTAACTAAGTCAGAGAGAGGCCCACTAGGCAGTGGCAGATTCATCTGAACAACGGTATAGTACCGTCACCACACTACACATACGCGAACACAGACCATCTATTAAGAAAAATTGCCACGATGTGGTTGAGATCCTGTGGCACTTGGCTATAATCATTCATTCCAGGGAACACACAGAAGTGGGCTTCAAAATGCTTTGTCCAAAAGATTTATTTTTACTCTATAGTTGTGTTGAGTCCTTGTTACCAATAAGCACAAGTTCATAGTTCATGGAAATGTATACAGGTCCAAAGTAAAAAATGTTGCTAAAATCAAGGAAGTAAAAAATATATTTGACCATAAACAGATTTACTGAAGTGTAGAAGTAAACATTTCTACTCCACACACAGAGACTTGAACACTACATAGAAATCTTAACCACTGCCAGAGTGGTTAATGTGCTAGTCCTACACAATGGGTCAGGAGTCAATCATTAATACAGTCGCTGTGAGTTCCAGTCTAGCTCATTGCTGGCTTCCTCTCCGGCTCTACGTGGGAAGGTCTGTCATGAGTTTCCCTTGGCTCTGCCAGGTTTCCTCCCACCATAATGCTGGCTGCTTTCGTATAAGTGAAATATTCTTGAGTACGGCATAAAACACCTATCATATTAGTCAACAATCCAAAACCATACATATGAGTAAGTACATGTACATTTAACCCCACACTGATGTAGGCCTGTATACGTTTATACATGGGGGATATCTGTACTGTGTGTTAAAAGTCTGACTGAACATTCTGACTCACCTGGTGTTAAGACAGTTCCCCTGCCCACAGTGCAGTCTGCCTCCTCTGTCTCCGCCAGGGTTAAGCTGGCACACACCTGTGCTGTCAGACAACACCCTGCCCCACCCCCACAGAGCGAGTTCTGGCTCTGTCTGATGAAGTCTGAGACATCCACCTCTATCACCACATTACACAACACCACCTGAAAATATTCAATATCAAGTATAACACTCCATGTATATGAAGTATTGGTACACAAAGCTATGTAAACAGCCATTTGAAATACAAGATCATATGTGACACACCGTCATATGAAATACAGTACACAAAATCTAATATAACACCACATGCATAGGACATACTGGTACACAAAACTATACAGTCAATCATTTGAAATACACAAGATCATGTATAACACAACACCTCCTGTAAGATATAGGATGGTATATAACACAACACCTCCTGTAAGATATAGGATGGTATATAACACAACACCTCCTGTAACATATAGGATGGTGTATAACACAACACCTCCTGAAATCTGAAACACCAGAAGGTAAGATCATGCACAACGCAACATCTGAAATTTGAAATACACATGTATAACTTAACAGCATCTGAAAAACACATGATCATGTACAACACACCGCCATCAGAAAAACACAACATCTGAAATTTGAAATACATAAGCTCATGTATAACACCATCTGAAAGACAGAAGATCCTGTACAATACAACAACACAGAAATACACAAGATCATGTACAAATAACCACCTTCTGAAATACACAACATGTGAAATTTGAAATACACAAGATTATGTGTAACACAACACCATCTGAAAGACACATGGTCCTGAACAATATTACACTATCTGAAAAACACAAGATCATGTAAAAAAGTCTGACTGAACACTGAACACAACACTTGAAAGACACAAGATCATGTACAACACAACACCATCTCAAATACACAAGATCATATACAACACCATCTGAAATAACCAAGATCATGTACAAAAATTACCACTATCAAAGGAAAACACCACTACATACAGCATGATGGGACTATCTAAATTACACAAGATCATTGATAACAAGCTACCCAGACAGGATACACACGTACAGAAGGTCAGTCTGAAATAAATCTCATGTATACCGTAATATCATATACAAAACATCATTTAGCATTGTTTAAAAAAAAAAAAAAGAATTTAGGTCATACATGCATATCCCAAAATGCAAGATGGAATTTTTTATATACACTGCATACAACAGGATCATGTCTGACAGTACCATCTGAAATACATTATAAATTTATGTAAGACGTCTCCTAAACACACAATGAGATAAAGCAAGAAATAAACATGTATTTGACACATAACAGAAGTGTATTCTGACATCATTATAGCTGAAAAACATCAACTACATCAGTCATATCTTCCTAAAAATGTTTTGGTTTTTTTTTTCTTTTTTTGTGACAGATGTTCTTCCTTATCTCAGTTTAAGTAGAAAAATACAAAACAGATCCATCCATGAAGCAAATCCAAGAAGTAGACAATAATGTCATTAACATGAGTATATTACAACATCTAAGATACCTGTGCATATATTAAGGTACATACATGTAATTAGTAATATCTAATTCTGCCAATTTGAAACAATTAATTTTAAAAAAAACCTGCAGAAACTTGAGGTACAGATATTCAGTGTTAAATTTATCACCATACATGTAGTTTCCAATATCACATGTAAATTAAATGTCATCTATACAAATAAAAAAAGCTGTCATCTGTCCTTTTCTGTAAACAAAAGGAGTGAAACTTACCTTTAAATATATTATGAAGAAAAGATATCTCATGATGACATCCATACTGGTAGTCCTTTTTATGGAAATAAGTAACTCTGCATAATAAGTAGATCAGATTCCCAACTTCTACGCCTCACTTTTTTTTCACAGGATCCGGGACTGTTTTAAGACACCATTTCACGCAATTCAGTCTACACACCGCTCTAAAAGGCTACAGCCTCGTCTCTGGCCTTCACAGCTCTGAGACTATCCTTGTGTTCAATTTTCTGTGGAATTTGGCAACTGCTTATTTAGGCTCAAGGCAGTACATTAGCCACCCTGTAGGTAAACAGAAGCGGCAGGAGAGAGGCGCAGTAAGAGCGGGCCCGAACGCTTTGTCACACTCACAAACTTTAAACCTCACCACTGTCTTTGGCCATCGCCAAGACAACGGTAAATGAGGGATGGTCTCCACCAATAAAAATCACATACCCATTAACAATGGGAAATTTTGACTAAAAGCCGATTTCCGACAAGGAGGACAGCAAGTGTGTCTGAGCAATCAACCCGCCAGCTATTGTACGCTTGGCGTCTAAGCTCGCATCTAGTACGTCAGGCAAACAATACGCGCAAATAAACACTGTACCAGCGCTTAAGGCTGCACTTTGTTCTCCATCATTCCACATTACTAAACTGGGCTACAGGTGTTTAACTGAGGTTTGAGAATGTCCAGTTATGTCCAGGCTCAGGTATTTCATACGTGATATCCTACCTGTCTACGAGGCCAGTGCACCCTGACCAGGAGTCCAACAACAAACAGCCCTGGCTACAAACCACAACCTACACATCACTATCCCTCGTTAAGCTTACTCCAACATCACATTCTCATTACCTGTCCTGTTTACCTAGGAAATGTTGGGAACAATTATAACACGTTAATTTCTAATTTTAACAAGGCTTTACGTTGAGGCAGAGCATCTCAAGGGACGTAGTCAGGTTTGTATTTTTAATCTCAGCTACCTGCAAAAGCAATTCGGAAGATGACCACAGGAAGAGGGAAGAGCTGAGGTTTTGTGTTATCTTCTTAACTTGATCTGAACATGTACCTTACTATTGTTCAGGGCAGGTAGCAGCTATATCCATGTAACTAAGTGAGGGGAAAGTTTTCTTTGCATGCACACAGTCATATAGAAGTCTACAGCACAGACATCCTTGTTTTCTTCCACACTCGAAAAAAAAAATGAAATATGTTTATAAATATGAAAAGTCTAATACATGTATATTTTTAATGTCTAAATTTTACCCAAAATAAAAACATCCAAAAAGCTTTCATCAAACATTTCTTTTGTAAAAATTAGGAATGCCTGAAAAGCATATACAAGCTGTAAAGAAGGCATATCAGAAGATGTATTAAAGAGAAAGTAGGTGCTTGATTTGTTAACCACTGACAAAGTGCGGAATCAGTAATAAAATATCATAAATATGAATATGGTAGATTCTACAAAATAAATGAACAATTTACAACATGATATGGCCCTAATTTTTGAAAGTAAACACTGCAAAGCAGCTGTAAATCCCATTTTTTGGCATGGCTCAAAGCAGCATTTGCTGATCTTTAGGTATGAGCCATGGCTTAAATCTGAGCCACAATTTATAGCCACTGGAGCTGTTCCTTTTTCTATGACCTGTTGTCTTCCTCTGAAAATAAATCATACTTCGCACAGTCCTTTCAACAAATTTAATACACAGAGATAAAACAAAATAAAAGGTTAGCAGTTGTTCTGGATTTATGAACAAGGTCACTGGTGTGATAAGAAGACAAAGTATCTAAATCTCTTGAGTATGTCTTCTCACACCAAACTGTCAGTTCCAGGCAGACCAGGCTGAACACAGCAATCTGAAACAATGCTAATCATAGGGCAGCCAGGTAAAATCACTTACCTGTCACAAACAGCCAGAAAATCCGTCCAGATAATGTCAAGGTTGGAAGAAAAACAGCTTCTCATACAGATACCTGCCCTCATACAAAGACATTATGAGACAGGAGACATAGGATAAAACAGAAACCGATTCTTCAGGTGAAATAAAAAACCCTCACTTTCTGGATGCTCATGTTTATGTTCAGCTCAGACAACGAAATGCATGTGGTAATTTAAATATAAAGAAAGTAATATAAAGAGTTTTAAACTGATCCCAAATTGCACTCCGTAACAGTACACAATATTTAATATGAAGAAACCAATACAATATCCTATAATTTTTTCTGTGAAGGTGCCTTCTAATGTACAGATTGTGAAATTTTGCACAGGAATAAAATTAAATTTTACTCATACAACAATGTTAGCTTTTCAAAAGTCTTTTGAGTACCAGTAATTTGGGGATTGCTCCATGTCATACATTGCATACCAGTATTTGTCTTTTCTCTTGGTGTACCTTTACCACACCTATCTCCTAATCAGGCCCAGAATCTCAGCCCATCCTAAATACCCCATTAAAATCAATGTAAGGTCATCACATAGCTCAGGTGAGGAAGGTCAGTCTGAGCAGGTAAGCTCAGCTCAATGCCCATTTCTATCTGGCCAGGTGAGATAACGACACTTCACAGGTAGCCAGAATACATCAGAATACCCCTGTAAGAAGGTCTGTATCCTGGGACCAGACTGTAGATTGAGACATAGTTGATCCTCTTTCAGTGATCAGCCAAGATTGATCAGCCCCAATCCAGATACAGACATCTGACAAAATGCCTTGTACACAAGGCTCCATGTGCTTCACGGGAGTTCTCTTGTCGTTTGCCTATGGAAGCTGTTACTTTAAACACAAACAAGTTTGTTATCCAGTGATAACTGGCTGTACACATATATGCAGGTGTGAGCGATATCAAAGTCTGAGGTAGCCCTGGTATGGCGCTGTATGGACCAAGCGTTGCCGATACTCATATTTTGCACTGGCCATTAACGTCATGCAAGCAAGCACAAGAAAAACAAATGAAGCCCGCGGCAGGCCACTACCAGACGATCTGGAACCAAGTCACCGTGCAACATTTTTAGTACATACTTTATTCACTCTGTTGGTGCCATTTTGGTTTCCTCGTAGGGATTTCTGCTGTCCTTACAGAATATTTCCTTGCTGGGCAGAGGCGATCACTCGACGTGCGCATGCACAAATACGGCGCCACCTAGCAAAATCCAACAGCACGTAAATAAGAACATGTGCTTATCCTGATTTTCCTCTCTGCACAAATGGTTTTTCAAATTTGTAACACTCCATGGTATGTGTAGAAGTAAGAAATTGCACCAAAATTACCAGTTTTTACACTATATTGCACCAAGTGTTCTTATTAACATGCTGGCAGAAGCACGTGTTCTTGTTTACGTACTGGCAGGTTTGGCTAGGTGGTGCCGTGTTTGCGCATGCGCGTTACACAGCTAGCATAGCCATGGCGACGGATGGCCGTGATCGAATCTGTCTAGCAAGTAGCCTAATGAATTGGACGATGAATGCTACCAACATAACGTCTAACAGAAGTCCATTCAAAAAACGAGGGTTATTTTCCTGTCCACATTTAGACGCTGGCTACCCGTTAAAATCTGTATGTTAGTCAATCAGCAATGATCAGCCGAGGGATCACATGTCGCAACAGTTTTGAAACGTTTGTGTTAGGGCCATATCGGCTGTTTCAGACCATTGCTTCGGTCAAAAATTCCCACAGTCCACCATGTTGAGACAACCGTCAAGAGAATCCGGTAATCTCCGTGATGTGGAGTTTTTCGGTGCAGGATTCACGCTGTTACATAAGTAGCTGAACAGCCGAAAACTCCCACAGTGTACAGAATTTACGATAAACAAAATTGTCAAGCAATCGCCAAGAAGTTAATATTGGGGCCACTGCCTAAAACAGTGTTTTCTATCTCACTTGGTATATTTAAGCAGATAAACAACAAGACTTTCTACATCATACAAAATAAATTTATTTACAAATTTTACATCACGTGTTTCTTTCAAACAAATAAATATATCAATGTACATTTACAACTTTATTACAAATTACATTTATCTCTGTGCCCATACAATATCTTATTAACAAGCAATGAGGACTGTAAAAATTACAAGTACATTCACTATGGCTTTGAAAACACTAAAGTTTTTAATGAACTGCAATAGGACTTTCACGCCTACCCATGACTGACGTTTATGTATGCTTCCTCATTCACTTTATAGCCCACAGGGATACTTCACTGGTTGAACCTGATGTAAACCAGTCGCCGGGTAAGTGTAGGAAGGTGCATGTATTTAGCTTGGATTTTCTCATTTGCCAGGGAATAGAAGCCTGACCCATTACATTCTTGTCACATTAACAAAAGAGAAAGCTCAATGACTTAAGTATAAAATCTAAAAGAGAGAGCTCAGTGACTTAGGTATGAAATCTAATTTCATTCCTCTTGACTGAACAATCTATGTAAATATGGAAGCTGAAACCACTGACACTAAATGATAACAGTGCTTATGAAACAGCATGCTTCTGTATAACAGCATTATAAACAGAATGTATGCAAGACTGGAAATAATTTTTAATTTGGTAGGTAACAGGATTCGCAAATTTTCTAGCAAATTCACATTATTCAAAAAGTTACACAGTTAATTAAAGGACAGTTTTGTCCTCGCTGTTGACCTGTCAAAATTTGCTGAAGGCACAGTTATTTCCCCTTCATCCCTTGTTTCCTGTGAGTTAGCTCAGTTGACCAGTTATGGCTGATTTACATGCTTGTGTTAGTTATACTGTTCCAATAGTCTGTTCTCTGAAATTTGGTACTTTCAGACATATCTACACACAATGAGAATTTATGTAGTGTCATATCTACAATATGTGCTGATTACCAAGTCATGTTGAGCTGTGTAAGGCAGCACAGTGTTCTTTCGCAGAACATACAGGTGAGTGCATGCTTTAGATGGTGTTGAATACATGTATATATAATGTCAATACACAGCTATATCAGTTATTGATATTTTATACATAAGAGAAATCATCTTCACTCAAGATATTGGATTAGTGTCATCAAGAAAAATGGAGATTTTGCTGAATCACTTCCCACCCATAATTCCAACATTAGAACCAAATAAACCTAAGCAAAAGACTGATACACTGTATCCATTTTCATGTATAACACTATATCCTTTCAATAAGAATTACATTGCTTGTGCTAGTAATTATAATACTAATGTTAGAAGGCAATATAATGTAAAGATGTCCTCCTTAAGATGATATCCATTAGATATGATCACAAAAGTCATCAACATCAACCTGTTCTAAGTTAGAGACCCCAGGCCACTTGCACAGAGCCCTCTGAATGTGACAAGCATGTAGCTACCATACCTACAGCGCTGGTTGCCGTGGTGGTTACGTACTCTCAATGCTAAGGGGCTTTGTGCAGGTGGGCCCTGGTTGCCATAGTAGTTACATGCTCTTAACGCAAAAAGGGCCATCTTGTTTATGCTTGTAATAAATGCAAGAGAAACATATTTACTGTGTTTTACCTAAAGTTTAGTATGTAAATGTGCACTTTCAGAAGCTCACAATGGCCTCAAAATGATACTTCTCATGTCAACACTTCATTTTTTCCGCTAAGAAATTAATTAGACTTTACAAAAAAAACTTTCAGTGACTCCACCATAAGGTGGATGAATTATTCGGAATCAAAGCAAAACGTGCCACATAAAAATGTGAAATACAGCACATCAGGTCATATTCATCCTGTCATGCTTTCTGCTGTGGATTTTGTACATGGAAGTTATGAACTACACACTTTTCATAACATACTTATTTTCATCATCTATTTTCTTCTGTTTTAATTGACCCAAAGCATCAGGTGGTATCCTTAAAAAAGTAAACTTAGAACAAACTAAATGTACTTCATATAAAATCTGAAAAATCCTTCATCTGAATGCAAACAGTGAACAGGTTTCTGACTAGAAGTGTTTGACTGCCATCCTGCTTTATCCCTCAAAAATTTTTCACCCATTTCAGACCCCTTGCAGAGTTCATGTTTACTCTCATACTTAGGACGATCATTTACCTTCCACATATTAATGCATTTGTTCAACTTTTCTATATACTTATCAAGTTATGATGAATATATGAATAATAATAATACGAATAACAATATTGTCTGAAATATTAGATTCTTAGCACATGCCATATCGTGTCTCTGAAATTAGTTCAGTGCAGAAATTATGTGAAAAATTGATAAACTAACAGAAGTTCACTGATGAAATGGCATATTATCTGAACAAAAAATAATTACATGTATTTATACAAAACATTTAACTTGTGAGCATGCTTGTGTGTTTGACATCTGGAATCCCAACTTTGTACATTAAAATCATTTCCAAATTCAAAATTCAAATCTTCCAAAAAATATCGCTTCCAGTATCAATACTGCTGCTTTTTGATTCTCAAAAATATTTGACGAAGCACTACTTGATTGTATCAAAGAAGAATGTCTACAATAATTTTTAAAATATTGACAAATATAGTGAAGAGCAAGGACTCCTCTTCCTCGCCTTGTTTGGGCGACATTGGGCGAGCATTGGAGGGTTTTTGAGCACCATCATCCTGTTCCACAGAGTCCATGTAGTCAGAATCAGCATCCGCCAGGTGAGATATGGACAACGAATATTCTGACTCTTCATGCAAAAAGTAGCCATATATCCCAATCCACACTGGTCTGGGAAAATGTGCGGGAATATCCACCTGGTCGATGCCACAAGTCACAGACTGCATTTCATAGTCATCATATGAAGGTTTCTGGTTCTTGTCCGACACATAAATATCACAGTCCCCTCGTATAGAAATGAGTGTCAGCTGTAGGTATCCAGGCCGTATTAGACGGTAATATGTAGAGTTCTCGGCCCCTACACTGCCATAGAGCACCTGAAGAACTTGCTCCCCAGAGCTCTTCCATACCAGGTTCCAGGTGAGACAAGCGTACACCACCACACGATGCCACCCACAGGACACTGCCATCTCTTCGCCCTGACTGGCCACTGATCACTCAGCACAACACCTGACAGGAGACCAAGTATTCATCACTGGCATGCTGACACAGTTCAACTCCACTATTTATTGGGCCATCATTAAAGATACTGGGCAAAATTGCTGGGTGTAACACTCCTAAATGGACCCTGCTATAAAGTTTTTTTATTTTCTTTTATTATTTTATCACTGGTTAATTTCTTTTTCAGCACCAAGATATAAAAAAAAAATTTTAATAGCTGACTCAATTTTTTTCCAAGATGATCATGATGCACAAAGATCATGATGCATCAAAGAATTTTTAGAGGCTGGCCTTCAGGTTACATGTCTGCAACTTGTACTGAACCAAAACACTGGTCCACCTGCTGCGATGTTGATTCATTAAAGAATGAGATTTTTACAATTAACAGCTGGAATGCTGCTCAATGGTATAAACTGGCACCATAGGATTCTTTACAGATCCAGTAAACAGATCTGTTCAATGTATGATGATGCACAAAGATCATGATGCATCAAAGAATTTTTAGAGGCTGGCCTTCAGGTTACATGTCTGCAACTTGTACTGAACCAAAACACTGATGTTGATTCATTAAAGAATGAGATTTTTACAATTAACAGCTGGAATGCTGCTCAATGGTATAAACTGGCACCATAGGATTCTTTACAGATCCAGTAAACAGATCTGTTCAATCTATGACTGTCGCAGCCATTATAAAATATCTGAAAGACAACGCAAGCTTCCAGCATGTAGGTTTACTAATAGCAGACCTAATTAAAAGTTGAGGCCTATTTTCAACAATTTCTGATATTTACCTGCCTCAACATTTAATCCCTGAATTCAGTCAGTCGGTTCCATAAAGCTCTTAGCACAGCCAAGATGGCCTTCAAATCCAACCCAGAACAGCAGAATGCATCAATTTCTCGCTTGGATTGAAAAAAAATAAGACTTTAATTGCATCTCTTGCCAATATAATCTCTTCCTATGGGGAAATATTCTTAAAATCAAATGAAATAGTTTGATCTCTGTCGTCAAAAATCACTTCATTCTGTCATGGGGAGATCAGCTTCTCAAATTTGAACAAATATTACACTGAGCTAAATAGACAAAATGCTAATTTTTTGTCGATTTCTTAAGTTTAATGAACCGCAGGCCACTGAAACTGTCACATCTGAAGGCTACACAGATTACTTTTCCAGACAAATTTCTTATCTGAAAGCTTTATTTTTAATTTTTATGGCAAAATCTTGAAGGCTTATCTCGCCTGTGTTAAATTTCGTTTGTTTTCACGTCCAGTAGATTAGTCACGTGACCACTTTAATGACTGCTTTTAATTTAGGGATTAAACGTTGAGACGGGATATACGATATATTTTCAAAATATCAGAATCTGCTGAAAATAGACAACAACATTTAATTCAATTGAAATAGCCTACTAACGGTGTAACTTAAGTTGTTAGGTGTGCAAATTTCGAGGCCATACCCCTCAGGCTCAGATCGCCACGGGCACTTGCATTCCAATCTGCTTTTTCAAGCAGTCGACGGGTGAGAAAGTAGAAAGTGCAATTGCAGAGTGTAAATATACTAGAATCCCTTACCATAACCTCTTCAGACTTTAAAAAGGACACTTCTCTTTGGAAGATGAACACATCGGCGGGTGACATCCCACCTATTTGCACACACTTTTACACTATAAATGATGACGTTACCAATCAAGTGTTGGCAGAACAACCTGCTCACAGCGGTTAGAATTTTTAACGTGTGATGTGTCACCTCTGCTAGCAGACGATTTTGTTTTAGAGACTGCGTTTTAGACTTTTCAGCACCCTTCTGCTCCTAAAACACAAACATATCTTTCATGTATGACTGGTGGTAGGATTGACATTAATGTGGTCATGCATTTTTGTCCTTAAGGGTGTAAATGGGCAAACTATAGCATCCTCGTTTTTGTGGCAGAGGTCAAGCTCGTACACGGCGCGATGAAGCAGTACATATGCGAGAAATAAGTACCTTATCGCCAGGAAGGCGAAACTGATAACGTAACTGATACAGATATTTGCATTTTTTATATGGCAAGATGGTCTGTCTAATTGTGTTATCCCACTTGCCTTTTAGTCCACCGATATGTCCAGTCAAGTGACGAGGCGTTACAGTGGACGATAAAAAGTTTCATTGTCTTCACCATGAAGGATGCAGCAACAACAACAACAGCTATTGTTGACAAATCCCAGCCTTAAGATGAATTTTAACTTCCCGCCAGTGCCGAATGAGGGAGAAGTGCCCGGGGTGTGGAAATTGTTTTCTTCTTCTCTTATAGGTTAAGCTTCACAACTGACATTCAAGTTGAACGGCACAAACTATTGTCATCCTGTCACTGCCACTGTCACTGTCATTCTGACATTATTGACTCATGTCTCTGTCAAAGTCTATCAACGCCCATTTCTGTTTGCACATGTATTTACGGTATCCCTGTACAAGTACATGAAGACCACTGCGCTATAGTTTTGAACTATGCGTTGTAACATTCAGTGTCTGGCTTTTGTACTGTGAAGAGTATTCATGATCTTACTATTTACTTATTTATTTTTAGGACTGGGCTTATGCAATGAGAAGAGATATGCAGGTCTGTGATTTTTTTGATATACCTAGTTTTACCTGTACACACATTAACCATTGCAAGATATATGTATGCTTTTACTCAAAGGCTGACTGGCTTTTTAATTGTTGTAATAGTACACCAAATGTTGAACACATTTTAAGAAGAATAAAGGAAAAAACTGTTTAATATACATGTACTTGATATTCATTTCTTGTTTGGCGTCAGAACCTATATGTACATGAAGCATTTTGTCAACCCAAGCTGAACATTTGAGATGAGTGCTAATGGTGTAAGGCTTCTTGTTTTTGCCCTTAGGAAATCCTTCCTGGTTTGTATTTGGGACCCTATGCTGCTGCCATGAAGTCCAAACTGACTGTTTTAGAGGAGAAGAGAATAACCCATATTGTCTGTATCAGACATGCGGTGGAGGCAAATTTTGTCAAACCCAACTTCATCAACAAATTTCAGTAAGGCATTGGGTATTCTGTAAAGCGAAAACAAACGTGTCAAAATGTGTGATAGTTGGGACAGATACACTGAATGTTAATTTCTTTAAAGTGAACAGTGTGAGATGGAAAGACATTTTTGTAGAGTTGTTTTGTAAGTTTATTACCTCTGTATTTTATAACTTGATTTGGTGGATGGTATAACTGATTCAATGCAAGGATTACAATATCACTTGTGTTTATGTGATGTCCTGAGAGGTGAAGTATTATGCTGATGATAACTTTGTTTATTTATTTATTTATTTGATTGGTGTTTTACGCCGTACTTACGAATATTTCACTTATATGACAGCAGCCAGCATTATGGTGGAAGGAGACAAGGCAGAGGCCGGAGGAAATCCACAGCCATCTGCAGGTTGCTGGCGGACCTCCCCACATAGAAATCCATAGACGAAGCCAGCATGAGCTGGACTTGAACTCACAGCTACCACATTGGTGGAAGGCTGGGGGTGTTAACGCCAGGCTGGCATGCTAACCGCCTCGCCCCTCAGAGGCCCCTGATGAAAACTTTGTATCGGTGTCTAAAATAAATATTAATAATGTCCTACAGTGCTGGATGTTTTATGTTATACTCAAAGATATATGACTTATGTGACTGAGGTCAGGTTTTTGTGTGGAGGAAAACAAGAGTGTCCGAAGTGAACCACAGACCTGTCCCAGGTACCTGACAAACCTCCTGACTTTAGGTCATGGCCAAAAACAGCAAAATCTGGTTTCAAGCACTCGTCCTCATTTGTCAAAAACCTAACATGCCTGTTTATTGCAGCAAGCCAGTATTGTAACCACCTGAAACTGCAAGGCGTGTTCATGAATTCAGAAAACATTTTGAACATCCTACCTACATCATATATTTTTCTGTTCTTTTTTCTCTTTTTTCAGATACTTGGTCATTGACATTTCTGACTCAGTCACAGAGAATATCATTCAACATTTCCCAAAGGTCAGTTGCATGTATGTTTATGAACCTTATGAGGCTTGTGTGCCCTGAATGACCTCAAATTTTGCACCAAAAAGTGTATTTTAAGTGGCAATTTAATGTCATGAAATATTTTGTTTGATGCTGAAACTTACATTTTTCCAGTAAAATATCATCTTACATACCAAGCAAACCTTGAAAACCTTCATCAAATCAAGAAAACGCTCAGAATCATGCAATACGTGCAACTTACCATGAATGAAGTTTAGGGTATTTGTAATTGTATATTTGTTGGGCAATGCACTGTAAAATTTACTGTCAGATATATTATCTATGCCTGTCTTATCTCACCAGGTGAAGGCATTCCTTGATGAATGTTTGCAGTCAGGAGGCAGGGCCTTAGTCCATGGTAATGCTGGTATTTCTCGCAGGTAAATGCATACCATTAACAATCTTGATACTGTAAAGACAGCCTATGTATTTTATTATGCACCATCTCTTATCAGTTGGTTACCCAAATATCAAATATTTTTTCACTCAGTGAGTATCTTGACAGAAAGTCTGTGATTTGTCTTCTTTTTTTTTCTTTGTTGCCATGTTTGTACTGTTGATACTTCATGTAGAGAATAGGTGTGTGTTAGGAAAAGTGCTGCAAAAATTACTGTATCTATTTCCTATCTTCCGTTGTGTGATGAGAAATTTGTTAATAATACTTTTTTTCAGTCAGAGGTTCTGTTAGTGGCAATTACAAGCAGAAGGTGCAACGTAAAGACAATGCAAGAATACCTTGTAGTTGTATCAACAACTTTTAATTTCTTTAGCAACATTTTGGTATGATTGCTCATGCTTTTATCAAGCATAATTTTTTATTTGATAGTTTCCAAAACTGGAAACCTCACATAAACATTTTCATTAAATTATTAACTGTTCTGAATTAATTGAAGAAAGTGTTCTTCATACTTGATGATGTCACCACGATTTTCATTCATGGGTGGAGCTGATTGTAGACACAAATTAAGCTACACAATTTGATGCTGATTTTCCAGTGCTGCTCTAGTGATTGCCTATATTATGGAGAAGTATGGACTCTGCTACAAGTAAGACTGATATTAGTGTTTCATTTAGAGAAAAACAGATCAGTACATGGGGTTAAATTCTTCAATTGTTTCTGGAGTTATTTGTTAAGTTTAATAATATTAATTAATATGTACGTATGTGTAATATTCCTCGATAGTCAGTTTTTTAATTTGGCCTCATTCATGTCAGTTATAGAGACCACTAGTCCTTAATCACCAGTGTGAAATATTCAGATGTAATATTGGCCTTATTTCAGTGGTTTATCATATTTCTTTCTCTCCTTATTGTGTAAGGTAAGAGTTGAAAAAACTTTGTAATAGCAATGTGTAGAGCCTGGGCCGTTCATTCTTGGGTTTATAGCTTTTACTTTTAATTAAAGCTGAAGAGTGTATACATAGTTTTTTCTTGGTTGTTAACACGCCAGAGACTTTGTGTTGAATATAATTGTTTTTCCCTTATTTTGTCAGAGATGCATTTGGCTACGTACAGCAGAGGAGATTCTGTATCAACCCAAATGAGGGATTCGCTCACCAGCTTACAGTAAGGAAACATTCCAGCAATTCGCTTAAAGAGCTACTCTGGTGTGAGAACACCTTTGTCTTAAAAGCAAAGTGGAATGATAAAGATTGAGATAGTCTGAAAAGCTTTCCTAAATTGTGAAAACAGTGCACTGTATTAAAACAGGTATTGTACATTTTGTCAGACAATACGGAAACAAAATTTTGCTGTCCTTTTCATTTAGCCTGGTTTGATGTCACGCACTAAGACATGATGTCTCTAATGGCTGACGTGTAGCCACAAATGACGCTGCCCTTTCTAACGCACTTGACATCATCCCTGCATAATTTCGTCAAATCTGCGTGACGAGACATCATATAAAGAATATTATCACGACAGATCAGGAAAATTTTATGGACAGAGCCCAAGATTTTGTTTTTAAAGAATCTTGAGTTATATCGGTTAAATATTGTTATTCATCGAAAATCCTATTGCACCATAGTGTTAGGCTTGTTCCATAGGATTTCTTTCACATAACTATAATATTTCTACATATTTTGTATTCTGACCAGAGTGGCACTTTAAGCATCTTAGAAACATTGGCACTTTAAGCATCTCAGAAACATTGGCACTATAAGCACCTCAGAAACATTGGCACTTTAAGCATCACAGAAATATCGGCACTTTAAGCATCTTAGAAACATTGGCACTTTAAGCATCTCAGAAACATTGGCACTGAATTTAACAAGTTTAATGTTTTTAATTGAATATCTACTGGTGGAAAATATTCAGATATACACATTTAACAGCATACATTGTTTATTTCCAGGAATACGAACCTATCTACAAGGCCAAGCTAAGTTTACAGAATGGGCAAAGGTCGGCAGACAATGGTTCGTTGAAATAATTCATCTAAATGTAATATCTTTTTATGTATTCTGTGTGAACGCATAGCAATGCATTATACAGTCATGACAGTTTCCCAACACTCAGGCCGGAAGTCATTGACCAAAGTACAACCAAAACAAATAGTTCTAAAGATGACGCAAAGATTTAACCTTTCTGGTGTCCAGTTTTGCTACATCTCCTTAGAAAGTATTATAGTGAGCAGGTGTGAAGTAACAATTCAGTAAAATGAATTTGACATGTAAGAATGTCATTTTTTTCCCATTCGCATGCAGGAATATTTTGTTGTATTTGTGAGGGTCATTCGGGCTACAGTGCCAGACCTGTCAGTTTGTGAGAGATAAATGATTCAGAGGACAAATTTTTAACAGTATATATATATATAAAATTTTTTTAAGTGACTTTGCACTTTTATGCTGCGTTGGATCTTCACCGGCCCCATGCCGGCATGATACTCGGCTACCATCTTGGAAAAGCATTCATCATCAAAGCCCACTTGTGTATCTATCTTTCTTATAGAAGCCATACTCAATAAATATTGCTTCACTGGTTTAATACACAAGATCAATAGCAGTTGAACGGTTGTTTATTTAGATTAATACTTTCTGCGGGTTTGCCAAATATGCAGACCCGATCTCAGATCGGCAGACTAGAGCTAAGACCAACTTTTTCTTGGCCAGCACTACCAAGTGGTTATGTCAGGCGACTTAAATCATTTTTCAAGGAATTAAAACGAAGATTATTTATTTCATTTATTTGGGTGGTGTTTTACACGGTGCTCAAGAATATTTGACTTATACAACAGTGGCCAGTATTAATGCTGGACAAATCTGTGCATAGCCCGGGGGGAAAACCACGACCATCCGCAGGCCTTCCGACCTACAGCAGGCGAGGAAGCCAGCATGAGCTGGACGAACTCACAGCGACCACATTGGTGGGATGCTTCTGTTTGTTACTAACCTACTGAGCCATGGAGTCCCCCTTAGAACGAAGATGTCATACTCTAGAATGATACAGATCCATACCCATGTGTATCTGCTATAAACAATACAGATCTAAAAGTAAGTTTAGGTTTAAACTTCTTTTAAACGTATCAGAAGTCACAAGTCTGCAATAACGAAAATTGGACATTATATAATGTGTCACCTTTTGTAGTCAAAGTTACTTCAGCATTATGTATTGCATGCCAAGAGAAAATTTGTAAAGCTCAGCGTAGCTTATTAAATGAATGTTGTGAGGTTTAATTACGTCATTTGAGGTGAAATGGGGTGTTCTTAGCAATTCAAATGGTGTTGACAGTGTCTAACAACATGCAGCAGGAATCTATAATTGCACTTTGTATAGGGTACCATGCCTTACATGAAGCATAATTTGTATAAGAAGTAGAGAAACTATATGTTGGCTGGATATCAATGAAATTCTTCCCAGCCACTTTCACCTAGGCACATATGCTGCTTAAAATGTTGAAGAGTTAGACCATGTAAATTATGGTATATCAGTTAATTACATACAGACTTTATCCTACGAGAAAAAAAATGTTTTTCATAACTTTCTTTAATGGAACTAATTTTATGTTTCTTGTTTATCATATTGGTTCCCTTGAACATGAAACAGAGAACCAAAGAGTTGTTGTAACTTAATCCTGTAAAGGTGAAATCCCCAGCCTGCATGCAACAATTCACCACTAATTAATATTCCCCTTCCTCATAAGGCAATTCCCAAACCTCCTGTTTCGCACAACAAACAGTTGATGGATAAAAATCTGAAATTATGATAGATTTACCGATTATAGTGTCTTGATCATAAACAAAGGCTATGCAACAGAATTATCTACATGCAAGAAGTCTGAGTATTCCTCATACAATACATTTCAGTGCCTGTTAGGCTCTAGTTTTTTGTTAACAATCTATGAAATTAAACAGTTATGTCTGTCTTGAGTGGTGTTGTCAGTGGATTGTACCTTTTTGCTGTCGTCAACATTAAATTGTTTTGTATTGTTCATCCATCAGTACTCATCAAGCATGCTGTATGAAGCAGTTGAATGTGTGAGATTTATAATGGATGTGAGGTATCATCTGTAGGTTTTTACCAGGCATGAGATCTGCATTATTGATTATGTGATAATTAACAGTGTTAATGGTCGTTACTGCAACTGAGTCCCAATGTTTATGTCATTGTTTATGTGCAAGGAATTGAACTTGCATTTTCCAACCATTGATCAAACAGGAACTTTAAAATCTTGACTTTGTTGAATTTCAAATCTGGGCTTGTCTATAACTTCACTAAAGGGAGGTTCCCTTATGTTATTACCATGGTGATAGAAATGTTTTTTGTCTGTGTTTATTTGTGCAATGTTTACTTATCTGCATGCCTGTCCCTCAGCAACTTTACAAGACAGTGTTATGTATGCATTTCGATGAGAATTTCTGCTCAGATTTGGGCTAAGGACGAATCTATTCAGAATTGGTCACATGGTGGTCTGGGTCAGTCTTTATAAACCATTCGTCATTGCTAAGCCATGTTAATACAAATGCACAGCATAGTCCCTTTGTGTGTAATGATGGAGGGAATTTGTACATTTTGCTGGGGCAGGACTTTAGTATCACTTTAGGAAAGATTCTGGTTAATATATCTGGGATATTGTGAGCTAACAGTGTTTGATGATGTGCCTTGTACTGTACATTTTTTTCTCAGGGTTTGAAAAATATGGAACATTTTTGACGTAGGCTTTGAAATATTCTTATGGCAAGAAAAGACTATGTCAAAACTGACATCAAATTTTATATGCTCTTTATATTCACAGGTATGTTGAAGAGGAAATTAACAGAGGACAATGAAGAAGATGGATGTTCGTGGATGGATACATAGAACTTCAAGAGTTATCTCCCCTCAATCTGGTGCTTACCCGTTCCCAAAAGCAACAACTATCACGAGTTTAGATGCACTTTGCTTTAGCTCACTTCTCTTACACATCTGACAAGTTTGCAGATTGATACCTGGCATATTTGAAAACACCCTTTTGGATGTAGTGGTCTGACAGTGATATGCCAAGTACGTCATGATATGCACAGTATGTATGTTATACATGCTGGTCAAAGGTCTCTTGGGTTATACCACTTTTACCAAAGGGGTGTGTTATGTCAGGCACTTATATGCAGACTTGATCTGAGCCTTCAACACCAGATTTGAGCTTAGCCTGCTGATGTTATCATTGAGGTTTAATTGCCAGATGAATTCTACAGAGAGGCAAAGTAGCAGGTCATTTGCAGAAGAGGATTTTCTACTGGCCTAGGCATGAGACAGCTTGTTACCCAGGACTTCAGGATAGCCGCAGTTGCTAACCTTTTACAGAAGAACTGCTGTGAAACCTCCTGGTGATCTTCACCTTATAAATGTGCACTTTATGGGACTTCATCTTGACAAACTGGCCATTCACAGAAAGGATTTAACAAGACCCTGTGGATTCCATGCTTATGATGTACATGTAAAATATTTTGTTGTTGTTCACTTTTCTTGTTTACAGAGAACAGGAGATCATTTCAACATCTTGAGGGTTACAGTTACATTCAGAGACTTTGTTGCTTGGCTGCACAGTTTGGTTGCATACAATTGCAACTGCATTGAAATTGCTGCCAACTTGACTTTTTTCTGTAA
Organism: Acanthopleura granulata; assembly: GCA_016165875.1. NCBI lineage: Eukaryota > Metazoa > Mollusca > Polyplacophora > Chitonida > Chitonidae > Acanthopleura > Acanthopleura granulata. The sequence continues at coordinate 17,392,143 of JABBOT010000010.1, forward strand.
AGAACTATTTGAAAAGTTTTCTTGATATTTTTGTTTGACTTCTTGAAACTTATCCTGGCATATGGCGTTGTATGCCAAAACAACCTGAAATTTACTGTAGCCTACAATGTGTATGGATGTGTCAGTGTTTGGAGCATGTCATTATGGAAGCATTTGATTGACATTTGAGCAATTTGTAGCATGTGCTTTTGTAAAACGGATAGATCACCACATCAGATACCCCACCACCCCTTCTCATGATAACGTTATGTTTAATTCCATTCTTTTCGAAAACAATTGTTACGTCACAGACAAATAGAACATTTGCAATGGATGTGTGGAGCATCCGGTAGATGAACTTGCAACAGTATTGATTATGATTGTTGGACAGCTCGGGAAGGGCCATTGAACAGTAAATGTACATTTGTGTGTAGTAATCTAAGGGTCATATTGGTCACAACAGTAACAAACCCCTTGTAAGGAGGGGAGGAGACTGAATGGCTTCATCCAGGAGAGTGTCATCTAAAGTGTAGATTGATGGTCTCCTGTGGGAAGTCTTACACCCTCAAACCTGAAGACTAAATCGGTGTTGCGAGCCTGTCCTTGTTGGCAAATGAAGTACCTGTCTTTAACCAGTGAAGCTTCAGCTAGACATTCTGACGATAGGACTGAGTAGCTCACAGATGCATTTTGAAAAATTGGAATGTATGGTTCTTTTATACAGAGCACAGTGTGGACTCTTACTTGCATATAATGTAGCTTTAGAATTCAGCTGATCTGATCTTATTGCCGGCTGACTTGAACTGGTCACTTTGTGATGTAACCACAAACTATCTGTCTCATTATCTAATGAATCACAGTGATACTGGGACCTGTTTCATGAAGAGGGTGTAATGCAAGGTCAAAGGTAACTACCATGGCGACGTACCTTTATAGTATTTGTCGTCATGACAGTCACATCTGACATAACTTACACCCTGTTTGCAAAACGGGCCCTAGAACAGTGAAAATCAGTCTCAAAGAAAACGACAACTAGGTGTCATCCACTAAAGAGAAATAGAGCGCACTTTCAAAATGCAAGTTACAATGTCAACTCAGCCTAAAATACATTTGTGAGGCTTCGAAGTGCTGATTTGAGTAAAATTTGTAGACATAATTTCAAACAAAACTGTTGCAGTTTTGGGCAGTCAAAGTTTCACAAAACAGGATTTTTTTTTCCTTTACCTGTTGGCTTTAATTTTGCTACCTCAAGGTTCCTAGACAATACAACTGGGGAATTCACATATGATAAATGAACCACTATTGTAACACATCACTTATAGAATATATTTTACATAAAACTGTCCTTTTTAACTTCCTTTTGAACAATATTTGTACATGAATCCGAAGAATGTGGAAAACATTCATAGAATGGCGTCCATTGTAATTTATTGTTTTACAGGAAACCATGAAAGTATTGTATGTGGGAAGGTCTGCCATCAATATGAGGAAGGTTGTGGGTTTCCCTAGGGCTCTGCCATGTTTCCTCCCAACATCATGCTGGTTACCATCATATAGGTGAAATATTCTTGAGTGCACCGTAAAATACCAATGAAATAAATAAATATTGTATGTATTTGTCTCATGATCAGCTGTCAATCTGGTTGAAAAAAGTGCCTTATATTAGAATTACAAGATTGTCATTTTACATTACTTTTAGATCAGAGATCCATGGTTTATTCTTATTCCCCACATTTACCTAACCATACCGTTTTCCAATCTTTGTCTCTGACTGGTGTCCAGGGTGATGAGGACTGAGTATGTATGAATGATACATCATGTATATATGCCACTGGTCTGTGTCGGCTGTGTCTGTATAAAGCGTATTTTATCACAAAGTACAGCCTTTGTGTTGTTTCTTGACCACAACACTCGTATTATGCATGTGGAGCTAACAGACTGTACTTAATATTATGGATTGATTGATATGGAGTTTACTAATAGTGTTAGGAATCTGGAGTATAACAGCTTTGGATGCCATCACAAGTTGGTAATCGGCCAAAATCCTAATTAGATCATCGATTGTTTGTTGCACGGCACTGTTCATGCCTGATTGCTTTATTGTGTTGGTGGTTTGAGTTGTGAATACACAGATTGGCACACAACTGTTAACATGTAGCATATTAACCATGAAATTTAAGCCACTGCTGAAAACCTCACATTACAAACCAGAAAACAAACAATTTGAGCACAGGAGATCTATAATGTGTAGCCAAGAAAGCCTGTGTGCACCTCCAAGATGGCCTGTAGGGCACCTCCAGGAGGGCCTGTGTTCACCTCTGAGGCCTTTTAGCATTTCAAGGCCTTTTAGCACTTCCAAGAAGGCCTGTGGACACACCTCCAAGGAGGC